>CM067219.1:121563537-121591766 GCA_034190945.1 Octodonta nipae
AATACCAGTTACCTCCAAAATGAGTTTTTGCATTTTCAATCGTTGTGATTGTTCTCTACGTTCATGTCCGATTTGAATATTGCTATATGCTTGGGTCCGACTTTAAAGTATAAAAGTTTAAACCACACCATTAGTGTTTAAAAAACCATCGCACATAAATCTTGTTTCAAAAAATATATTCTTATGTACAAAAGGCACCTCTAGACCCACATTAACAAATAGAAAATTCAGAGCTCTTCAGTCTGGCTGGCGGAATATCGCTTTAGCTGATTTAATCATTTCATGTGAAGTTCCTCCTGTTGTCTTCATGGTTGGGTCAGGGCCGGACTAAGTCGCAAGACTAAATCCCCCCACCCATCTGCAATCTTCTAGATTAAGGACATCTATGTATACCTTGATAGCGATGGAGTTGTAAACACCTTTCACTTACGTAGTCTGGTTATAACTTCGATGATTTCTTTAGCAAGTTCCTCCAATGGGAATGTTGTCCTAGTAGGGATGTTTACTGCAGGTGTCCAATACCCGAAATTGCAGATACATTGACAGATGCATGTTCAATTGGAACGTTGAGCCAGCTTTAGTTTTGGTACTGAATTAATTTCAAAATTATATTTTGTAGGCATAAAACCTCTTCATCAGCCTCTATGACGTCTACAATTTCTAAAAGGCACTTGTCGAGGTTAAAACTCCCCTTCCTTATCCCGACCTAAACAAGCTTTGTTAAATCTATATCCACCTCTTAAATTCATTAATATATCTTAGCAATTATCTGTTTCTTCTACTGGGAACATTTGGCGAGGTTTTACTGGAAGCGACACTGAAGTCATATGATTGTTAGTGGGTGTGGTCATAGTAAGCTGTACTTTGGGTCATCCGTGAATCCATGCTATTTAATGAGATTCATGACTAGTACGAAGTTAACTTCAGTACCTGCCTTCAAGATTTTGCAAGATGTTGAATTCCTCCAACCACAGTTATATTTCAGCCCTAACTCGCCAGTGCTAGTTCGCAGCTGGAAGTACTAGGAAATTCAGTGGCTGACGGATGGCTTCAAAGCATTGGCTTTGACAATGGATAGTATCGAATAAGCGAAGGTTGTGTTCACCATTGATGGTACTCTGGTTGACAAATTTGCCGCTGTAATTCGGTGAATCCTATTTAGTTAGTGCTTTGAGGGATTCTGTGACTGGTTAACGCTACAGTATCTTTTAAAGCTTTTTTTAATTTAGTTTATTTACAGCGGAAACATTCTAGTGTGTTATCATTGGATTGGCGATTGTTGTGTCAGATTAACTGTACAGTCGCTCTTAAGTAATTTATATACGTGAACATTTTTCTCGACTTTTATGTTCGTTATTTCCAAAATTATAACTAAATTCAACTAGTGAGCCGTATCCTCTTGAAGTTAATTTTGTACTAGTGGTTTCTTATAGACGGCACAGGTCAACTGGTAAATTTGTGCTAGGACCGAATTGGTCAAGTATTGCTCCACTTCAAAGAAACGTGTTATTTGGCAGCAAGAGGCTTTAGTTGGGATTCATGTGCTCTCAGGTGCCTAGTCAAGCGCCCTTTTTCTATGGAGTGATTGAAAGATAAATAACTTGTTTTATATCGTATTTTACTTTCAAGAGAAGATTGTCGAATGCGCTATTAGTGTGATGTGGACGTCGAGCTTTACCAGTTGGCCTAGCGAACTGCATTCAGTTGCATAGTGTGGACGCGTATTTAATCTGAATTATTAAAGTAATTTGCAAAAATTACCTCCAGACTCATTAGGAATACTCTCATAATTTTTGTAATTGTAGTACTGATCGATAAAACCCTAAAAAGGCTAAAATACTTCAGTATGTTCCAATAACTTATCTGTAACATTAAAGAGCTATAATTATGATTTAACTAGTTATTTTATGATGAGGATAGACATTTCAAAATGGAATTTTTTAGATAGTACTGAAATTTTTTCTTTGTAACATTCTCAATTGATTTAAAACTGTCAAATTGGGTAATACTCTATTATTTTATATCGATAGTTTACATAGTTTCTTAATTTTCTGTTCTACTATAAGCTTCTGCTGTTCATAATCGCAGCATATACCTCTATTTAATGATGGAAATATTTAATAATGTATTAGCTATTTAAATGCGAATTGACATCTAAAACTCAGGAAAAACGAGCCACTAGAAACACCAATATAGGGTGTTAGTCTGTGATTCCTAGGTTAGAAATTACTCGGTACAAATATGTAGGTTAGCTGAAACTATAAAGTGATCTTTAACCTAGGAAACACAACACTAGATTTGTGTCTTTATAGCTGTTCAGTTCAAGACTCACGAGTACTACCAAGAATATATATATATAATATAATATATATATATATATATATATATGAACTAAGCTAGGTTCCGGGTGAGAACCGCGTCTGAATTTATTGAATACTCGACGTTTCGACTCCTGCTTTGGAGCCATTATCAAGATATCAAGAGACAAAAGTGAAAAAGAGTTGTTTCAGAGTCTAGATCGAATTCGGGGCCTCAATCTGCCTACTCCCCAAGAGTCACTAGGTAACTGAACTGAACCAGGAGTCGAAACGTCGAGTATTCAATAAATTCAGACGCGGTTCTCACCCGGAACTAGCTAGCTTAGTTCATAGTAATGACCGCGGAAGCCTCTCAGAACATAATATATATATATATATATATATATATATATATATATATATATATTATATTCACTTTGATTCAATTCACTTTTAAAAAAATTATTTATTTAGAAACATACAATATTAAAAGTGAACAATTTAAATAGTTAAAGTACTTGAATAACTTAATGCTATAAATGATATTATATGAATGACAACACGAGAACGTTTCCAGTTGCTTTTATAACATTAACAAAAGTGCTGATGCAAGTCAGCGTTTTTACTGGTTAAACGGACTCGTGTAGGTTTCCGGGAAGTTGTTTGCATATAATTCAAGATGTAATTTGATATCCCTGAGAAGTCACGTACGCTTTAAATTCCGTTGACTTCTCGACTGTGTGAATTAAGTGCTGATATATTTTGCATATAACAACTCCCTTACATATCAAAAGTTGATGCTATAACATCAACTTTTAGGAACAGAAACATAAAATAGTATAAAATGATGTTTGAATGGTATGAATAATAAGTAATAAGTGTATAAAAATATGAATAAAATAAAGTAATAGGTAAAAATCAAATTGATATTTGTAAAATAAAATCAAAATATGTTTAAAATAAATGAGCAATAAAATAATACGAGTAATAATTAAATGCTTAACCTAAACATATCAAAATAAAATATAAAGTAAAAGGTAATGTGAATAAAAATAATGTGTAGAAAAATAAAAAGTTAATGATATAAATTAATATTAAAAATGGTGTTTTTAGAGAACATAAAGGGTATACCTAAACTTGCGTCTCTAACCTTTGTTCTGTTTTCAAAACAGGCCTAAGCTTGGGGAAGAATTTGAGTCTTGGCTGAGGCACTGAAGTCTGGTCAGGATTGCAGTCCTTTGGAGGTTTTACCATCCTCTTTTGACAGCTTGGAAGGTGATGAGTGCTGCTATGATCATGAGAGCAGCTATGGTTGTATAGTAAACCAAGAGATATTTTTGGTTACAAACGGCTGGTTTATGAGACCATCGAGGTCTCTGGAATATTGTTCCAATTTGTGATTTGCTACGTCTAATTCTTCTACGTTAAGCGTGTTCAGCTTCAGGGGCTGAAGTTCAGGAATTATAATTTTTTCTGGCACTGCGTCGCAACAGTTGAACGGCACTGTTACTGGTTGGAAGGTTTCTAGAACATCGGTTTGTTTACCAGATTCGGCTTGAACTTTTGTAATTCCTATAAACGCACTACACTCTGATTGAAGAGTCAATATGGAGTTGAGGGAGATTGTAAGAGTTTTTGGGTTTGTTTGAGCGCAATTCACTGTAACACTTATGGGTTCAGAAGTAATTATGAGCCATGTATTGGGTTCTAGTTTTTGAACGTTGTATCCTTGAGTGAATATTAGTGAGCTTTTTCAGTTGTCGGGTACCTTCTGGACATTCTTTAGAAGTTGAGCTTCACATAACGCGTTTGTGTCAATAGGATACGCGTAAAGTTCAGAACACAGTTTCTTACGAGTGGATAACGGTTTACACGCACTTAAGTCTTTGATCGGAATAAACATTAAAGAATCATCATTCTTTGCAAGATATTTTTGAGTGAAGGATAGCATATGATGTAAACCTGTTCTTTCATCGTATATAGGGATAGGATATAAATGAAAGACTGTGTAAGGATGTTGTTCGACTAAAGGGATTCTTAACACAAATATAAGATCGGTATATGTTTGAAATGCCTCTAGTTCAATAATTTCCAGATATTGTGCGATGCTCGAGTACTTTACAGCCAATGGAAGGTTACTTTTGACTAAATTTTGCGATACTTCCTGTAATGAGGTAATAAGATGTTCTGGTGTTAAAATTGAAGAGTGAATTATTTTCAGACGCGCGAATGTGATAGAATTTAAAACATCATTTAAATTATCTTCTAAGTAGAGATAATTCTCCATAAGTTTTTCACACATTTCAAGTAATGTGAGTTTAGATTCGACGTAGGCGACCTTATCATTGATTTTTCCGATAGTGTTTTCCAGCTTTATCTTGTTATCGTTAAATAGTTTCTCGTCAATTCTAAGATTTTGGATAGTTTCGTTGAAGTTTTTAATTACGGATGTGGTGACACTTATTTGGTTTCTTTGTAAGTTCTCAATTTGAAGTTGGCCTTGATTTAAGCGATTTATGCTTTCGGTAAAGTATTTTCCGTCGGCGGCGTCTAAATTGCCGGTGATTGCCTTAAAAAGGGTACCTGCCCCATCAAGTATACCTCTTTTGTGTCTTTTAGTGTCCATGTGAATGTCAGTAAATTTCTGTTTGATTGAGTTAGAAATTTGATTGAGAAGGTTAATGTGGGTTTGTACGTCTGCGCGAAAGTAGTTCATAGCAAAAGAATTGAAGTTAACAGTTTTTACAAGAGTTTGTAATATTCTGTTATTTGTTGTAAATACTTGTTCTAGTGTAGAAATGTTTCTGTGTACTAAAAGTGTCCATTTATCATTGGATACAGTTATTTCTGCTTCGTTATGGAAGTAGATACCTAAAGTATTGTTTATTGGTTGTATTTGAAATTGGGGTACTGCTGACCCGAACAGCAGGGAAAACCTGAAACAGAAATTAACTTTCTGAGAACGGTTTCGGTCGAAATTTACTTTTGATTTTTGGTTAGTTTTAGGGTTTAGTACTGTTGCGGAGTTTCTGTGGATCTCCAGGATTTCGAAAGGACCATTGAATTTATTTTGGAGTTTGTCCTTGATCTGGGATTCTTTAATATAGACTTTATCGCCTATTTGATAGTTAGGAAGATTTCAGAAACGTGTTCATCAAATCTGACTTTCGCTTTATGTTTTGGATTTCCGTTCTTTCGCGAGCAATTTTATAATAGTGAGAGATACGATTATTGAGATCTCTGATGTACTTAGTTATCAGGGCTTGTTGGTTGTAGAGAGTTTCTGGAGTCCTACTCGAAGTGTGTCCATAAACAAGTTCGTAAGGGGTGAATCCATGAGTTTTGTTTACAGAATTGTTATAGGCAATGATTGCATAAGGGAGGATGTTAAAAGGGTGTTCGTCAGGATTTTCTAGTTTATGGATTCTAATCATCTCTAATAAGGTCGAGTGGAATCGTTCTAATGAACCATTTGACTGGGGATGTCCCACACTAGAATAAGATAGTTTGATGTCAAATAGCTTACACAAGTCTCTCATTAGTGTGTTGTCGAATTCCCTGCCATAATCACAATGTATCCGTAATGGAGTACCGAAGTGTTGGAAATAGAGTAGTAAGGTACTAACAACGGTTTTTGCGGATTTGTCGGTTATGGGGTAGGCCTGAGAGAATTTTGTTAGTTCGTCCGGATAGTTAATGCGTAATTTTTGTCGGGACTTCTAGAATATCGATGTTGACGCGTTCAAAGGGTGTCCGTGGGGTTTCAGTAATGACAAGTGGGCTGTCGAGATTTTTCCGGTAAACTTTTGCTCTCTGGCAAGATTGACAGTTTTTGATAAAATTGTCAACGTCCTTAGTCAGTCCTTGCCAATTGTATTTTTCTTTTATTCTGCGGATAGTTTCATTGATACCTCGGTGTATATTATTTTTGCCGTTATGGAATTGGTCGAGGATGATGGGTATTTGGTCTTTCTCAACCGTTTGGACGATATTTTGGCAAACTTTCCATTTGATATCGATTTCGGAAAAGATAAACGAAAACATTTCCAAAATGGGCAGTTCAATGTTATTCTCAACACAGAATACTTCATTTTCAGTAAAAACATCTCTACTATTATACAGAGATGCGAAAAGAATCTCGTTGACTATTTCTGGGTCAGAAGGGAGAGGGACGATGTAATAGCGTCTTTTTCTGACACTTTTGCTTGCAAAGACATTTACTCTAGGGGTACGGAAATCAGCATTTTCCTCAAAAATGTCTTCGATGATGTCATGGTGAAAATTTTTCATGAGAGAGCCTTGGGGAAATACTAGGATGTTTTTGTTTCCTCGGTCTAGGAGTTGGCAATTAGAAAATTGAATTTTGTCGTAATCTATGAGAGAGACGGTTTGATATCGCTCGACAAAAGTTTTAAATTCTTCGGAGATTTGTTGGAGATTAATAGGACTTCTCGTCTGGGGTTCTTGTAAGTCATCGTCAGTTTCGTTTGTTGGGAGTACTGTAAATGGTGTTAGATGATTGTTTGCTTGAAATGATATGTATTCATTAAAGTTGTTAACTTTAATGCGAGAGAGCGCGTCGGCGTTTTTATTTACTTTGCCGGGTTTGTAAATTATTTGATAGTCGTACTCCTCGAGCTTAAGGCGCCATCTTGCAAGTCTACTTCCAGGGTCCTTTATAGAAACAGCCAAGTTAACGGGCGGTGATCGGTCAGAAGTAAAAACTTACGGCCAAAAATTATCGGACGAAAGTGTTTAACCGCCCACACTATTGCAAGGAGTTCTCGTTCTATGGTTGAATACTTAGTTTCAGCACTGCAGAGAGTTCTGGAGGCATAGGCTACGGGTAAATCTTTACCTACGGGGCCTTGAGAGAGCACTGCGCCGATAGCAAATGAACTGGCGTCGGTTGTAAGAATAAATGGCTCTTCAAAATTAGGGTATATGAGTATGGGAGTAGAAGTAAGGGCTCTTTTTAATTCGTCAAAAGATTTGACACATTCTGAATCAAACTGGAAAGGTGTGTCTTTTTGAAGTAATCTTGTCAAAGGTTTTGAAATCTTGGCGAAATTGGGGATGAATCGCCTGTAATAACCAGCTAATCCTAAGAAGGACTTGATATCTTTTGGGTTTTTTGGTTGGGGAAAATTTAAGATACAATCTACCTTTGAGGGTTAGGCTTCACGCCTTCGGGAGTTATAAGGTGGCCAAGATACGCGACCTCTTTGCGAAGAAACTCGCATTTGTCGGGTTGGATTTTTAGATTGGCTTTTCGCAATCGTTTGAAAACTTCAGAAAGTCGGGCTATGTGCTCATGTATAGTCGGAGAATAAACGATAATGTCGTCCATATAGACTAAACATCTCTCGTTTTGAACACCTAAAAGAATATTATCCATTACCCTTTGGAAGGTGGATGGAGCGTTTTTAAGACCGAAGGGCATTCTAACAAATTCGAAATGGCCATTATCAACTGTGAATGCTGTTTTTTGGATGTCTTTAGTATCGATTTCGATTTGGTGAAACCCGGAAGCTAAGTCGAGGGTGGTGAAGTATTGGCATTTGCCAAGTTGGTCAAGTAAATCCGAAATGTTCGGTAGGGGATATTTGTCGTCAACGGTAAGTTCATTTAATTTACGATAATCGACGACGACACGCCATTTTTGGGTAGCAGATGCGTCTAGTTTTTTGGGAACTACCCAAACCGGGGATGACCATGGCGAATTAGACGGACGTATAATGCCTTGGTTAAGCATCTTTGATATCTGACTTTTTACCTCTTGTTTGTGTATTTGGGGGTACCGATATGACTTTGTGAAAGAGGGTTTTGCGTTATTAGTGTCTATCGAATGTTTGATCTCGTTTGTAAAGGTCAGTTGGTCACCTTCTAAATAGAATATGTCGGAATATTCGAGGCAAAGTTGAGAAATAAGTTCGGCTTCCTCTTCGTTCAGATGTTCTAACCGAAGTTGTTCCATAATTATAGTTTGTCTATCAGGCTGGGTCAAGTTTTGAGAGTAATTTTCAGAAAGAATGTTTACGGAAAAATTGTTTATCGGTTCGAGTTCCAAATTGTCGAAATTAACAGTCTTGGGGATAGCATTTGCATTTAAAACTGAAGTAAGGAATTCGCCTTTTTCATTAATTTTAACAAGGGCACGGGGAAGATAAACTTTTTCTATTTCGGCAGATGATAGGAAAGCATCAGTATTAGTGAGGTTACATTTTAATTTACATATTTGTTCTGTTCGGGGTTCTAAACAGATTGTATTAACCGGGATGCAGTTATTGAAAGTTGAAGGGTTCTGAGTACGCATGACAGTATCATCTGTAACTTTGTAGAGAGGTAAAGTTTTAAAATTAGTGACAAGTTGTTTGCTGTTAAAGTCTATAACGCAGTTATAGTGTTCAAGGAAATCTGAACCCAGTAATCCGTCAAATTCAATGTCGATGTTGCAAATATATACCTTGTGTGGGTCGGCGACATTGAAGGTACAAGGTGGATTCGTTGATTAAGATTTTCTGATCGGTGATTCCTTGGATGACTACGTTTTCGGGAAATCGTTGTTTGAAGCGTTGGCAGGTTTCAGGTTTAAAAATTGAAAGTCCTGCACCCGTATCGATAAGAAGTTTATAGGTGTTTGAAGAGTCAGTAATATAATACAGATTCTTGAGTTGACGGAAAGAAGGGGTCTTACAGAAAGTTCTGTTCTGGGAAGTTGACATTGGGGCTGAAGTCGTCCAGATTCATTGTCTCAATTTGGGTTGAATTTCTGAAATTTCTGGTCTGGGGGTTCTGACTGAGTGGGGGTCAAATGAAAATTTACTTGAGAAGAATCAGGTTCGTCAGAATAAAATTCGTATAACTGTTCAGTATTGAAATATTCTGGTTCATTGTTTTGTTCGAAATCATTAGGGTGATAATCTTGTACGTTTCCGTACTCATCGGGTAAAGAGGTGTAATGATTTTCGTTTTGAGAGTAGTTATAGTCATTGTGATATGGTCCGAATTGCAGATGTTCAAGTGATGAGTCTTTGGTTGTTGGCGTTGTTGATGTTTAAAGAAACTCGGGTTCGGTCTGTAATTGCCAGACATTTGGGGTTGTCTACTGGTAGATGGACGAAATTGTTGCTGTGAAAATTGTTGACTGGGATTAACATTTGTAGATTGATTAGCAGGTTGATTGGAAAAATGAGGGCGGTAATTCGAATAGTTCTGATTAGAATTCGGGTTGTGTTGAAATTGTCTCATTCTCAATAAGCATTCGTTGCTTAAATGGCCCATGCGTTTACAAAAAGAGCATTGTTTTGGAGGTGGACCGTTATTTGGTTTACGAGGGGGTTGTTGGAAACTTCTATTACCTGAAAATTTCTGGGTTTCTAAATGTGATAGTTGTAGTTCTCGTTTAATTCTGGAAATGGCAGTGAGAATACTGCATGGGTCGCTAGCGCGAACGAGTTGACCAATTTTGGGCTCTAAACCGTAAGAAGGCTATTAAGAGCCATTGACTCTATTAAGTCAATCTGTGCTTGTTTTTCTTTGATAGTTAAATTTTGCTTGTTTATAGCTGCTAGCATTTTCGCTTGATGCGTCTGGAGTCTAGCAGAGAAAGTGAGGGGGGATTCATTTGGAGTTTGCCGCATTCGTTGCAAGTCCTGTATGAGAGCCGAGAGATCCCGAGGATCTCCAAAATGATTTTCTAGGAGGGTTTGAATTTCGGCTAGTTGACTAGGGTTTCGCGAATTAATTAACTCAGCCGCTCTACCGCGTAACTTATTTTTGATATGGAGAATTAGCAGTACTTGCTGATTATCCGTTGCCATACTGTAAGCAGTATTACAGGAGCATATGAAAGTATTCAAAAATATCCGATTACCATCATACTCAGGAATTATGGCAAATATTTCCGAAAGCTTATAGGGTTCTACAGTTGGTGTAGCTGCCTGTCTAGTCGTTGCCATTTTTAAAATTGTATAGATTCGCACAATAAATCGAAATTAAACGTTGAATAAAAGTTTTAAATTGAAATGGTAGAAAATATACGGTTTATCGATTCAGTATTGAGTAATGTTTAATATAGTAATAACAAATTTAAAATAGGAATGTATAAATGGTAGATTAATAATAAACTAGAAATAATGTTTCAAATACTTCGAAATATGTGAGTCGAAGTAATGGAAATAAAATAATATGATTATGTAAAATATATAGTTTCAAAATAATTATTTAGGAATGTAAGGTTATGAGGAATAAAATATTATATAAATGAAAGAACTGGTGGTCATTCAAAATAAAATCAAAATAAAAAATAGTTACTTTATGTGATTCTTACGTTATTATTCCTCGCATCGGACTGTTCTCCGCGTCACTTAGCACTGGTTAGCCTGGTTGCGTGTTCCCTTGCTAGTACTTGGTAGTTGTTGTCCTTTTCAAGTAGGTTTTGTCCACAATGAGTTAGAAATCTCCACAGTTAGTTAGTATTCACGTGTTCTAACTGTGTTGGACAATCCTACTGACTGCGCCAATTTTATATTCACTTTGATTCAATTCACTTTTTAAAAAAAATTATTTATTTAGAAACATACAATATTAAAAGTGAACAATTTAAATAGTTAAAGTACTTGAATAACTTAATGCTATAAATGATATTATTTGAATGACAACACGAGAACGTTTCCAGTTGCTTTTATAACATTAACAAAAGTGCTGATGCAAGTCAGCGTTTTTACTGGTTAAACGGACTCGTGTAGGTTTCCGGGAAGTTGTTTGCATATAATTCAAGATGTAATTTGATATCCCTGAGAAGTCACGTACGCTTTAAATTCCGTTGACTTCTCGACTGTGTGAATTAAGTGCTGATATATTTTGCATATAACATATATATATATATATATATATATATATATATATATATATTGCCAGGCGTTCAAAGGCCTCTAAGGTCTTGGAAGTGCTAGTACTTTAATAACGGGTCATATAACCTTTACAAAAAAAACATTGAACCTCTATTATAGAATCCTTGATAAAAATCATGCATAAACTAATTCACTCTTATTTACCTACAAAAACAAACTAGTGGCTGAAATCAACAAACAGTGGACACCAATTTATATACTATGACTTTTAAAGTACATCTCCAAAAATAATTATGTGTTTTTACCTTTCATCCTGATGATACTTGTTTTTTTTTCACGGAAAAACAGAATTTCTAAAAATATGTAACTTCGAACAGATGACAATGAAATTTCACTTTGTTCACGATTTGCTGATAGACCGAATACTAATTCTCTATCTAAGAATACGACTTTGACATAACTACAATAAGATAACGACTAAAGTGGATATTATCTCGACCGTAAATATTTACTTATCAAAAAATGGTTTTTGCTTTACAGAGATAACGCGAGATTTGAAAGGAGCAGATATTGTGTCGCCTACGGTCCAGAAATAAATGGGGAAATACGCTTGCTCTATCCAGGAAACTATTAATGTTTAATTAGTATTAAACAATTGTTTTAATAATTGTAAGCATAAATCACACATTAATTTATTACGCTTGGTGTTCATAAGATTTTATGAACATTTGAATGAGATAATATATAGTTTCTAGGCACAACTTCTCATCAATCGCCTTCCCTCAGGGGTTGAATATTAATCTCGGCATCATAGAATATCAGCAATAGATACAGTATGACTCCGAATTTGTAGTCCTGTAAACATTTTGTGATTCCCTTTTTGTAGATATTGATAAATAGTTATTCTAACCTACGCTTCATAAGATAAAAAGTTCCTATATATATATATATATATATATATATATATATATATTATATATAATAATATATTTTCCGGCTTAAAGATATGTAGTATTTTTACAGGATAAAATAGTTGTAAAGAATGATTCAATTTTATTTGATAAATTGATCAATAGACAACTTTATATTTATTTTTAACGCAAAATATGCATTTGAAACTTTATAGTTTCATCCCCATTACAAAATAAGAACATTAATATTTGCTCAAAATATATCAGATAAAAACTTAATCCGTTGGCTGGATTGATTTTTTAATATTCTGTTATTAAGATATTGTTTAAATAGTTTTTTTTATTATTTATTTTATTTTAAAAAATGCAGTTTGACTTGTTTGCTTTTCTCTAAATTCATATAACTATTTGCAATGTACTAAAACGCAAAAATACTATTTGAGGGATTTCAAGAGCAAGGACTGTTTTATCACAAAGGTTGCCGAATAGCACAATTTTCTTTTTGGATCTGTTTTTTGCGGATTAGGAAGTAAATTTGTTATTTTATTTTCCAGTACAACAAAGAAAGTTTATAATTTATTACTAAGGAAACTCATCTAATGGCTCTAATCCCGGGCACTATAGTGTAGATAAAGTAAAATCTTAAATTAGGTTGAAATTTTGATAATTAGACGCCATTGTTTTATAATTTACACGAATAAAATTATATTGGTAGCAAAATTAGACTAATATTGATTGCACTTAGTTCGTATTTGAAATATTCAGTAGGTACTTAGGAGAAATATCATAAAGCTCTATTTAAAATATAAAATGAGAGCACAACCTAGACCTTTAGAGATCTTTCACATTCTTCTAGTTGTGAAAGGAAAATACCTTAAAATTAATTTTAATATTTTTGTTTATTTGCATTTACATTCTTTAACTCATTTGATTTCACAGAAACAAAACTCATTTTAATATTACATAGAATAAGAAGTTATGTGTTTGTAATGATTTTAGCTAAAAACAAAACGAACTTTTCTGTGACGTTTTGTCTTCAAGTATTTATTCAGGTGAACAAAACTATTTACAAACATTTACTCAACATATAAACTTATATTTATTTGCAGATATATTTAATTTAAGAATTAAATTAGGATTAATACTTGGCTCGCAACACAATAGTGACAACTATTTTAATTCACCTGATATTTATATCCATTGCTATGAGTGACACAAATAAAGAAAAATAGAGATAGTGAGATAACGAGAAAAGGGAAGTATATTTCGTAAGAAGCTTTCGCTTCCATCCTTCAGTCTCATAAGATTGCCGCTCTTTTTTTACGTATTGTTCATTTTAAAAGTCTCTTAAACTTCGTATAGTTACTTCTGCATTTGTTTTGCTTTATTGGTCGTAATTTTGAGATTGCTCAACCACACTGTGATGTGTGATGTATTATGATTTAATGTAAATACTTAATCTGTTAAACAACAATTTATTAACTTGTGTTTAATTTTATTTTGTCAGTGTTTTTTTAATATTGATAGGAAAAATATCCCATAATTTATCTCATACATATTCTAACAACATACAATCCATAAAACTAGCAGCGCTCGTTGATTTAATGAACACTTAATTAGTAAAAAGTATATCTCCTTTCTTAAATGTGTATTCAAATTTCGGAAGTAGTTGTCGATTCGCCTAAAATAAATTACAACAGGGGATTGGAATGTAATCGAAAGGGGGAAGAAGTCAACCTTTTAGTTTTCTACGTTAACGAATTCCTGCGATGGAAGACATACCGAATGTATAACAAGGTCGTAGATAATATAATCAATAAATTTATGTTACATTTGATTGAAAATCAGCTTTGCCGTTATAGCCTCATTAATCATGTTATGATGGACTAATCTACTGTAAATATTAACAAGTTCAGATTTGTGAGAACGTTTAATCCTCATGTGGCGTTATCTGTTTATTTGAATATGTATTACCACCTTAACATTGGTACAAAGTGTGTCGAAGCCTTGGTGCTCGTGAAGGTTATTTCCACATCTCCTACCAAATAATAACCTTTTAATTTGCATTTAAAACATTATTTGTTATGCGTGAATATAATCGAGAAAAGAACAGCCAAACCCAGAGACATAAGTGCTAAAAATATATAAGTTCTAATATCATTTTTATGGCAATACCTTGATTCAATCTTTATAACTTTAGAAACTATTTAAGAGTTCATTTGCGTTTTTTTTTATTAACAGGCTTTTTTCTCTAGCTTTATTTCTGACCAGCACAATTGATTTAAACTAATATTCTAATGAACTAGAGGTTTCAAAATTTATAGATAGTTCAGAACCAGATGACAGGTGAATAAAAATGTAATATCTTCACATGCGAAACAAACTAATATCGAGAAACAGACTATTTAAATTCTGTTTGACAGAATTAGTTAACTTGAAGTATTTTTAGTATAATTCTAACCTAGGAATTACAGCTCCCTGTTTGCTTGTTTTCTTGAAATCCGTAGATGACGAATATAATAAACATTTCACACTATCAAATACAATACTTATAGTTAAAAAGTGTTCTCACAAAATGAGTTAAACAATTACCAAATTTTAGTTACATTTGCATCTTTGCGCCTGGGGAACATCTTGGATTGTATAAAGATGACGCATTAATGCTTGACAATCGTTAGGTGTTATAGATATTAATATGATCCAAAAAGGTTTAACACACATAGTGTCTGTAGTGTAGGTATATACCAGAATCCAAACTAGGGTAGTGTTAAATCAATCTGTAAATAAGGGTACAATCATGCATACATATATATTTGTCGACAACCCTTAGCTTAGCTAGCCGACAGTTATTAGGTCTACTTAAATAAAACATAACATGAGTTTATATTACATACCATTATTTACAAAAGTTCTTCTT
This sequence comes from Octodonta nipae, assembly GCA_034190945.1. Lineage (NCBI taxonomy): Eukaryota > Metazoa > Arthropoda > Insecta > Coleoptera > Chrysomelidae > Octodonta > Octodonta nipae. The sequence goes on from CM067219.1 coordinate 121,578,518, forward strand.
TGGAATACATTGGGTTCGGCTGTCTCCATATTGTTTAGATCTGAACCTACTACGTACCGTCCCATATTCCCTAATAAACCCAAGGTATAAAGATATCCCATAAAGAATAAACTAAAACTTAAACCGTGATGACGTAACATAGGATTCGATTCTACAACCGAACTTAAACTTGTATTTAAAACACGTCCCAAGAAAATTTCATACTGCCTACAGAAGTGTTTAACTGAACTTTCTATAACCTCTCTTATTAGACACTTGATACATAAAACAAATAAGATGCGTGGAAAATATCAAACAACTATAAATTTTATTTAACAGAGGAATGAATAAGTTAGGAATATACATTACAAATTGTTCCTGGTAATTCAGTTATTATCCTTTCATTTATATTAATATAAAACAGGTACAATTTGTTGGTATTTGTGAGGGGGTTATCTCTGAAGTACTAAACCGATTTTAAAGGTCATAGAAATTTACCAAATATGTGAGTAACAAAGGCTATATTCTGTTTTGCCTAATTGCTTACTTTGTAACATATTCACTACTTCTCTGGTTCCAAAGATAGAAAAGGCTTGAGAACTCATAGGTCAATTCCATTCTTGAAGTCCAAATATTTAATGGGGGGGGGGGTGTATTTGTTTTTAGGGAAATTCAATGCCTTGGAAATAGATGGTCAAGTGCGAGTTGGATTCGCATACTAAGGGTTCCGTACCACCTTCAACATTCTAATATTCCAGTGTCAGTTAAGCAGGGAATGAGTGAATTTTCTTATATTTACCTTTATATCTTTTAAATGAAGCGATTTAAATTTATAAAAAATATACACTTTCATTTTCCACACATGGGCTTTTTATTTATCTGCTTTAGGATTCGTTTGACTTTTATAAGAATACATATGTATTTAATTTTCTAACTTGGCTCCCAAAAATTAACATTACAGTTTTTTTACTAATAAACTTTCAGGGAAGCCTTTTATAATCTACTGTCTGAATTTTGAGGCTCTGTAGATGGAAGATAAAGAGCAAAATAGGTCAAGTTTTAAATTATATAATTATTAAATCTGTTATTCAAAGTATTTAAAAATACAAAAAAAATATTTTTCAAAATTTAAATAATGTAGTTTCTAAAGTGGGAATTAAGTCCATGTTTAATATTTTTGTTAATATCTTTTAAACAAGTGATTTAAAAATATGATATATTTGCAATTCACATAATGAGCCTTTTATCTGGTATGATGCACTTGAAAATTAAATTTTTATTTTCCATTTAATTGTATAATTTGTCCCTAAAATTTCTGGAGGTTTTCTAATAATTTTTCTTATAAATTTCAAGTGAGCCACAGTACCCCTAATTATTTTCAAAATTTTAGGTAGTATGGTTTCGGAAATAAGCGAGAAATGAGAATTTTTATATCTTTATGTTATATCTTGTAAACAATTAATTTAAAAAATATGAAAAGTATATATTTGTATTCCTCATAATAAACCCTTTCATTTGATGTATTGCATGATGACATTTTCCGTTTAATTCCATAATTTGGATTTGGATTTCTTTGTATTTTTCATGTAAACTAAAAAAATTAGGTCTTATAGTTTGGGGAATAAAGGGGGGAATGGGTAATTTTTTAAATATATTTTAAAATATTTATTACAAAAAAATTAAAGATAATATTAGTATTCGTCATAATGAGCCCTTTGATTTGATATATTACTTGATCCGTTAGAAACAATTATAATTTTTTATTTCCCATTTACCCCCAAAATGAATATTAGGGGTTTCTCCTTACTTTTCCAGTAAAGTTTAGGTGAGGGGCTATACACATTTACAGCTTATCGTTTCGGAGATAAGGGGAGGAGGGAATGGGTATTTCTTTATATTTTTGTTAATACCTTTTAATTAATTTATTTTAAAAATATGGAAAAATATATTTTAATTTTATATTTTCCATTAATTCTGTAATTTGCCCCCAACATTAAAAGTAGAGGTTTCTCCTTATTTTTCCAGTAAACTTTACGTTTTATAGTTTCGGAGATAAGGGGGGGGGGAATGGGTAAATTTTGGTATATTTTCATTAATATCGTTTTAACTATTTTTTTTAAATATGAAAAAAATATATTTGTGTTCCTCAGAATGGGACCTTTCATTTGATATATTAGATGATTTCAAAAAATTTTAGTTTTCATTTAATTCTAAAATTTGCCCCCAAAATTAATATAAATGGTTTCTCCTTATTTTTCTTGTAAAGTTAGCCCAACGATCTATATTTCCTTTTTTTTTAAAATTTTTGGCTCAGTAGTTTCGACGATCAGAGTATCCGTATATTGTATATACCGTACCCTAAAAAAACTAAAATATTTTACCAAAATTAAAATATTTTTTGAAATATTCCATATTAGAAACCGAAATGAAACAGGGATCAGAATTATGGTAATAATAATTAAAATTAATAGGGATGTCAACCACCATTTATCGAAATTTCTAATAATGGATTGTGAAGGTGCAAAAAAACGTTAAAAATGTCAATAATGTAAAATTAAAAATGCCAAAATTGAGAAGAATGTCAAAAAACCCAAAAATCAAAAACGTCAATACAAGAATGTGAAAACGCCATAAATTTCATAACCGACAAACATCTCTGACCCTTCATATTTGATCCCTAAATAAAGGCCATAAATCACGCTCATGAACAATGGTTAAAAAAAAACCTAAAAATATAGTTATGAAAAAATTCAACACAAAACAATTTTTACTTGTTACGTACCTACTAAAACTTTTTTTCAATTCTCTAAACCACCATTTTTAGTGCAATAACATTGTAGGGACTTAAGTGATTAACTCTTTAATATAATGAATTATAGTGTGATTTAAAGATAATTTGTATGGGGTTGGAATCGGGTGTTAGGAGTATAATCTCTCTGAGTCTAAGATAATATATTTTTATTTGATCATGGTTGTTCGATATAGACTAAAAAGTTTTTTATATATTAATGAGAGCAGCCAAATCTAATTGCAAAATTCGATAACCCAGCTATCAGTAAATGCAACTGTCTTCAGGGTCAAATTTTTTATCGTATCTTCTCGAACAGTTAGTTATTTTTCGTATTCACAAACTTTAAATGTGACACGATCCTCCATGAACCCAAACTGTTTTGATAAACAATTGCGCTTACCTATATCGTTCATCTTTGAGGAAGGTTGCGAATATTACTAGTTGGAAGGACGTTGTTTTAATAAAAACATTTTAATTTAAATGTCTTGTCTAGTCAGTAATATGTACTTTGAAATTGAAATCTTTCGTATTAGCGATTTTTTTGCGTGAATTTGTTGACGGCGATATTTCCAGTATTATATTAAATGAACGTTTGGGCTTGAATAAAAATAAAAGAATAATTGGCGAGTTACTTGAATTTTTGATATCTGCATTAAGACAACTTTGTCCTGACAGTTTTAACCCCTCATACATTAATGGAAACCACGATCTAGTGATCTGACACTATTTAAAATAAAAAATCTAAATAATAAAAAGTAAACCCACTAATATTGATTATTTAAAACACTGAATAAGACAAAAAATTAATCAAATTAGCGCATAGATGTTGCAAAAGGTTGTCGAAGAAATTTCTACATCGTCTATTTTTGTTGTTGATCATATAATTAAAATTATTATCATTATTGTAAATATTGTTAATTACTTGAAATTTTATTTCTTTTATCATTAATTATAGTACAGTTTGTACAAAAAGTCCTATATTGCCGAATGGACGATTGAAGATCCTTTTAAACTCGGTATGACACGCTAACCCTGTCCATTAAAAATTTTGTAGAGGTTGTTATTAACCCCCGTACGTTGAATTGGGGAGGTGAATAATTTTATTAAAAAAGTGTAGTTTCTGTATATAAAAATATCACAATTACCTGCGTAGAAAATGAATTTATACGTTACTTTAGGACCTCACTGTATATAAATATCCTGTGACGCAGATATCAAAAAATGGAGCTTGAGAAAAAGATCTAATCCAACACAAGTAAGGTTGTGTAATGAAAAGATAGAAATAGAAGCCTGTTTTTCGTAAGACCATAAGTTCTTCAGCATAGCTCATCAATCCCCTTAAGTTTTTCACGGACAATTCTTCTCAGTCTGTGCCTTTGACTTTTCGTATGCTAATTTTGATCAGATTCCTCTGAAGTAAATCTAGAGTTCTTCAAAAAGACCAGAAGGTCTTCAGATCTCCTTGTTCTTTATGCTCACTTCTTCAACATGCCAAGATTTTCACGTTTAGGGAATAAATCCCAAAAATTGCTTCATTTGTTCGTAATCACCATTATTTTGTAGCAATATCATACATTCAGTATAAAAAAGTGGGCTGTCTCAGTTTTTACACTGACAGGTGGCAGTTCGAAAACATATTAAGCATTTTATTTTGCAATCTGTGGCATAGGCAATGATATATGTGATAGAATTTTCTCTCACAGAGCCATTTTCTTTCTAATAGCACAGTTTAATTCTTTAACATAACTGTTAAATCGAAATAATTCTCATTTCAAAGAGCATTATCCTACTGACTATTAACTGTATGTTGAAATTTTGTTTGGAGTTGAGAAAAAGACGCCTCATGCAAAGCAGATCCCGCAAACAAAGAATTTTTTTGCTGGGAAGATGTCAGTCTCTTCAAATTCTTCTTAGAAGTCAGATCGAATGATACCAGAACATACCATACCGTTTTTTCCGCTAATGAATATGTTCAGCAAACTGTGAATAACGAACACCTAAAGTAATTGCCAAGAACACGAAACATTCCTTTTCAATTCGAAGGAAGTTCGTGTACCCATTCTTTCTGATTGGATTTTTCGTATTTAAGTTAAATTATAAGTTGATGTATCATTCATGGTAAGGTAAACATGAGAATTTCAGTTCTTACATTCTTCACTAAATAACCATGGGAATACCAATGTACAGACGGTAGCCTCAAAGGGTTGCAAAACCGAGTATATTTAAAAGCAGCTGTTAGTTAACAATTCATGCCGTAATAGTTCGACAACCAGCGGAGTGAGTATTCATGGCCGATGGTCCTTTCAAAGATGAGGTATGTGTCTTCTATGTATTTAAGCCCGTTGAATCGCAATATCAAAATTGATTATTTGACAAATACTCTAGTAATTTGTAATTAACCATCTAGTTTTTGAAGCCATTAAAATGATCGACAATGGGTATCAATATTTATCTATCAGCGCTTATCAATTGCTTTATCCATTAGAATCAATCGCGTTCAAGGTTTATTAAACAATATTACTTTTTACTTATCTGTTACAAATGTAGCGCAAAAAGGATGCGAATGACGTATTGCATGGTTTAATCTCATCAAAATATAAAACTCTGCTGGGTCAAATTTTTATGTATATTTCCTTAGATTTCAAGCGACCTCTGTTTAATGCATTTTTGATATTTTAAGAATGAACAATTTAAAGTAAAAATTTTTGAGGAAAAAGGTAATTTAGTTTATAGACATTCTAAGCAATTTCATGAATGTAAAATGAATATTCCTGTTTCGGTAAGTTGTTCAACAACACGGGACACGTGTTTAAGTTCATTTTTAGCTCAGAGTTAGGCAAGTCATTCAGTGTAGAGTAGGTACCTGAGGTACATACCTTCATAAAATACTTGAGGGTATACACAAGATTATTCCACATGTCTTGTTGATATTTAGTTTTACTTAAGTTTTTACTTAAGAATTTGTCATTCAATGCAGTGGTAGCAATAGTGTATCATTGAGATTGGAACATTACTATCTGAAACAGTCTGCTGATATAGAACAGTGATATGTATCATTTGGATCATTCGGATTCAAATTAGTTCTGAGTGATCTTGAATGAATTATCAACACTACATAGTTTTACCTGATGTAATAATTTGACTGTAAAAATTAAATGGATAATTATTTACCGGAATTTTTCTCTTGCCGGGTAAATAGTGTGTTCTACTATAACTCATACATACATGTAGTATACAAAGAGATGGGTAGAATAAATATTTACGCATTGTGCAATATAAAATTTTGACGATAACATTTATTCTTCCTTTAAATTATAATAATAATAATATAAAATAGTAGCTGACAATTTCAAACATCGCTATAATTGTTACGCACTTAAGAATGTAAAAACAGCTATAAAAGTTTGTTATGATTATACGAATTTTTTAGAGAATGTGAACAAGGTTGGCTGACATTTCATTCTACCTCTTAGAAAGTTAACTTATGATATCTACGCATTTTTTTATTTTCGTTTAAACCCTATTCAAATGGAATATTCGTTAAATTCCCCAAATATTTTTAACTAAATAGCTTTTAAGTTCATAATTGAATACCATGAGTGAAGGACGAGCTGAGTTTTATTACTTTCGTTGTCGTATGTCGTATCATGTATCATCCATATTATCGCATATGCATATTTTCACTTGCATTCTGACTTATGTGAAGACCGAGATGATTGAATGAACAACTGATATGTGAGATGTTCCAATTCCAAATAATACATTTGTACCAACGTTCGTAATTCGAATCTTTTTGCACAGTTCGATCATATGGAACAAGAAATTATTTCAGTCTATAATTGTCTAATTCTATGATATTGCTCTAAATAAGTAGATATATATCCAGATACAAATAATCTCCTGAGTACAATTGGAAGCTATAATCAAACAGTAAGTTATAATTGTACTTTACTTTTAAACAATTCATATTTTTTGGAAACCTCATAAATAATGATGAAAAGTTACATGTTACATTTTAAGTTTCAGGCCATGTTCTTAATATTAATAATAATTCTTTCCATTAATTTCAGCTTTAAAAAACAAAGGTATATACAGACACAGTCAGTGCCTCCTTTTCTGAATTCGCTTTCCTTAGAGATATTTTCATATTGTCAATTAATTTCGTAAAATAACATGTTTTTTCTGTTTTCTAAACAACCATATGTTTAAGCTATTGAAAATAATTTAAGACTACTTCGGGAAACTTCTATATATGGAATACAGTTTAAACTATCCAAATCAGTCGATATCAGGTAGGTACAAACATACGGACCTAACGAAAAACTCCTCTTTTATAAAAGTGTTAAAAAATAGATGGCAGATATGTGAAAATTACATTTTGAGTTACTCATTTACTTCAAATTCGAAAAGGTATATAAAAAATAAAAATGTAAGTTTATTTTATCTGCAGTCCATAACTAATAGCTTTAATTTTTTGACAGAAAGTGCACGACTCGTTTTGTGAGGGATGGAAGGGTGCTTTGAAACACCCAGTATAATAAATTTTCCGTTAAAAAATGGCTACGTATGTAAACGAACCCAGTATATGAAATTTCAGACAACCTCCATAAAATATTTACCTAACTAATAAAAGTTTGAGATTCTCTGAAATGCAGCTAATAAATTTCATAGCTTCTCATATAAATTAGAATGGTTTATTGTCATCATGATAATATTGCCACTCAGCATGTCCCCCAAAAGACAGACAACTGCTTAAATCAAGATAATAAGCAACTTTAATGTGTTGTTAAATTTTGTGAAATAAAAAAATTGTGTCTGACAAGTTGAAACAAATATAATTCATATTGCATAAATAGAATACTTCAAACGTGCGGGATTTGAAACTACAGTATATTTTATAAGTTCATTAACTTAAAAAGGTTCTTTAATGGTGAGTGCCATATCAAGGTTATGATAAATTAAATCAGAAGTTTTATTGCTATATAAAACATGCTAACTCAGAGATATTTAAAGCAATTGTTCGACTAAAAATACGCGTTTCTAGATTCTGTTTTTTAGATGAATATATACAATTGTTATTAATGTTAAGACACACCAGAGTATCTTATCTATATATAAATAGGCTAAGACAAAACGATTAGGTACCATTTTCTCCTCTGTTTTCTCAACCGATTTTCTTCATTTTGTTTTGTTTAGTAGCTACTGACGACCTTCAGTGCAGAATGCTAATCTTAATTATTAATTTATAATATTGGTTCATTCATTAAATAAAATATAATAAAAATTCATTATTTACGTCAATAATGTCAATGCCAAACAAATGAATGTGCCGCGTGCCGCTGCCGCCAGACTCAAACCATTGACTAATTATATATAGACAGATCAATGCTATTATATACTTAGAGCATGTACTTCTGGAGGTGGCATGCAAGCGTTGTTATTGTTTAGTGGGTAAAGTAATCGTTGAATATCATAATTATACAGGGCGATTCCAGATATGTTAGAAATAATTTTTTTAATGGGTGGCACATAAGCAGTTGCATATTTAGGGTGTTTAAAATATAGAGTAGAGTGCAATTATAACTAATAAAATAATTATATAGGGAAGCCCATTAGCGGTTGAATTTACAGGGTTCTTGGAATAGAAGGTGCAGTAAAATTACAGTTATACAGGGTGGTGCAAAAAATGTTATACATAGATGCATATACAGGGTGGCGGAAATGGAAATGAAACATTTCGTAACCCATAAGCAGTTGTATAGTTAAGATGAAATATAGGGTAAGAGGAATTATAGATATACAGGATGGTGATAAAAAATGTTAGAATAGGAATTGATTTATAGAGTAGCCGACGAAGAGTTCCATATATATAATGATTGAAATATAGGTCGGAGTAGAATTATAGTTACAGAAGATAATTAAAAATTTCATAAACAAAAAGTTTAAATATGGTGGGTCATAGGCAGTGGCATATACAGAATGGTTTACCCGGTGGTTGAAAAATGTAAAAAAATATTATGCGTGGTCTATAAGCAGTTGCATATACAGGGTGGTGGAAATATATAATGAGATGGAATTATTATAATGAGGATTTTAATAAATGTTAGAGAATTGAGTGCAATTATAGCTATACAGGGGTGTTAGAAAAAATAAATATGTAGGGTAGCCCATTAGCAGTTGAATTGTTGTCATATTAAATTAAGAATTACGAATTTGAACACAAATAAAGTTCTATGAATTATATCTGAAAAAAACTTGAATTTCGTTACTTATTTGTAGAAGCGAGATGTAAGAACGACATCTAGGATTTTCGAGGAAACTATCACACAGAGGTTCCGAATCTGGATCCGTTCCGTGTAATTGCTGTTCTCCCTAAAGTCCTAGGATAGAATGTCACGATAAAATTTTCATGTTACTTAACCTGCCAGAGATATTGACACAATTGGTCGAATTTCGACCACTGGACGACAGCTAGTTACAATAAAAACAGCTACATTTAAATCATAATATGGGCTGGACTTCGTTGTTAAACTATTACAATAAAAAAAAAAGAAAAATAAGAATATTAAAGGCAGTTATGGTTAAGAAACTATAGGTGAACTACAAGAGAAGAGTACCGAAAGTTGAAATGATTGTAGAGGAGGTCCATTTGTCCATTGGAATTTTTTTTCATCTCTTTTTTGTATAGTGTGCACATTATTTGTTGTAGATACGTTTCAACTCGAAGTCTGGATTCGTTGCCAATCAATCAGTGATTGAATTATTTATCGTTATCCTGATGTACTTGAAGATAGATTAAATAACGCCATAAATCCAAGTATATCTATATAGCAAACCTACTAACTAATATTTAAATTTTAGTTCTAATTAACCCTAACGGTAAAAGAAAAATGTGCAAAGGAAAGTGTTGCATATATGACAGAGAAAAAACAAAACATTTAATAAGGTAGTAAACACTATTAGAAGCTATCTGCTACAAAATCAATATCAAATAGGATTTAAATAAAACTATAAACAAACAATCAATATTAAAAACCACTAAATACAAACACCAAAAACAATAAATAGTGCAACTCCGAAAAAATTAAACGCTTAGGAAATGACGAGGTACATTTCGTGACCTTTAGAAGTATGGAAAGATGAACATCAAATCAAACTTCGCCAACGCCTATTAAGCAGCGCTGGTATCCATCGATGGATGGATCGATGGACGTTGGCGAAGTTTGGAGGTATTCTCCCTGAACGAAGAATATTAAAAAATAATAAACTTAAGGAAGCATGATGAACAATAATATAGAATTTGCAGTCTCCTTTCTGGAGATGAATAGATGGTCTGCTGGTTCCAGATTTTGGTTCACCATTCTCTCGCTTCTGCCTCGAATGAGGCTGAAAAATGTGTTATTGTTGAATAACAAAGCGAAATTCGCGAGTAAACTGCATAGGAAAAACTCGTTTTCCATTTTCCGAAAAAAACAAAATGTTTGCTCCGATTTTCTCTCCTCTGCTATGTTGACTAAATGCATTCTATGATGCAACCATATCAAAATACGATAGGCATAAGTGTCGTATGTGGCTAAAGGGTTAAGATAAGAACATGATCCTGTAAGGTGACGAATCAATATGACCACGGTTTTCTCGCTTCTTTCAAGAGAAAGAATGAAAAATGACATCGAAAATAGTCCACAAAAATAAATTGACCTAAGGTTTGCGAATAACCAAGTACAGGAATGGTTAAATATCTAGTGTAAAAACAACACGATGTGTATTAAGTGTTATTGATATTAAAGGACCGAAACAAAGCGATTATACTTTCAAAATATAAAGATGGGGACAGAAGGTAAAACACAGAATAATGGAAAACAGAAAAATATTATAAACAAAAAAAACTGTAGTAGCTGGTAAAAACTAATAACAAACAAACACATTGTTAAGAAAAATACATACATCAGGAAAAATAAAGCAAAAAATAAGAGTAAAAAAAATAGAACAGGGTATGGATTAAGCGTATGTCTGATACCTAATAAGAATTCACAAATAAAAGGAAGAATACCGACTAATAATAATTTAAAGCCATGTCAAACTGCAAAAAGAAACAGATAATAAATTGGAATATTGTATACATTATAAAACATTTCTGCCTTTGTTTACCCCTTCTTTTCAATTCTTCTGCATCTGCTACCTTTGGTAGGTATCCTAGCAATGTGTACCGAGTATCCAGCTCTTAATTCTTACCACCTGAACACGCTTTAATAGAGGAACCGTGCAATATTATGAACCAGTACTGATGACGGAAGGACAATCTCAACAACTGTTAGACTGGTTGTGGTAATGTTTAGAGCCAAAAAAAGATCAACTTGTTTTGTACAAGTTCTCATGGGCATTTCGATAGGGATGACTGCTCTAACTCACCTCCGATTTTGGATTTAACCGATGATGATGATTCAGCAGGCCATAACTTCTTGAATGTATCGATAGTGAAGAAAATGCATGTGACCTTTTGAACAAAAAGTTTGAGTTTTGACTTTTCGGCATATACGTAATACAATCTTTTAGGCGCTTCAATGACTGATAAAAATAAATAAGGGAATTGTCACTTTTTTCATGCAAGTTCATCTATATTTTCCACACTTTCGAGTTTTGCAAACTGCCTGCAATTTTTTTCTCGGGTGTACTTCAATGGCTTTTTTTTTTTTTTTTTTTTTTTATCCGAAGAGGGGGGAAATACATTGCGTACTTAGCTAGCACGTGCTGGCCGTCGTGCGGGACTCCCGATGCAATGACTTCAAAGCAAGATTAAATCGTTGCATTGAAGCCAGTATAACGTATACCCGCTAAAACCCTAACCTCTTTCTCCTACAACCATGGTCCCCTGCGGCACTCTTTGTCAATACTACTTCGCAAGGGTGGTTCATTGCAGATGTTAACTGCTCTTACATTGAAAGCCTCTAAAGCCTACTCCTCGAAGGTATTGCGGAGGTCTTTGAGGATAGTCTCCGCGTAATCTGATACCAAGTTCCAGGCTTGCGGGCCCTTCAGCATGGCTTCTACTAATTGTTCTGGAACGATATTAGTCTCCAGAATCCTCTCCACTTCGGCACGTTGATCCTGAAACCGGGGGCAGGAGAAGAACACGTGTTCCGCGTCCTCTAACACGTCTGTACAGTGTGGGCAGTTTGGGGAGTTTGCCCTCCTGAACCTGTGCAGGTATGCTCGAAAGCATCCATGTCCAGTCAGGAGTTGAGTGATGTAAAACCCAACCTCCCCATGCTGGCGGTTGACCCAACGACTGATGTTAGGTATCAATCGATATGTCCACCGGCCTTTTGTAGAGCTGTCCCATCTCTCCTGCCATTGCCCTAGACTCATGGGCTCTTTCATCGCTGTTTCTTGTCGGCTGGTCTTTTTCTAACTTTCTGCGGTAAAGCCGTCCCTTTCTGCAGCCAGGATGTCGATTGGTAGGGTAGAGGCAAAACACTCACCGCCTCATAAGACACAGTCGGTAGGATGATGCCACTCGAATCGCTGAGAGCCGCTGGACTGATTCCATTTTCCGGCGGTACGATGGTAGCTCGAGCGATTTCTCCCATACCGGTGCCCCGTACAACAAAACAGAAGTAGTTACTGTTGCAGTAGCTGTCTTCTATCTGTCTAGGGCCTCCGACATTCGGCATTATTCTAGATAATGCCCCCTGTACCCCAGCTGCTTTCTTGCTGGCCGCGATTATGTGCTCTTTGAAGTTGAGCCGTGTGTCCAGGAGCACCCCAAATAGCTGATGAAGGGCTGCGACTGTATGTAGGTGTCGCCTATTTTGAGGGTGATGGTTTCCCTTGCCTTTCGACTGCTAACAAGAAGTGTTTCGGTCTTTTGCTCTGCTAAACTCAAGTCCGCTGAGAGCATCCAATGCTGAATTGTGGCTATAGCGAATGAGAAGGTTGTTTGTATCTCCTCTATGTGCTTGCGCACTATGATCAATGCCACATCATCGGCGAATGCCACTAGCCTGACGCCCTCAGGCAGACCGAGCAGGAGCAGGTCGTTGTACATTACGTTCCATAAGAGGGGGCCAAGAACAGAGCCCTGAGGTACACCTCCTGGATCTTATAGTCTACTTGCCCATTTTCAGTTTGGTACAACAAGATGCGGTCCTTGAAATAGGCTGAAACCATTCTGCGCAAGTACTGCGGAACTTCCATCCTGACAAGAGCCTCCAAAATGCGGTCCCAGCGGGCCGAGTTAAAGGCGTTCTTGATATCCAGGGTGGCTATTAGACAGTACTTTTTTCCACCTCTTCTCCATCTCTTTCCCGAGATAGCCTCTCTGGCGATGTTGGTAACGAGTGTCACGGCATCGATGGTTGATCTCCCCTTTCTGAACCCGAATTGGTTGGTGGAAAGTTTCGGCTCAACGTAGGGCTCCAGCCTATCTGCTATTATCCTTCAAGGAGTTTTCCCGCAGAGTCCAACATACAGAGGGGACGA
>CM067219.1:121594366-121771628 GCA_034190945.1 Octodonta nipae
CAAGACTAAATCCCCCCCACCCATCTGCGATAGTCTGGTTATAACTTCGATGATTTCTTTAGCAAGTTCCTCCAATGGGAATGTTGTCCTAGTAGGGATGTTTACTGCAGGTGTCCAACACCCGAAATTGCAGATACATTGACAGATGCATTTCAATTGGAGCGTTGAGTCAGCTTTAGTTTTGGTACTGAATTAATTTCAAAATTATATTTTGTAGGCATAAAACCTCTTCATCCGCCTCTATGTCGTCTACAATTTCTAAAAGGCTCTTGTCGAGGTTAGAACTCTCCTTCGGTATCCCGACCTAAACAAGCTTTGTTAAATCTATATCCACCTCTTAAATTCATTAATATATCTTAGCAATTATCTGTTTCTTCTACTGGGAACATTTGGCGAGGTTTTACTGGAAGCGACACTGAAGTCATATGATTGTTAGTGGGTGTGGTCTTAGTAAGCTGTACTTTGGGTCATCCGTGAATCCATGCTATTTAATGAGATTCATGACTAGTACGAAGTTAACTTCAATATCTGCCATCAAGATTTTGCAAGATGTTGACTTCTTCCAACCACAGTTATATTTCAGCCCTAACTCGCCAGTGCCAGTTCGCAGCTGGAAGTACTAGGAAATTCAGTGGCTGACGGATGGCTTCAAAGCATTGGCTTTGACAATGGATAGTATCGAATAAGCGAAGGTTGTGTTCACCATTGATGGTACTCTGGTTGACAAATTTGTCGCTGTAATTGGGTGAATCCTATTTAGTTAGTGCTTTGAGGGATTCTGTGACTGGTTAACGCTACAGTATCTTTTAAACAGTTTATTTACAGCGGAAACATTCTAGTGTGTTATCATTGGATTGGCGATTGTTGTGTCAGATTAACTGTACAGTCGCTCTTAAGTAACTTATATACGTGAACATTTTTCTCGACTTATGTTCGTTATTTCCAAAATTATAACTAAATTCAACTATTGAGCCGTATCCTCTTGAAGTTAATTTTGTACTAGTGGTTTGTTATAGACGGTACAGGTCAACTGGTATATTTGTACTAGGACCGAATTGGTCAAGTATTGCTCCACTTCAAAGAAACGTGTTATTTGGCAGCAAGAGGCTTTAGTTGGGATTCATTTGCTCTCAGGTGCCTAGTCAAGCGCCCTTTTTCTATGGAGTGGTTGAAAGATAAATAACTTTTTTTATATCGTATTTTACTTTCAAGAGAAGATCATATCCAATTGTCGATTGCGCTATTAGTGTGATGTGGACGTCTAGCTTTACCAGTTGGCTTAGCGAACTGCATTCAGTTGCATATTGTGGACGCGTATTTAATCTGAATTATTAAAGTAATTTGCAAAAATTACCTCCAGGCTCATTAGGAATACTCTCATAATTTTTGTAATTGTAGTACTGATCGATAAAACCCTAAAAAGGCTAAAATACTTCAGTATGTTCCAATAACTTATCTGTAAGATTAAAGAGCTATAATTATGATATAACTAGTTATTTTATGATGAGGATAGACATTTCAAAATGGAATTTTTTAGATAGTACTGAAGTTTTTTCTTTGTAACATTCTCAATTGATTTAAAACTGTCAAATTGGGTAATACTCTATTATTTTATATCGATAGTTTACATAGTTTATTAATTTTCTGTTCCACTATAAGCTTCTGCTGTTCATAATCACAGCATATACCTCTATGTAATGATGGAAATATTTAATAATGTATTAGCTATTTAAATGCGAATTGACATCTGAAACTCCGGAAAAACGAGCCACTAGAAACACCAATATAGGGTGTTAGTCTGTGATTCCTAGGTTAGAGATCACTCGGTACAAATATGTAGGTTAGCTGAAACTATAAAGTGATCTTTAACCTAGGAAACACAACAATAGATTTGTGTCTTTACAGCTGTTCAGTTCAAGACTCACGAGTATTACCAAGAATATATATATATATTGCCAGGCGTTCAAAGGCCTCTAAGGTCTTGGAAGTGCTAGTACTTTAATAACGTGTCATATAACCTTTACAAAAAAAACCTTGAACTTCTATTATAGAATCCTTGATAAAAATCATGCATAAACTAATTCACTCTTATTTACCTACAAAAACAAACTAGTGGCTGAAATCAACAAACAGTGGACACCAATTTATATACTATGACTTTTAAAGTACATCTCCAAAAATAATTATGTGTTTTTACCTTTCATCCTGATGATACTTGTTTTTTTTTCACGGAAAAACAGAATTTCTAAAAATATTTAACTTCGAACAGATGACAATGAAATTTCACTTTGTTCACGATTTGCTGATAGACCGAATACTAATTCTCTATCTAAGAATACGACTTTGACAGAACTACAATAAGATAACGACTAAAGTGGATATTATCTCGACCGTAAATATTTACTTATCAAAAAATGGTTTTTGCTTTACAGAGATAACGCGAGATTTGAAAGGAGCAGATATTGTGTCGCCTACGGTCCAGAAATAAATGGGGAAATACGCTTGCTCTATCCAGGAAACTATTAATGTTTAATTAGTATTAAACAATTGTTTTAATAATTGTAAGCATAAATCACACTTTAATTTATTACGCTTGGTGTTCATAAGATTTTATGAACATTTGAATCAGACAATGTATAGTTTCTAGGCACAACGTCTCATCAATCGCCTTCCCTGAGGGGTTGAATATTAATCTCGGCTTCATAAAATATCAGCAATAGATACAGTATGACTCCGAATTTGTAGTCCTGTAAACATTTTGTGATTCCCTTTTTGTAGATATTGATAAATAGTTATTCTAACCTACGCTTCATAAGATAAAAAGTCCCTATATATATATATATATATATATATATATATATATATATATATATATATATATTCCGGCTTAAAGGTATGTAGTATTTTTACAGGATAAAATAATTGTAAAGAATGATTCAATTTTATTTGATAAATTGATCAATAGACAACTTTATATTTATTTTTTAAGGCAAAATATGCATTTGAAACTTTATAGTTTCATCCCCATTACAAAATAAGAACATTAATATTTGCTCAAAATATATCAGATAAAAACTTAATCCGTTGGCTGGATTGATTTTTTAATATTCTGTTATTAAGATATTGTTTAAATAGTTTTTTTATTATTATTTATTTTATTTAAAAAATGCAGTTTGACTTGTTTGCTTTTCTCTAAATTCATATAACTATTTGCAATGTACTAAAACGCAAAAATACTATTTGAGGGATTTCAAGAGCAAGGACTGTTTTATCACAAAGGTTGCCGAATAGCACAATTTTCTTTTTGGATCTGTTTTTTTGCGGATTAGGAAGTAAATTTGTTATTTTATTTTCCAGTACAACAAAGAAAGTTTATAATTTATTACTAAGGAAATTCATCTAATGGCTCTAATCCCGGGCAATATAGTGTAGATAAAATAAAATCTTAAATTAGGTTGAAATTTTGATAATTAGACGCCATTTGTTTTATAATTTACACGAATAAAATTATATTGGCAGCAAAATTAGACTAATATTGATTGCACTTAGTTCGTATTTGAAATATTCACTAGGTACTTAGGAGAAATATCATAAAGCTCTATTTAAAATATAAAATGAAAGCACAACCTAGACCTTTAGAGATCTTTAACATTCTTCTATTGTGAAAGGAAAATATCCTAAAATTAATTTTAATATTTTTGTTTATCTGCATTTACATTCTAAACTCATTTGATTTCACAGATACATTGACTTCTGTCCCGAAATTCCACTTAGAAAAGTCGCAAGTTTCAGCTAGGATTTTCAGTAGTTTTTGTTTTTGTAATTGTCAAATTCATTTGACAATGATAAGTTGACTGCCTTGGCGAATATTTGATACCCGAGCTATTCGTATTAAATGTGACGGCTGTTTAGCTTTACTTAAGGTGCTACGATGCCTTCGTTATTAATTTTCTGTTAATCATTTGTGAGTTATTGTCATTCAATGAGATCTTAGTGTTATTTTAAACCACTTTATGGCTGTTCGGTTTAGTTAGTATGGGTTCGTTTTTCCTTACTTCTGGAGGTCCCAAAGTCTTGGGAGTTTATGTATACCCACAAATACAAGAAACACTGGACAATAAGTTTATGTGAACATTTTACATTAAGGCTTCTGAATAATAATTTTATAGAAAATAAATAATAAATAGGAAATAAACCAATATAACATCCTAGTAATATAGAATACCTGCACAAAACTTGCTTTTCGTTCTAATAAACATTCCAATTCTCTCTTTGTGATATATTGAATTGGAGACTTGACATACAGCAGAAATTAAAAAGCATACCACACAAAACTTGGTATTAAACTTGTATATTATCAATGAATATAGACTCATAGATGGATACACATTAAGCAAAACATGTCCTTTGTTTACATCGTTTTGTCATAGTAATAAACAAAGTACTCAATAGAGCGCCTGATGGATTATATACATCCGGAGTGTTTATTTCCACCAAAGACAAGTGGCGCAGTGTCTAAAGCGCACAGCTGCGAATCCGAATTTCTCGGGTTCAAAACCGAATACAATTATACTTTTTTTTAATATTACGTCATTAGTAATTAATTTTATTTTTGACATAAAATGAGTAAAACTCATTTTAATATTACATAGAACAAGAAGTTATGTGTTTGTAATGCTTTTAGCTAAAAACAAAACGAACTTTTCTGTGACGTTTTGTCTTCAAGTATTTATTCAGGTGAACAAAACTATTTACAAACATTTACTCAACATATAAACTTATATTTATTTGCAGATATATTTAATTTAAGAATTAAATTAGGATTAATACTTGGCTCGCAACAAAATAGTGACAACTATTTTAATTAACCTGATATTTATACCCATTGCTATGAGTGACACAAATAAAGAAAAATAGAGATAGTGAGATAACGAGAAAAGGGAAGTATATTTCGTAAGAAGCTTTCGCTTCCATCCTTCAGTCTCATGAGATTGCCGCTCTTTTTTTACGTATTGTTCATTTTAAAAGTCTCTTAAACTTCGTATAGTTACTTCTGCACTTGTTTTACTTTATTGGTCGTAATTTTGAGATTGTTCAACCACACTGTTTCAGTTTACAAATTACAAGTACTTATACGTTACCGAAAAGAAAATATTTGTGATGTATTATGATTTAATGTAAATACTTAATCTGTTAAACAACAATTTATTAACTTGTGTTTAATTTTATTTTGTTAGTGTTTTTTTAATATTGATAGGAAAAATATCCGATAATTTATCTCATACATATTCTAACAACATACAAACCATAAAACTAGCAGCACTCGTTGATTTAATGAACACTTAATTAGTAAAAAGTATATCTCCTTTCTTAAATGTGTATTCAAATTCCGGAAGTAGTTGTCGATTCGCCTAAAATAAATTACAACAGGGGATTGGAATGTAATCGAAAGGGGGAAGAAGTCAACCTTTTAGTTTTCTACGTTAACGAATTCCTGCGATGGAAGACATACCGAATTTATAACAAGGTCGTAGACTTAGTGAATATAATCAATAAATTTATGTTACATTTGATTGAAAATCAGCTTTGCCGTTATAGCCTCATTAATCATGTTATGATGGACTAATCTACTGTAAATATTAACAAGTTCAGATTTGTGAGAACGTTTAATCCTCATGTGGCGTTATCTGTTTATTTGAATATGTATTACCACCTTAACATTGGTACAAAGTGTGTCGAAGCCTTGGTGCTCGTGAAGGTTATTTCCACATCTCCTACCAAATAATAACCTTTTAATTTGCATTTAAAACTTTATTTCATATGCGTGAATATAATCCAGAAAAGAACAGCCAAACCCAGAGAGATAAGTGCTAAAAAAACTGCTTTATTTAAGAGAACAATTACCATGTGATTAAATATTATAATGTGTGTTTAGTAACGAAATTGGAACAAAGTATGAAATATATAAATTCTAATATCATTTTTATGGCAATACCTTGATTGATTCTTTATAACTTTAGAAACTATTTAAGAATTCAATTGCGTTTTTCTTTATTAACAGGCTTTTTTCTCTAGCTGTATTTCTGACCAGCACAATTGATTTAAACTAATATTCTAATGAACTAGAGGTTTCGATAGTTCAGAACCAGATGACAGGTGAATAAAAATGTAATATCTTCACATGCGAAACAAACTAATATCAAGAAACAGACTATTTAAATTCTGTTTGACAGAATTAGTTAACTTGAAGTATTTTTAGTATTATTCTAACCTAGGAATTACAGGTCCCTGTTTGCTTGTTTTCATGAAATCCGTAGATGACGAATATAATAAACATTTCACACTATCAAATACAATACTTATAGTTAAAAAGTGTTCTCACAAAATGCGTTAAACAATTACCAAATTTTAGTTACATGTGCATCTTTGCGCCTGGGGAACATCTTGGATTGCATTTAACTTAGGAGCCCTACCTACATATGTATAAAGATGACGCATTAATGCTTGACAATCGTTGGGTGTTATAAATATTAATATGACCCAAAAAAGTTTAACACACATAGTGTCTGTAGTGTAGGTATATACCAGAATCCAAACTAGAGTAGTGTTAAATCAATCTGTAAATAAGGGTACAATCATGCATCCATATATATTTGTCGACAACCCTTACCTTAGCTAGCCGACAGTTATTAGGTCTACTTAAATAAAACATAACATGAGTTTATATTACATACCATTATTTACAAAAGTTCTTCTTTGGAATATATTGGGTCCGGCTGTCTCCATATTGTTTAGATCTGAACCTACTACGTACCGTCCCATATTCCCTAATAAACCCAAGGTATAAAGATATCCCATAAAGAATAAACTAAAACTTAAACCGTGATGACGTAACATAGGATTCGATTCTACAACCGAACTTAAACTTGTATTTAAAACACGTCCCAAGAAAATTTCATACTGTCTGCAGAAGTGTTTAACTGAACTTTCTATAACCTTTCTTATTAGACACTTGATCACTTTCATCTATATTAATATAAAACAGGTACAATTTGTTGGTATTTTTGAGGGGGGTTATCTCTGAAGTACTAAACCGATTATAAAGGTCTTTCCACCATAGAAATTTACCAAATATGTGAGTAACAGGCTATATTCTGTTTTGCCTAATTGCTTACTTTGTAACATATTCACTACTTCTCTGGTTCCAAAGATAGAAAAGGCTTGAGAACTCATAGGTCAATTCCATTCTTGAAGTCCAAATATTGAATGGGGGGGGGGGTATATTTGTTTTTAGGGAAATTCAATGCCTTGGAAATAGATGGTCAAGTGCGAGTTGGACTCGCATACTAAGGGTTCCGTACCACCTTCAACATTCTAATATTCCAGTGTCAGATAAGCAGGGAATGAGTGAATTTTCTTATATTTACCTTTATATCTTTTAAATGAAGCGATTTAAATTTATAAAAAATATACACTTTCATTTTCCACACATGGGCTTTTTATTTTATCAGCTTTAGGATTCGTTTGATTTTTATAAGAATACATATGTATTTAATTTTATAACTTGGCTCCCAAAAATTAAAATTACAGTTTTATTTTACTAATAAACTTTCAGGGAAGCCTTTTATAATCTACTGTCTGAATTTTGAGGCTCTGTAGATTGGAAGATAAAGAGCAAAATAGGTCAAGTTTTAAATTATAAATTATTAAATCGGTTATTCAAAGTATTTAAAAATACAAAAAAAAATATTTTTCAAAATTTAAATAATGTAGTTTCTAAAGTGGGAATTAAGTCGATGTTTAATATTTTTGTTAATATCTTTTAAACAAGTGATTTAAAAATATGATATATTTGTAATTCACATAATGAGCCTTTTATCTGATATCATGCCCTTGAAAATTAAATTTTTATTTAATTTAATTGTATAATTTGTCCCTAAAATTTCTGGAGGTTTTCTAATAATTTTTCTTATAAATTTCAAGTGAGCCCCAGTACCCCTAATTATTTTCAAAATTTTAGGTAGTATGGTTTCGCAAATAAAGCGAGAAATGAGAATTTTTTATATCTTTATGTTAATATTTCGTAAACAATTAATTTAAAAAATATGAAAAGTATATATTTGTATTCCTCATGATAAACCCTTTCATTTGATGTATTGCATGATGCGTTATTTTCCGTTTAATTCTATAATTTGGATTTGGATTTCTTCGTATTTTTCCTGTAAACTAAAAAAATTAGGTCTTATAGTTTGGGGAATAAAGGGGGGAATGGGTAATTTTTTAAATATATTTTTTTAAATATATTTTAAAATATTTATTAAAAAAATTTAAAGATAATATTAGTATTCGTCATAATGAGCCCTTTGATTTGATATATTACTTGATTTGTTAGAAACAATTATAATTTTTTATTTCCCATTTACCCCCAAAATGAATATTAGGGGTTTCTCCTTACTTTTCCAGTAAAGTTTAGGTGAGGGGCTATACAAATTTCACAGCTTATCGTTTCGGAGATAAGGGGAGGAGGGAATGGGTATTTCTTTATATTTTTGTTAATACCTTTTAATTAATTTATTTTAAAAATATGGAAAAAATATATTTTAATTTTATATTTTCCATTTAATTCTGTAATTTGCCCCCAAAATTAAAAGTAGAGGTTTCTCCTTATTTTTCCAGTAAACTTTACGTTTTATAGTTTCGGAGATAAGGGGGGGGGGGAATGGGTAAATTTTGGTATATTTTCGTTATCGTTTTAACTATTTATTTTTAAATATGAAAAAATATATTTGTGTTCGTCAGAATGGGACCTTTCATTTGATATATTACATGATTTCAAAAAATTTAAGTTTTCAGTTAATTCTAAAATTTGCCCCCCAAAATTAATATAAATGGTTTCTCCTTATTTTTCTTGTAAAGTTCGCCCAACGATCTATATGTCCTATTTTTTTTTTTTTAATTTTAGGCTCAGTAGTTTCGGCGATCAGAGTATCCGTATATTATATATACCGTACCCTAAAAAAACTAAAATATTTTACCTAAATTAAAATATTTTTTGAAATATTCCATATTAGAAACCGAAATGAAACAGGGATCAGAATTATGGTAATAATAATTAAAATTAATAGGGATGTCAACCGCCATTTATCCAACTTTCTAATAATGGATTGTGAAGGTGCAATGGAGTTTTTTTATTATTTTAAGAGAAAATTAATTTCTCAACATAAATAATGCAGGCCTGATTATATTCTCCTTAATAACAAGAACTGTGAAATGTAATAAATTGTCAAAAACGTTAAAAATGTCAATAATGTAAAATTAAAAATGCCAAAATTGAGAAGAATGTCAAAAAACCCAAAAATCAAAAACGTCAATACAATAATGTGAAAACGCCATAAATTTCATAAACGTCAAACATCTCTGACCCTTCATATTTGATCCCTAAATAAAGGCCATAAATCACGCTCATGAACAATGGTTAAAAAAAAACCTAAAAATATAGAAGTTATGAAAAAATTCAACACAAAACAATTTTACTTGTTACGTACCTACTAAAACTTGGTTGCAATTTTCTAAACCACCATTTTTAGTGCAATAACATTGTAGGGACTTAAGTGATTAACTCTTTAATATAATGAATTATAGTGTGATTTAAAGATAATTTGTATGGGGTTTGGAATCGGGTGTTAGGAGTATAAATCTCTCTGAGTCTAAGATAATATATTTTATTTGATCATGGTTTGTTCGATATAGACTAAAAAGTTTTTTATATATTAATGAGAGCAGCCAAATCTAATTGCAAAATCTCGATAACCCAGCTATCAGAAAATGCAACTGTCTTCAGGGTCAAAATTTTTTATCGTATCTCGGAACAGTTAGTTATTTTTCGTATTCACAAACTTTAAATGTGAACGATCCTCCATGAACCCAAACTGTTTTGATAACAAATTGCGCTTATCTAATATCGTTCATCTTTGAGGAAGGTTGCGAATATTACTAGTTGGAAGGACGTTGTTTTTAATAAAAACATTTTAATATTAAATGTTCTTGTCTAGTCAGTAATATGTACTTTGAAATTGAAATCTTTCGTATTAGCGATTTTTTTGCGTGAATTTGTTGACGGCGATATTTCCAGTATTATATTAAGTGAACGTTTGGGCTTGAATAACAAATAAAAGAATAATTGGCGAGTTACTTGAATTTTTGATATCTGCATTAAGACAACTTTGTCCTGACAGTTTTAACCCCTCATACATTAATGGAAACCACGATCTAGTGATCTGACACTATTTAAAATAAAAAATCTAAATAATAAAAAGTAAACCCACTAATATTGATTATTTAAAACACTGAATAAGACAAAAAATTAATCAAATTAGCGCATAGATGTTGCAAAAGGTTGTCGAAGAAATTTCTACATCGTTTATTTTTGTTGTTGATCATATAATTAAAATTATTATCATTATTGTAAATATTGTTAATTACTTGAAATTTTATTTCTTTTATCATTAATTATAGTACAGTTTGTACAAAAAGTCCTATATTGCCGAATGGACGATTGAAGATCCTTTTAAACTCGGTATGACACGCTAACCCTGTTCATTCAAAATTTTGTAGAGGTTGTTATTAACCCCCGTGTGTTGAATTGGCAGGTGAATAATTTTATTGAAAAAGTGTAGTTTCTGTATATAAAAATACCACAATTACCTGCGTGGAAAATGAATTTATCCGTTACTTTAGGACCTCACTGTATATAAATATCCTCCTGTGACGCAGATATAAAAAAATGGAGCTTGAGAAAAAGATCTAATCCAACACAAGTAAGGTTGTGTAATGAAAAGATAGAAATAGAAGCCTGTTTTTCGTAAGACCATAAGTTCTTCAGCATAGCTCATCAATCCCCTTAAGTTTTTCACGGACAATTCTTCTCAGTCTGTGCCTTTGACTTTTCGTATGCTAATCTTGATCAGATTCCTCCGCAGTAAATCTTAGAGTTCTTCAAAAAGACTAGAAGGTCTTCAGATCTCCTTGTTCTTTATGCTCACTTCTTCAAGATGCCTAGATTTTCACGTTTAGGGAATAAATCCCAAAAATTGGTTCATTTGTTCGTAATCACCATTATTTTGTAGCAATAGCATACATTCAGTATAAAAAAGTGGGCTGTCTCAGTTTTTACACTGACAGGTGGCAGTTCGAAAACATATTAAGCATTTTATTTTGCAATCTGTGGCATAGGCAATGATATATGTGATAGAATTTTCTCTCACAGAGCCATTTCTTTCTAAATAGCACAGTTTAATTCTTTAACATAACTGTTAAATCGAAATAATTCTCATTTCAAAGAGCATTATCCTACTGACTATTAACTGTATGTTGAAATTTTGTTTGGAGTTGAGAAAAAGACGCCTCATGCAAAGCAGATCCCGCAAACAAAGAATTTTTTTGCTGGGAAGATGTCAGTCTCTTCAAATTCTTCTTAGAAGTCAGATCGAATGATACCAGAACATACCATACCGTTTTTTCCGCTAATGAATATGTTCAGCAAACTGTGAATAACGAACACCTAAAGTAATTGCCAAGAACACGAAACATTCCTTTTCAATTCGAAGGAAGTTCGTGTACCCATTCTTACTGATTGGATTTTTCGTATTTAAGTTAAATTATAAGTTGATGTATCATTCATGGTAAGGTAAACATGAGAATTTCAGTTCTTACATTCTTCACTAAATAACCATGGGAATACCAATGTGCAGACGGTAGCCTCAAAGGGTTGTAAAACCGAGTATATTTAAAAGCAGCTGTTAGTTAACAATTCATGCCGTAATAGTTCGACAACCAGCGGAGTGAGTATTCATGGCCGATGGTCCTTTCAAAGATGAGGTATGTGTCTTCTATGTATTTAAGCCCGTTGAATCGGAATATCAAAATTGATTATTTGACAAATACTCTAGTAATTTGTAATTAACCATCTAGTTTTTGAAGCCATTAAAATGATCGACAATGGGTATCAATATTTATCTATCAGCGCTTATCAATTGCTTTATCCGTTAGAATTAATCGCATTCAAGGTTTATTAAACAATATTACTTTTTACTTATCTGTTACAAATGTAGCGCAAAACGGATGCGAAAGAGGTATTGCATGGTTTAATCTCATCAAAATATAAAACTCTGCTGGGTCAAATTTTTATGTATATTTCCTTAGATTTCAAGCGACCTCTGTTTAATGCATTTTTTGATATTTTAAGAATGAACAATTTAAAGTAAAAATTTTTGAGGAAAAAGTTAATTTAGTTTATAGACATTCTAAGCAATTTCATGAATGTAAAATGAATATTCATGTTTCGGTAAGTTGTTCAACAACACGGGACACGTGTTTAAGTTTTTAGCTGAGAGTTAGGCAAGTCATTCAGTGTAGAGTAGGTACCTGAGGTACATACCTTCATAAAATACTTGAGGGTATACACAAGATTATTCCACATTTCTTGTTGATATTTAGTTTTACTTAAGAATTTGTCATTCAATGCAGTGGTAGCAATAGTGTATCATTGAGATTGGAACATTACTATCTGAAACAGTCTGCTGATATAGAACAGTGATATGTATCATTTGGCTCATTCGGATTCAAATTAGTTCTGAGTGATCTTGAATGAATTTTCAACACTACATAGTTTTACCTGATATAATAATTTGACTGTAAAAATTAAATGGATAATTATTTACCGGAATTTTTCTCTTGCCGGGTAAATACATACATGTAGTATACAAAGAGATGGGTAGAATAATTAAGATATTTACACGCATTGTGCAATATAAAATTTTGACGATAACATTTATTCTCCCTTTAAATTATAATAATAATATAAAATAGTAGCTGACAATTTCAAACATCGCTATAATTGTTACTCACTTAAGAATGTAAAAACAGCTATAAAAGTTTGTTATGATTATACGAATTTTTTAGAGAATGTGAACAAGGTTGGCTGACATTTCATTCTACCTCTTAGAAAGTTAACTTATGATATCTACGCATTTTTTTATTTTCGTTTAAACCCTATTCAAATGGAATATTCGTTAAATTCCCCAAATATTTTTAACTAAATAGCTTTTAAGTTCATAATTGAATAGCATGAGTGAAGGACGAGCTGAGTTTTATTACTTTCGTTGTCGTATGTCGTATCATGTATCATCCATATTATCGCATATGCATATTTTCACTTGCATTCTGACTTATGTGAAGACCGAGATGATTGAATAAACAACTGATATGTGAGATGTTCCAATTCCAAATAATACATTTGTACCAACGTTCGTAATTCGAATCTTTTTGCACAGTTCGATCATATGGAACAAGAAATTATTTCAGTCTATAATTGTCTAATTCTATGATACTGCTCTAAATAAGTAGATATATATCCAGATACAAATAATGCGCTCCTGAGTACAATTTGGAAGCTATAATCAAACAGTAAGTTTATAATTGTACTTTACTTTTAAACAAATTCATATTTTTTGGAAACCTCATAAATAATGATGAAAAGTTACATGTTACATTTTAAGTTTCAGGCCATGTTCTTAATATTAATAATAATTTCTTTCCATTAATTTCAGCTTTAAAAAACAAAAGGTATATACAGACACAGTCAGTGCCTCCTTTTCTGAATTCGCTTTCCTTAACAGATATTTTCATATTGTCAATTAATTTCGTAAAATAACATGTTTTTCTGTTTTCTAAACAACCATATGTTTAAGCTATTGAAAATAATTTAAGACTACTTCGGGAAACTTCTATATATGGAATACAGTTTAAACTATCCAAATCAGTCGATATCAGGTAGGTACAAACATACGGACCTAACGAAAAACTCCTCTTTTATAAAAGTGTTAAAAAATAGATGGCAGATATGTGAAAATTACATTTTGAGTTACTCATTTACTTCAAAATTCG
Organism: Octodonta nipae; assembly: GCA_034190945.1. Classification (NCBI taxonomy): domain Eukaryota; kingdom Metazoa; phylum Arthropoda; class Insecta; order Coleoptera; family Chrysomelidae; genus Octodonta; species Octodonta nipae. The sequence goes on from CM067219.1 coordinate 121,608,311, forward strand.
AAAAGGTATATAAAAAATAAAAATGTAAGTTTATTTTATCTGCAGTCCATAACTAATAGCTTTAATTTTTTGACAGAAAGTGCACGAGTCGTTTTGTGAGGGATGGAAGGGTGCTTTGAAACACCCAGTATAATAAATTTTCCGTTAAAAAATGGCTACGTATGTAAACGAACCCAGTATATGAAATTTCAGACAACCTCCATAAAATATTTACCTAACTAATAAAAGTTTGAGATTCTCTGAAATGCAGCTAATAAATTTCATAGCTTCTCATATAAATTAGAATGGTTTATTGTCATCATGATAATATTGCCACTCAGCATGTCCCCGAAAGACAGACAACTGCTTAAATCAAGATAATAAGCAACTTTAATGTGTTGTTAAATTTTGTGAAATAAAAAAATTGTGTCTGACAAGTTGAAACAAATATAATTCATATTGCATAAATAGAATACTTCAAACGTGCGGGATTTGAAACTACAGTATATTTTATAAGTTCATTAACTTAAAAAGGTTCTTTAATGGTGAGTGCCATATCAAGGTTATGATAAATTAAATCAGAAGTTTTATTGCTATATAAAACATGCTAACTCAGAGATATTTAAAGCAATTGTTCGACTAAAAATACGCGTTTCTAGATTCTGTTTTTTAGATGAATATATACAATTGTTATTAATGTTAAGACACACCAGAGTATCTTATCTATATATAAATAGGCTAAGACAAAACGATTAGGTACCATTTTCTCCTCTGTTTCTCAACCGATTTTCTTCATTTTTGTTTTGTTTAGTAGCTACTGACGACCTTCAGTGCAGAATGCTAATCTTAATTTATAATATTGGTTCATTCATTAAATAAAATATAATAAAAATTCATTATTTACGTCAATAATGTCAATGCCAAACAAATGAATGTGCCGCGTGCCGCTGCCGCCAGACTCAAACCATTGAGTAATTATATATAGACAGACCAATGCTATTATATACTTAGAGCATGTACTTCTGGAGGTGGCATGCAAGCGTTGTTATTGTTTAGTGGGTAAAGTAATCGTTGAATATCATAATTATACAGGGCGATTCCAGATATGTTAGAAATAATTTTTTAATGGGTGGCACATAAGCAGTTGCATATTTAGGGTGTTTAAAATATAGAGTAGAGTGCAATTATAACTAATAAAATAATTATATAGGGAAGCCCATTAGCGGTTGAATTTACAGGGTTCTTGGAATAGAAGGTGCAGTAAAATTACAGTTATACAGGGTGGTGCAAAAAATGTTATACATAGATGCATATACAGGGTGGCGGAAATGGAACATTTCGTAACCCATAAGCAGTTGTATAGTTAAGATGAAATATAGGGTAAGAGGAATTATAGATATACAGGATGGTGATAAAAAATGTTAGAATAGGAATTGATTTATAGAGTAGCCGACGAAGAGTTCCATATATATAATGATTGAAATATAGGTCGGAGTAGAATTATAGTTACAGAAGATAATTAAAAATTTCATAAACAAAAAGTTTAAATATGGTGGGTCATAGGCAGTGGCATATACAGAATGGTTTACCCGGTGGTTGAAAAATGTTAAAAAAATATTATGCGTGGTCTATAAGCAGTTGCATATACAGGGTGGTGGAAATATATAATGAGATGGAATTATTATAATGAGGATTTTAATAAATGTTAGAGAATTGAGTGCAATTATAGCTATACAGGGGTGTTAGAAAAAATAAATATGTAGGGTAGCCCATTAGCAGTTGAATTGTTGTCATATTAAATTAAGAATTACGAATTTGAACACAAATAAAGTTCTATGAATTATATCTGAAAAAAACTTGAATTTCGTTACTTATTTGTAGAAGCGAGATGTAAGAACGACATCTAGGATTTTCGAGGAAACTATCACACAGAGGTTCCGAATCTGGATCCGTTCCGTGTAATTGCTGTTCTCCCTAAAGTCCTAGGATAGAATGTCACGATAAAATTTTCATGTTACTTAACCTGCCAGAGATATTGACACAATTGGTCGAATTTCGACCACTGGACGACAGCTAGTTACAATAAAACAGCTACATTTAAATCATAATATGGGCTGGACTTCGTTGTTAAACCTATTACAATAAAAAAAAAGAAAATAAGAATATTAAAGGCAGTTATGGTTAAGAAACTATAGGTGAACTACAAGAGAAGAGTACCGAAAGTTGAAATGATTGTAGAGGAGGTCCATTTGTCCATTGGAATTTTTTTTCATCTCTTTTTTGTATAGTGTGCACATTATTTGTTGTAGATACGTTTCAACTCGAAGTCTGGATTCGTTGCCAATCAATCAGTGATTGAATTATTTATCGTTATCCTGATGTACTTGAAGATAGATTAAATAACGCCATAAATCCAAGTATATCTATATAGCAAACCTACTAACTAATATTTAAATTTTAGTTCTAATTAACCCTAACGGTAAAAGAAAAGTGTGCAAAGGAAAGTGTTGCATATATGACAGAGAAAAAACAAAACATTTAATAAGGTAGTAAACACTATTAGAAGCTATCTGCTACAAAATCAATATCAAATAGGATTTAAATAAAACTATAAACAAACAATCAATATTAAAAACCACTAAATACAAACACCAAAAACAATAAATAGTGCAACTCCGAAAAAATTAAACGCTTAGGAAATGACGAGGTACATTTCGTGACCTTTAGAAGTATGGAAAGATGAACATCAAATCAAACTTCGCCAACGCCTATTAAGCAGCGCTGGTATCCATCGATGGAGCGCTGGAAGTTTGGAGGTATTCTCCCTGAACGAAGAATATTAAAAAATAAACTTAAGGAAGCATGATGAACAATAATATAGAATTTGCAGTCTCCTTTCTGGAGATGAATAGATGGTCTGCTGGTTCCAGATTTTGGTTCACCATTCTCTCGCTTCTGCCTCGAATGAGGCTGAAAAATGTGTTATTGTTGAATAACAAAGCGAAATTCGCGAGTAAACTGCATAGGAAAAACTCGTTTTCCATTTTCCGAAAAAAACAAAATGTTTGCTCCGATTTTCTCTCCTCTGCTATGTTGACTAAATGCATTCTATGATGCAACCATATCAAAATACGATAGGCATAAGTGTCGTATGTGGCTAAAGGGTTAAGATAAGAACATGATCCTGTAAGGTGACGAATCAATATGACCACGGTTTTCTCGCTTCTTTCAAGAGAAAGAATGAAAAATGACATCGAAAATAGTCCACAAAAATAAATTGACCTAAGGTTTGCGAATAACCAAGTACAGGAATGGTTAAATATCTAGTGTAAAAACAACACGATGTGTATTAAGTGTTATTGATATTAAAGGACCGAAACAAAGCGATTATACTTTCAAAATATAAAGATGGGGATAGAAGGTAAAACACAGAATAATGGAAAACAGAAAAATATTATAAACAAAAAAAACTGTAGTAGCTGGTAAAAACTAATAACAAACAAACACAGTTAAGAAAAATACATACATCAGGAAAAATAAAGCAAAAAATAAGAGTAAAAAAAATAGAACAGGGTATGGATTAAGCGTATGTCTGATACCTAATAAGAATTCACAAATAAAAGGAAGAATACCGACTAATAATAATTTAAAGCCATGTCAAACTGCAAAAAGAAACAGATAATAAATTGGAATATTGTATACATTATAAAACATTTCTGCCTTTGTTTACCCCTTCTTTTCAATTCTTCTGCATCTGCTACCTTTGGTAGGTATCCTAGCAATGTGTACCGAGTATCCAGCTCTTAATTCTTACCACCTGAACACGCTTTAATAGAGGAACCGTGCAATATTATGAACCAGTACTGATGTCGGAAGGACAATCTCAACAACTGTTAGACTGGTTGTGGTAATGTTTAGAGCCAAAAAAAGATCAACTTGCTTTGTACAAGTTCTCATGGGCATTTCGATAGGGATGACTGCTCTAACTCACCTCCGATTTTGGATTTAACCGATGATGATGATTCAGCAGGCCATAACTTCTTGAATGTATCGATAGTGAAGAAAATGCATGTGACCTTTTGAACAAAAACTTTGAGTTTTGACTTTTCGGCATATACGTAATACAATCTTTTAGGCGCTTCAATGACTGATAAAAATAAATAAGGGAATTGTCACTTTTTTCATGCAAGTTCATCTATATTTTCCACACTTTCGAGTTTTGCAAACTGCCTGCAATTTTTTTCTCGGGTGTACTTCAATGGCTTCTAGTAACCCAAATGGCAGACAATTTGAAGTATGGGCAAAATCAACATTTTTATGCAAATGAAAATTTAATTTTTGAAGCTTTTGCTGGCGTTAAAATGACTCTTATAATAATTAACTATCTTAACTGTTATAGTTGAAAAACAATGACTCAATTTTTATTGTCGATAGATAGCTCATGGACTCAAAGTATGTTACACAGATGACATATTTGTATTGGATTTAATTATGGAGGTTCATTCGAAAATCCTGTAAGACAAGACCTGGTTAAGTAATTTCTGGTTCGGACATTTTAGAAACGACATCAGACATCACACAAGCTAGAACTAGAGAAAACCAATATATTTCTTCCTACATATCAGTTTTCTTAAAAACCCTTTTAGCTCAAACTATAGCCCAGTATCTAGACGTACCATTCGCAAATTGAGATTGCACAATTCTTCGTAAGTTGGATAAGTAGGTGAAGATCTAGAAAGTGTAATAGAAAATCTATTTCGTTAAATTTGAAGTCGCGAGATGTAAGACCGACATCTAGGATTTTTGAGAGAAATACCACACAGAGGTTTCGACATTCTGTACTAGGAGTTAAGGGAGAAAAGCAATTACACGGAACGGCTCTAGATTCGGAACCTCTGTGTGCTATTCTCTTGAAAATCCTATATGTCGGTCTTACATCTCGCGTCTTCAAATTTAACGAAATATATCAAATACATAAAGAAGTGTTCGAGAGGACATTCAATTGTGGGAAGCACAACTGATGAAGGTTCCCTAACCAGAAACAATATATATTATATTCACCTGATGACGATAGCAGATACACAGCTATTGAAACGTTGTGACATCAACCACTTCAAGACGATGGAAGTCCAAGGAAACTTCGAGGATATATTATATATATTTATTGTCTTACGTACAAAAGAATGACACCTCGAAGAGAGTATAGAAAATCTACTTGAATATGCCGGCTACAGTGTAGAAACGACGAAAGTGTGATTCTCCTGAAATACATTAATTTAGAGCTGTTGGAGGTGAAGGAGTGGTCAATGTAACCGAAAGGAAAGAGAGTTGAGAGGTGAAACTACACAAGCAGACAGGTCAATATTCAATTTGTAGTTTTCGGATTAGGAAAGATTCGAAATACCGTTATTACAGCAAACGTCTTAAATAGTTTTATAAACACAGAGACCAAATGAAGTAACAATAAAGCAACTAAAGCTCCTCCAGCAAAAGGTTGGGATTTATTAACCAACCCAAGTAATAACGGATTCATGTGTCACTTTTTACTCCCTTTCAGTTGAAATATACAGTCGGTATGAAACATACACTCATATTCTGATTGCTACACTTTTTTCGCTGCCTAACACTGTAGTAAATCATCCAACTAATCTCTCCAAGAAAAGAGCAAAAAAAAACTAGTGAAATAACCCATTAATCATGTTTCTTTTATCTCAATTACTTACACCTCATCCGAATACCGTCCATTCTCGTCGAGAGAGACGCTCTACTTCCGTCTTCCTCCTTATTAGCTACCAAATGCCATTCAATCTTTTTCAGGTACGAGTTAAAGGAGTCCGCGGTGGTAATTTACCGGGTATACAAGAGAGTTGTGATGTCGGTAAAATTTATGGTGGCGAATACTCTTCGAGAGCCAGAGACAGTTTGTTCACGCGCAGTGCCCCCGCGTGCGTTCTGCGATTTCGCTTTGAGCTACGGCGCTCTCGCTCTGCACCATGGCATTGGGCTGTCTCTCTCTCACACCGAAGACGTAATAAATGGCAGCAGGTATCTCTCTTGCCAGACAAATTCCATTTTGTGTCGAGAACCGAGCACCGGAGAGTTCGAGACCGTTCCACTCGTGGAACTCGATTATAATGGAAACGGCCGTTGCCTCTTTCTCTCTCTCGCACGGCTCTTTCTTGCTTTGTAACTTTGATTACTATTCGTATAACATGGGTTTATGCGAAGGATTGCGATGCGGTCGCTTTGAAATGCATCTTCATCTCATCCGTAAGGATATTTCTGCTACGCAAGTTCTTTTTTCTTTTTTAATCTATGTGAAAGAACATGTTCGAGAACTTGCGGTCTATTACGTGTTATTAATTTCCTTCAGAGAGAAAATTTAATAGTAGGAAACTTTTTATAAATATTCATTTTTTTAATCGTTAAACGGTCTCTGGTACACCACATGCTATTACATATGCCATTACAGTTAATCTAAGCCATAATTTTACATTAAACACCGACCTTAAGATGCATTTTAATGCAATAGACGCTCTCTGATACACATATCAATCTACATTGTAAGTATTAATTAATATGTGTTGCAATTTTTTGTCGTCGTTGAATGAAAAAAAATTTATAGATATATAATTAGTTCTGATTTGTGCTTGAGTTTAAAGAAGTCACAATCTGTAGGATCTCTCCCTAAATTATATTAAAATATACCACAAGAGGCAAGTATCTTTGTCGGTTTTTAACTGTTGGTTTTTTTTCTTCTATCTTTGTTATTAGGTCGTCCTGCATGTTCCTCTATTGGGATGTGTTTTTATATTATATTATCCTTTCCGGGGTAGGCTCCCATTTCTACTAATTGTTGACGATTAACTTATTATTCTTACTACCCCATCGGTTGCTAGTCTGCTTATGTGTTCCGTATTCCTTTCCAATATCCACACAGTTTTTTTTTTCCACCTTGCATGTTAATTTCATCACTTCTTACTACATTTGTTAGGTTAGGTTTTGCTCGTGTTCTCTTCTGTCCTCTCTAGCATCCGATGTGTTTGGTAAGTGTCTGGTCTCGTTTCTGCCATGTATGGTATTACTGGTCTTCTAGTAGCTTTGTAAATTCTTGTCTTAGTAACTGGCTTTCTGTATGTTTTTTCTTTCTGTTTCTATATCTTCGCAGCAAGGATAACGTGATTCCGTTCAAGAGATTGATTCTTCTATAGTTTTGAGGTTCTTTTCTGTCACCTGCTTTAACACCGAAATTAGGATGGTTGTCTTCCAACCTTTAATACTTTGTTGTTGTGCCTTAGAATTTTGATAATGAACTGTGTTAATACTTCTGTCATCGCCGTATTTTATGGGTTCATTTGCTATGGCAGGCTGGCCTGTAACCTTTCTGTTTTTCAATTTTCCTTGTGCTTCCTCGACTTCCACTGTGGTGTCTTCCTCAATTGTGATTTCTGGCGTTTCTGCTTCTCTTAAAGGACGTTAGTTTTCTGAATATGACTTTTTATGTAGTTTATCCAGGTTTTTGTTTCTATATAGTTACTTCGTTCGTTTCATAATTTTTATCACTGCCCTCTATACATTTCATATCTTTTAAGAAGCGTTCCCAATAGATATTTTGGGTTATGTGACATGCTTGTGTGTTTCATTGCAAATTCTGTTGGAATTTTCAAAAAACTCGCGATCAACTTTAGTTTAATAGTAAAATATCTTATATAAACCGTACGTCTGTGTTTATGTATCATTTATTAACCAATATCTGGCAAAAATGTTTCCAAGGTCGAAGGAATGGCAATATCTGCAATCACAAAACTGACTAGAATATATAAAGACCATCACATTACGATAAAAACAAAGCTACGCACCAGTGTCATGGACGCTTAGTGGTTCCTACAGGCGGATAATGAATACCGTGGTCTGAGTGTAGAACTAATGCATTAACTCTACAACAACTGAATATAAATCCCCAGGACCATCTTCTGTCAACCAAAGTCTTTAATCATGTTATAAGAAATGATGGAATGGAAAAGCTAGTCATACTAAACAAAAGTCGATGGGAGAAGGAGCAGATGATGATCACCACCTTGATTCATCGTCTATATTAAGAGTTGAACAACTATATATATGAAGGAAATAATGAGAACTGCGAAAGATGGAGACGAGTGGAGGAAGTTGTTTGCTTAAAATGATGAGCCGCAATGAAAAAACAATGAAAGAGAGACCAAACCGGAAGTTGCTAAATATTTCCGGTGCTGTGCTTTACCATTGTCGTCCATGGGGAAACGTTGTAATCCATGTTATGTTTAGGTACTAAGAGAACCGAAGGAACATTTTCGGATTCAAGTAACGCCTGTCAAAGGTCACAACTTACTATGTATTATATTTTAAAAGGGATTTTTCATTTATGGCGTTCTCTAGGATGGTCATAATGAAGACAGTTTTAGACAACTGCTTAATAGGGTGGATGTCAAAGTTTCAGATAATAGAATGCATATTTTAGGATTCGAATATTTTTTCATGAAATGTTCATTGTACAATTGTGAAGAACGACTTTTACTACTTGGCAAAATTTCTATATGTTTCGATAAAAGTAACTGATGCACGCATAGAAGCAACTGTCTCTCTCTCTCTCTCTGGAGCTTTGTACACCTTACGTAACTTTTTTCTGGGTTAGACCACCTTCGATTATTGAAATCGCGAGCATCTAGAGTTACATCAAACAAGTCACACCAAGACATGTTACCTATGTGAAAAATATACATTTCCCTAATTTATGTAAAACTGCAAAAAAACTGAATCCGGTGGGCAAGTCTTGTAATTATAGTTATCCGTTTAACAAAATTACTGTCGACCAGTATACTCACATTAGCTCTAGAAAATCTAAAGGGACTAAAGCAGGTGGCCACTATTCCGTTTTCCTCAGTTTCAGTTCTACATCACGTATCCCACGCGTGTTAAAGATGAAAGTTGATAATTATGTGTTCATAAAAGCAACCAACCTAAATGCACGTAATGCTTTTACAGTGCACACTGAAGATATGTCGTAAGTGGTAATTATATGGCAGATTCACATTCTGCAACAACTTCAGAAGCGGATGACTTTGTAACCCGTTCATATTTCAACTTCCCTTCGGATATTACTTTTGTCCCAGTTTTTCCAGTCAAAGTTTATTTCCGTCAGTCGGTTCGAAAGTTTTGAATACGTTATTTTGTGTTTTAATAAAGATTCTTTTCCTTTCCGGTATATTTTGCTTGTCTGTTGTTTATTTTAAACTTTTCGGAGTTCACTTTAGCATCATTTTGAAATGAGTTAGAACTAAAAGTAGGTCTTTGGCCGGTAATTCTCTAAGTGGATTTTGCGTATGTCCTCAAAAATTATACTAAGGTCTTGTCTAATGAATGACATAAATAGGAGTAAAAATTAGCAGTAATGATACTTATTTATAAACAATTGAAAATACGTTTATTGTTCAACAGAATCACACTTAATTCTAATGCCCTTGGCCTAAAGATGTACCATTATTTCAATAGTCCAATGCAAGAAAGTTTTCCAGACCTCTGCAATCCTAGTTTTGCCCGTGATATATCATCACTGCATTTGAATTTTTTTTAAGCAAAATTTCTTTCAGTTCTGAGAACACAAGACAGTAGCTTGTGTTGTACCAGCAGTTGGTTTCAGTACCGTAATGGTGCACATACTATCGTAGTATCCATCTTGCACTTTTTAATATCAAGTTGTCTTGTGACTTTAGAATGAGAAGTCAGTGCCCTCACCAGTTTATCCAGTATTTTCATCTGTAGTTATTGTTCTTGGCCGACCTCCATGCTTGAATTCACGGGCCTAAAGTTTCACTATATCGTATGATACAGAAGACTCACCTAATGTTGATATCAGGCTTTGCTGAATCGCAGTACGCGTATCCTTTTTCTGAAAATGTTTTAGAGATCTGCTCGATTGATTCCATATTTAAGAAAATGCACAATGTACTATAATTAATTAATGCTTTGTCGCCAGATGGCGTATGCCCGTTTGACCAATCCCTGTAACAGAATTACTGTATTGGAATATGGTCTCGAACAAAATGTCTTGTAATAAGAGTGTGAATGTATATCAAGGTTCAGATCAATTTTTCAATACGCAGGGTATGGTATGGTCAGACCCAAACTTTTCCATTCTTTCCAAATGGGGTTTCCATTTAAAAATAACCTGAGGCTTGATGTGACCTTGAAGGCCATGACCAAGGTCAAGTTCAAGGCTAACTTAGCTTGAATAGCTAAAAGAAAATATACTTTTGCATCAACATGCATCAAAATATGTAAACTGAAAAGAAAAGTCGTTGAATAAACACACTTCGGAAAAGAAATATAAGAGCAGACAAAAACAATGAAACCAGCTTAAGTACCTGGCAGTCTGGGTAATAAAAATTAAAATAAATATGCAAGTCGTTGTAGATCAATAGCAACATATACTGCGGAAACCAACGCGAACACTACTAACCACAAATGATGGGCACTCAGGAAATGAAAATGCTAACATCTATTACGTCGAAAAACACTGGGTAAGGAGAAGAAGATATACCCGACAGTAGAAGACATGAATAACATCATCCAAAAGTGGCACAATATGTTAAAACATGCACTATTTAAGAAACATATAAAAACAAAAGAATTATCAATATCGAAGGTTCTAAAAGTTCAACGAAATAGATAAGACTCTTACAAATAAAATATAATAGAAACTGCATTATTGTGTAAATATATGTTACTATCACTAAGCCCTGGCATTTGTCGTAAAGCCCGATTTATTTTCCCTCTGACAGTAATCACGCTGCCTTTAAAATGTATGTACCTTGTTGAAAATCCTATTTGTCTTTTGCGAGGTTACCTTCTAACACAATAAATAACATTGTTGTTATGCTTGATGGAATAAAAACTATTCGTAAATAAAAGATATCCAATCAGTAATTAATATTTCTTAATGCTTTTAACATTCGACCTTTCCATGCAATGTTTAATTGATTTTACGTCAGTTTTTACATACAAAGAAACGCATTTGGATTTGGATGAATAGTATTTCTCATTAGTACTAGAAGTTTTGTTAAACAATTGAAATATAAAATACATGATTACAAGGCTATTGCAGATTGACCTTATGTGCGTAAGCGGGTCTAATCATCTATGCCTAATAAACTCCGAATATGTTTATTAAAAAGTATATTTAAATATGTTTGAAAGTATAAGTCGCGTGAGTCAACACTCCTGAAGTTTAAGTGCCATACGGTTTAAAATCTACTTACTCTCTTGGGTGATACACGTCAGGTTTAAATGTTTAGTTAATCACTCTCAGTTACTACACAATATATATCGTTTCTAAGGAGGACCTATCATCAGTTGCGCTACCAAAATACCTAAATCTTGAATAATGACTTACGTTTTTATTTTTTCTGAGTTCTTTGGGAATAACACCACATAAACTTGAAAGTCTGTATATTTCAAAAAGTCCAAGCGTTTCAAGGTCTACACCAGATCCCGTTTTCAATGGTATTAACACAAGTGAACAAGAAATTAAAAATTAAAAGGATTCGTTATGACAAATTTCATAAATCACAATTTGACATTAATGTTTGACAATCAAACTAAGAGAATTTAGTGCAAATTTATTTATACAGCGTAGCACTAAAAACTGTAAAGATCATGTGAAATAACAAAGCTTGTTTCAAATTGGAAGAATTTGAAAGAGTTATCTTTAGAATTTCATGTGGCGTTCCTAGGTACGACTTTGTTATAAGAGATCTCATTAAAGCCATACGGAAAAACCTTATGGAATATCCCGATATAGGTTTGTTCAAAATGACATTACTATTATTAATTTCATCCTTTCTCATTGGTAACCAAGAATGGCTGAATTCTATAGAAGTAGTAGCTATACAATCGCTTTCATTTATTAAAATTAAAGCAGACTCTTTCAGTTTTGGTTTTGTTTTGTGTCCTTCTTTTTGTGTTAATATGATTGAATTTTGAAATTGAATGTTATGACCAAGCATGTTCACAAATTATTGACTTTTTGAATTGTCGTTTCTTTACATAATTTTTGTGTTTATTTATGAACAAGATATTAATTTTAATAATACGAAATTGTTTTTAAGTTAATTTTACTTTTTGGTGATATTCACATTTTTTAAGTGTGTAATATTTTCAGTATTTTTTAAGTAAATTTGATTTGGATAATCTGCTTTGTATTATATCATTTATTTGTTTGTAAAATTCTGTTTTTAATGTAATTCCTAGGTGATCCCATATCAGTTTGAATTGAACATAGCATAGTTGTATTTAGTTTAAAATATCATTTTCACTAGTTTAGTTTGACAAAAAATATAAACTGTGAATTAGTATAGGTCAATATAGAATGAAGTTCAACCTGCAACAAAAATATTCATTTAAATATAATTTGTTTATATTCAGTCAAAGGTCAAAAGATAAAGTGGATGAGCTGTTTGCTATACATATGTAATTATAGCACTTCGATAGTGAATTGAAATCAACACAATTTCAATAACCTATAAATTAACTTTACATATGATTAAATTTGTCAAACACGATATTAAATTTACATTATGCACATTCTTGATTACTACTTTGATCCATGGTAATATTTATAATGCTACAATAAGCGAAGACACTTTTAGATAACTGAGTGTTGTCAGATCGTCAGATGATTCCAATATTGTAGGCAATAAGAAGATCCGATAGTTTACTGCCGCCACCTGTTATGACGAAAAGCAATAACCCCAGAAAAATTAAAGCGAAAATCGTAATGAAAATTGGGAGGGGGAAGGTCAAATTTGAAAAGTAAATGATAAAATACATACATTTTTTTCACAAACATATCTACACTAACTGACGAATACAAATATGGATTTTTTGTAATTTTAAAATGACCTGTTTAAGGATATTAAGGAAAATCTATATATAAATAGGCTAAGACAAAACGATTAGGTACCATTTTCTCCTCTGTTTCTCAACCGATTTTCTTCACTTTTGTTTTGTTTAGTAGCTACTGACGACCTTTAGTGCAGAATGCTAATCTTAATTTATAATATTGGTTCATTCATTAAATAAAATATAATAAAAATTCATTATTTACGTCAATAATGTCAATGCCAAACAAATGAATGTGCCGCGTGCCGCCGCCGCCAGACTCAAACCATTGAGTAATTATATATAGAGAGACCAATGCTGTTATATACTTAGAGCATGTACTACATGGAAGTGGCATGCAAGCGTTGTTATTGTTTAATGCGTAAAGTAATCGTTGAATATCATAATTATACAGGGCGATTCCAGATATGTTAGAAATCATTTTTTTAATGGGTGGCACATAAGCAGTTGCATATTTAGGGTGTTTAAAAAATAGAGTAGAGTGCAATTATAAGTAATAAAATAATTATATAGGGAAGCCCATTAGCGGTTGAATTTACAGGATTCTTGGAATAGAAGGCGCAGTAAAATTACAGTTATACAGGGTGGTGCAAAAAATGTTATACATAAATGCATATACAGGGTGGCGGAAATGGAAATGCAACATTTCGTAACCCATAAGCAGTTGTATATATAGTTAAGATGAAATATAGGGTAAGAGGAATTATAGATATACAGGATGGTTATAAAAATGTTAGAAAAGGAAATGATTTATAGAGTAGACCACGAAGATTGATTGAAATATAGGTCGGAGTAGAATTATAGTTACAGAAGATAATTAAAAATTCCATAAACAAAAAGAGTAAATATGGTGGGTCGTAGGCAGTGGCATATAAAGAATGGTTTACCCGGTGGTTGAAAAATGTTAAAAAATATTATGGGTGGTCCATAAGCAGTTGCATATACAGGGTGATGGAAATATATAATGAGATGGAATTATTATAATGAGGATTTTAATAAATGTTAGAGAATTGAGTGCCATTATAGCTATACAGGGGGGTTAGAAAAAATAAATATGTAGGGTAGCCCATTAGCAGTTGAATTGTTGTCAAATTAAGAATTACGAATTTGAACACAAATAAAGTTGAATGAATGAATTATATCTGAAAAAAACTTGAATTTCGTTACTTATTTGTAGAAGCGAGACCGACATCTAGGATTTTCGAGGAAACTATCACACAGAGGTTCCGAATCTGGATCCGTTCTGTGTAATTGCTGTTCTCCCTAAAGTCCTAACCTGCCAGAGATATTGACACAATTGGTCGAATTTCGACCACTAGGCGACAGCTAGTATACAGAAATCTCCGAGATTGCTGCACCTTTCAAAAAATTGAGAATATAGGGTATCACTCAAAGCAGGGGGGACTTTCGGGGGGGGGGACCTCATGCTTGGGACCTCATGCTTGGGACCTCATGCTTGGGACCTCATGCTTCCGAATGGCGATCTTATACTAAATTTACGAAAATAGACGGGGAATGCTTTTCTATGGATTAGAACACATACATTTCTTGATTAAATCCACAGAAGTTACATCTTTTAATGATCTTGGAGCTAAGATTACCTCTTTCTTTAGAAATTTCGAAAATTCATTCACAAAATGTGATCTGAAATATCGAATTTGCTTTGAAGATTCATTAAAACGTGAGTTGTAACTTACAAATGACAGCTGTTATAGGGGAAATGCAAGCATATATCTTTAAATGGTTGGAAATTACTACAGAAACACCGTTTTAGTTAGATTTAGTTAGCAACGAATAACTCAGAATTAACTTAATTTTAAAATGCTTCCAGGTAGATTTCTTAAATACCATATATGGCATTTTAATTTTGACATGTGTATTGTAACAGAAAAACCGGTGATCGCTATAACTGTAGAACAATAATAAAATTATCGGAATTGTTTTCAGGTTTAAATCAGCACGCTAAAAATCTGCCAGTTATTAGATTAACCGATTCCAAGCGTCTCAAAAAGCACATGATAAAACGATTTTACGTCCTCTCAAAAAGACATTCCTGAAATATTCAACCAGTTTTTTAATCGGATGTTTTGACGGTTGGAAAAAACATCGCTTTGGTGACAGAATGAATAAACAATTACCTTCGGCGGTTGAGAGGAATTAAAATTAAAATTTAAAATCAGGTAAAATCGAGGGTTTTGTTTGATTGAATTTTTACAAAGCCTCTCTTTCATCGATTTTGGTTATCGATATTGGAAATTCTTGGAAAATGTCGAGAATATTGAAACAAGAACTGAAATGTACCACAACAATATGTTGTAGGAGCAATATGTCTGGTTGTCTACACTATCTTTTCTTGTATATGAATTGATAAATCGTGAAGAAAAAGTGGTAATTTCTAGTGATGCTGATACTTACAATTGTCACAAGAGAGTTTGTAGGATTTTACATGTTACAGAGAGATTTTAAGACGAATGATGTGTCATTGTTTAAACTACAGAAGATGAGGAAACTCTTGTTTGAGCTTTAAATACAGTTTGATTCGAGTTTGAAGTTTTGCTTACATAAATGAATAATTCTCACTTATTCAATGTGGTTGCAATTCGGATTGTCATAAAAAAATAAAATAGGGATCAACCAGTCTTCGGATTAACCCACCTATACCATGTAAGAGTTTCTTTCCTTCTTCTCTGTAAGCGTATAAAGAGTATCGATTGACTGAGGTACCTTTCCAGCAAACTTCCCGAAAACTAAAACGAGGCGATACAATATTTACATGTGGTGTAGCTCTTGGATGTGGAGGGAAACTGCTATTTTGATTCTCCTCAGAGTGCTTAATATGTGTTTTTGTATCCGTGTCTTGTCCTAATTTAATGTTGTAGTCTTCTCCTCTCAGAGATGATTTGATGGTGCGTTCTCACTTGCTTCTCATCTAGACAGACCGCCACTAAGAAACTATACCACGTAGTGCAATCATTGGAAGTTTTTAAGTGATATAACATTAAACAACCCTTAAATGCGGTATTTTTAAATCCCTTAACTTTGCTCTATTAACTGATAGATTAAACCCCATCAATTATTTAATGCTCGTTAGCATGGACAGCGGACGTGTTGAAACCAAGCTTAACAATT
The DNA here is from genome assembly GCA_034190945.1 of Octodonta nipae. NCBI lineage: Eukaryota > Metazoa > Arthropoda > Insecta > Coleoptera > Chrysomelidae > Octodonta > Octodonta nipae. Next base: position 121,624,352 of record CM067219.1, read on the forward strand.
ATCAACATTGAGATATGTACTCTACATCTCAATATTGATGTAAATTTAAGTTCCTCGCAACAAAAATACGCCAAGGGCTATATTATGTCATAAATTCGCTTGCCAAAACATAGGGAATACTTACCATTGACCTAGAATCATGTAAGTTGGCAATTAGTCTGGTTTCATAGTACTAATAAAGAAAAAAAAACTCGAGATTCGTTAAAAATATTTTTTTGTGACTAAATTTCCCATTTTTATTCGAACTACTAGACCAGCGTTTGAGTATAATCTCACCTGATGACCAGTGCAGATAACAGCGAAGTTGATCGTTCAGGGAACTGATTTTTTGGGCAAAATTTGTTAGTAAAAATCTCGTAAAAAAATCAAGTCTCTGAGATAAATTTTGAAATTTATTGCAATTTGATATGCAGTAACTAGCCAAACATCAGTAGTAATTCCACTTTGATTCAGCTAACTTAAACATTGGTCACTAAGCAAAATTAATAAATGTGAAATTACAAAAGTTAATGCAAAATTTCAGAAAAAAATTAAACCACTCTTACCAGTATCTCATCGAAAACAGGCCAAAATCAAAGTGCATGTCCTACTTGAATTTTAAAAATTGATGTATGTCTTTCATTTCTTATCATAAAAATGGTTTTGAGCCATTTTTATGCCTTACCAAGAAAATAGCAAAATTTTCTAAGAAGGTTATGTTTTTTGAAGTGACATTAACATTTTACACTATGGATTACTTACATAAAATATAGTGATTTAATCACAATTGCTTCCACATTTCTTACCTGAAAAGAGAAATATTAATTATTAATAATTGATAATATGTGAAAAATTTGCATGCAATACACAAAATATTATTCAATATTTGGCCATAAACACAAAGAACACATTTATATCAAAACACATTGTGCAAGATATATTGCAAAAAAACGTAAACCCTATAGGATTTATAGTCCTCTATGAACTCAATAAATTTGAAAACCATCGTATGTGAAGAATGCCAATAGATCGGCGATATTTGCGGTGTATTTTATCTCCTGAAAACATACAAAGCTGGCGTATATTTCAATTAATTATTGAAACGTTTCAATACAAATCGTGATTAAATGTTGTATGTGTTGTAATAGGCGAATTTTTAATTCGTTAATGGTCTTTTCTCTACGCTGAAATGATCTCGGTAAAATAATCGTAAAATTCAATTTGATCAGCATACGAGTTGTTTATTTGGTTTTTCAATGTATGTGTTGAAATATTAAATATGTGTGCATACTGAAATATGAGTTCCAAACGTTCTGTTGATATATATTACGTTGATCAACAAATAATCATTTTTATATTCTCTTACTGAAAGTGTCAGCCATCAAAATATTTATTAATATTCTCCACTGACGATTAAGTAATGTTAATATTGATATAAATTCTGTGAGTTCAAAAAAACATTTTTCCACACAAATAAATCTTCTTTTATTTCCCCACCAAAAATTCGCAATTAACAACACAGTACTTCCTCTTAGAGTAATACTTCCAGCGAATATTACAACGATCACCATTCTCACCTCATAGAACTGACCCACAACCACCTTTTCCTGCCGTGCGGCTGCATTTATATCCTATCCTAGTTACCATCGATAGTTCTCGTAGTATTATTGTCTGTCTAACATATATGATGTAGCCATTCCATTCCGTAACTTAAACTAATGGCATTTTCGGTACTTTTTTATATCCGTAGTCCTAAATTCTAGAAATACGTTTTTGGTAAACGTTTTGCTTGTTCGGTGAATTAGTTTGTATTCCTCTACCAGTAATGTAAAATTAAACTTGTAACAGTATCTATATTAAGTACCAATATGGTAGGTAAGAACTGATATAATCCAACGGTGGGAAAAACCAACTAGAGTTTTTGGTTTAAAGGTTGAAAAATAAGTTTAATGTTTTTTTTTTGAAAAAATATGTCAAACATATTCTAGTGTATGTATGTACGTTTGGTGTAAAGGCCGATAAACCCGGAGAAAAATGACGATGTTGCAGCATAGTCACATTTGTCTACTTCAGGTCTCGTTGTATTGTTATCGCTTACGCTCCTGGTTACATAACAATTTCAGCTTACGGATTTTTTCAACTCCGTGGTGATTTTCCAAAGACGAATACGTATGTAAGACAAACTATGATAATTAAAGTTAGACAGCACAACTGGTTAACAGGATGTTACATTACATTTGAAAAAGCAACAATTTTGGCAAATTTAGAATACCTGAATTCGGTACCGCTCATTGTGTAACTAATTAAAGACCGACTACAAAACAACGAACGGTCGGCGAGTTTAATGTGCGGTAAAGGCCAATAACATGGAACTGCTTAAGAGAATGAGAGAGCTAAAGAGGGCAGATTCGATATCCAAACCGAGAGACTGAGTAACCGCGAAAACTTAAAAAATACCTAATCCTGGGAGCTGCGTTGGAATGGTGGAGCCCGAAGCTCATGACTACTTAGTTGGACGGGCTATAGTTAAAACCGGACGAGATATACCTATTAGAATCATGAATTTGTTCAACCACGACATCAGAATTGCCAATGGTCAAAAGATAGCTTGTTTCGAACCATCATCAATTGCGAAGAAGAGTACCAGACGTCGGTGAAGGAGACAGGGCCCAGTAAAGAATTCCTACAACAGTTTGCTGACCATTTGACACACCTGACACCAGAGAACCAGAAGAAAGCCATGCAATTTATCACAAAGCACTGGTAAATTTTTAACAGTCAAGATGGAACCACCGGTCGCACCAACATCATCCAGCATCGAAAAGATACCGGAAAGGCTCAACCCATCAGAATACCACCTAGACGACTACTATTAGGGCAACAACAGGCAGTCGAGGAAAACATCGAGTCCATTTTACAAAATGGAGTTATTGAGCCATCCATCAGCTCCCGTCGTGCTAGTTAAAAAGAAGGATGGAACCACCCGATTTTGCGTGGATTACAGAAAGGTGAATGACGTCACGAAGAAAGACAGCTATCCACTACCCCGAATCGATGACACGCTGACCACACTAGCAGCCTCCCGTTGAAAATTTGATTTATTCATTTTGCAATCTACATCAATAAATATAAAGCCATTGACAACGAAGTCAGAATAGACTTTGAAACGTTTTGTATTCCTGCAATATACGTCGTTTTCGTTCTATGGTGGTGTTATTGCCCAAAAAAACATAAAAGTAATCAAGAATATGCCACAAACAACGTTTAGAAGACAATGTTCAAGAAAAATGATGAGGTTTTGAAACTGGCAGATAAGATGACATAGATTGAATGAGTGAGAAAGGATTAGTTTAGCTGTCAACACAACTCAGAAAAAAGTTAAAGACGAACATGTTATAATAGGAAACATGCCCTTTTTTTCATTTCCCACCCTTTGTCCGACAATAAAGTTCCGACTTCTTTGACAAAATAAATGAGATACAATTAAAACTTAAAACTTTATTATACACACCGATTAAATAAATTGAATAGAATATTAATTAAGTTGAGCTCACAGTTAGTAACGAAACTTGGGCCGTGTAATTCAAAGGAAAGAGTGTCGCATCATGACAATATGCGTCCACGTGTGACTCTCTTACAGTCCTGATCTCGGCTAGTGACTATCCACAAAGCAGGCAGAATTGGAGGAAAATTGGCCAAAGCATACAATGAGAGGAGGAGTAATAGACGTCCACCATGCACAAGGTAGACCTTTGAAATGAAAGTCCAGAAAGAAATCATCCCAGGAGAAACTCTATTACACAACCTATTGAATAAACTGCGGAAAACTAAGGAAAATAATGATGCGTATCCGACAATCCGACTAAGAACATTTTAGGCGAAAATGTGTACACGTTTAAGAAAGAGCAACGAAATGCGGAATCGTCTAGAATGTTCGAATTGAAGACGAGTTAGATGGTTGGAGAATATTCAAGAATGAGCCTAACAATGCCAACTAATTGAATTACTGGTATGACTGTAAAAAAGAAAGTAAGTCGAAGTGATTTGTTTTAAAGTAGTTATTGAAACTTGTTAAAATATAATTTATCAACGTTTAATTTACGCGTTTTAATGTTAAAATTATATTTATATCATTAATACCAAGTATTTCCAGTTAAGTAGACTCACCTAAATGATAAAAAAAATAGTGATTCATTAAATATTAATCGCCACACCTTATACAAAACTTTATCTACAATCAGTGTGCTCCTACCAATTTTATAAATAGCAAAAATTAGTATTCAATGCGATAAGAAAGTAATTCAACTACATTTTAAGTATCTAAATTTCCTGAGATGCCATTTAAAACCCACAGTAATATAGTATTTATGCTAATGCCGTAATTTTTCCTGATCTATACTCGTAAGTCCGTGTAAAAGCCGATAAATCCTAACGAAAAACATTTTAGAAGTTGATTATGGCCATTTTCCATATCGCATTTGATAATCTAACTGGTATAATAAATTTTACGAGGCTAATAAACCAATTCGATATCAAATGTACACCTTTGATGGTACATAAATATGCCTTCTTAATAAATGTATTTGTCAAAGTAGTATCAATTCATTTTAATAATGTATTGGGATAATCGATTTTCTTCATGGAATGGAAAATTAACTCTAACACATTGAAATATATGCTCGATTAGGTGATTTAAACATATGACGTAGATTTTTAATTGAAATCATGTCAATGAGCAATTAAATAAAACAAATTAGGTGAACGGAAAATTAGTTGTGTGTACATAAAAAAGTTGATTTAATTTTTTTTTTAAACAAATAAGATAATAGAGTTTTCAACAATGCGATTTATTGTAACTTGTCAATCATTATTTATATATTAAATATAATTTCTTGATTAACGACGCCTCCCGCACCATGCACTTGCCCCTTCAAACTTAATTGTAGAAATTGTGTTTAGAAATATTATTGGACACTGAGCTATCTATTTAGGTTCTGGAGTTTATTTTGTTTGCATACTGGTGGTATATAGGTCTATTGAGAATAGAGGGTCTAACATTTGCAGTGTTACTACACCAGTCAATAGGGACTTTTAAGTGACAAAATTCAACAACAAACCGCATAAGCCATCACGTAAATGACAGTTTATAAGTAATAACTGACATAATTTTGATTGTTTCGGTCATTCCTTGGTGAAAGTTCATATTTTAATTATATTAAAACACTAACCACTGTGGTAATTTTCACAAATTTATTATTTTCTTGACAATTGTTTCGCTCTGATGACAGGCTTCCTCAGAATTAAATATTAAACTAAATACTAAACATCTGAATATATTATATAGTGTTGTGAGATAATAATGAGTGTATAGGTAGAAAGTACAATATGTTTACTGTATAATATTAGTGAAGGTAAATATTGTTAATATAATCTTCAGTTTTGCATTATGTAAGTATATTAAAATTAAGTAATGGAGACATATTTGTATCAGTTTGGTCATTTAAAAAATGTGGTGAATTTTTATTTTTATTGATCTCAAGTGATTCTAACAGAGTTAATTTTTTACTTTTTTGTTCTAGATGTAAAATTTCGAAAGTAGTTTGTGGAATATGATTTTCATTTAATAAATAGTCGGCAAATGTAGATATGTTGTATTTCTGATTTTCATAGGCTTTTAAATGTTCAGACCATCTTGGTTTAAATGACCTTCCTGTGTGACCAATGTAAAATTTTGGGCAACTACCACATGTTAACTTATAGACTCCGGAGGTGTTAATATTAATAATATTTACCTTCAGTAATATTATACAGTAAACATATTGTGCTTTCTACCTATATACTCATTATTATCTCACAACACTATAGAAGATATTCAGATGTTTAGTATTTAGTTTAATATTTAATTCTGACGAAGCCTGTCATCAGAGCGAAACAATTGTCACGAAAATAATAAATTTGTAAAAATTACCACAGTTGTTAGTGTTTTAATACAATTGACATAATTTTAACAAACTCGTAGAAGTAAATTATTTGAGCCTTAAAAACCCCAAAATTTGGTATTTGCCTTTTTTACTTGTAGTGTTAAATGTAATAATGATCTGTTCAAGAAAAATAAACAGCAACAAAAAGAGCATATTTTGAAAATTCAGAGACTGCTCTGATATTATGTCTTACCAAGTTAAGTGTTATTATAAAACCTAAATATCTATAAGACGCGTTAACTAAATGCTCCTTGTATCTGCAAATCGATTAAAACTGAAGTTAGTTATACTATTGTACAAACTGTAGATCCATACTTTTATTCCACCTGCAATGCATTCCATAGCTATGCAGTACATATAATTTGAGGTGGTTCATAATGCCGTCAACAGAAATATTGTAGAGGATCATAGATTTTGATAGCAGCATTTTTCATAAAGAAAACCTGGAAAAACCGATATAAAGTGAGAAGACAATAAAGTCAGCGTTTTAAAAAAAATTCATAACTTTTATTAGTAGGCTTTCTACATAATCTCCTGGAATAGTGTGCAGGTATCTCCTAAAGACTTTATTTCGAGCTTCAGTTTAAGAATTACGAGTTCAATGATAAGAATACAAACAAATGACGTCACGGAAGTGGTGTGAAATATCATTGCGTACGTCCGTGTTGTTTTAAGTAAGAAATATCTAATTTCACAATTATAATACTAAGCATTATACACACACACACACCAAATTAAAAGGTTTTTTTATATAATACATTTAAATTACTATGTCTAACTCTGAAAGTAAAGGGTTAATAAAAAAACTCATTACTTATTGCAAAAGTAAGCAGATTTTACAAATGTACATACGAATCCTGATGTCCGTATTTAGTGACTGTATCCCACTTAAATGTGCGTCATGCCGAAATACCAGAAAAATCAGTCCCCAGACTTATTACATTAACGAAAAATTATCTTATCTTTTTATTTTCCCTAAGTGTTGCATTCTTACGTTAATTTGTATACATAAAACAATCTGTGAAGTACCTCCACCAGCTGCTAAAACACTCGACAAGATATTCTTATTCAAAAATAAAGTCTAAAGTACATCTTGTCGATAGTAAAGTAAAGTAAAGTAAAGTAAAATTCTTCATTAAACTTGCATCCATATAAATGCGGCAAGCTAGCTTCTGGGTGGTTGAATTTATGCAAGAGGTGAATCCGTTAAATGAATTTTCTCTTATATTCAAGTCGAACATCGGAAGCGTTGAATATGAAATCGCTTAACAAGTATTGAATATGTAAAGGTAGAATAGTTTGAGTTGAGGATCTAGATTTAATTAGATTCGATCTGCCATTCATAATACTAGGAAAGATAAATAGCACTATATTTGTACATACTGAAATTTAATTATGTTTCTATTAAAAAACTAGACGTAAGAACGGAATGGGTTGAAAATTATTCGGAAATATTTTATCTCAGAATCCGTTAATAGCTAAATTTTGTTATATTACTATGTTTTCTACCCGGAAAACGATAATAACAAAATCTAAAATACAATCTATAATTAATAGCTATTAATATATTGTTATCCTAATGCGCAATCTACAGTAAATGAGTATTAAACACAAGTTTAATTTGCAATATGTTAGGAATACATTAATGTGCTACAATGTATTCAGCATTTAAAGATAATTCTAAAATATTAAATCAATTATCGACTTTTGTTAAAAAAATCACTATGGATTCCATGCACTTACAACATTTTTTATCAAAATCAGCTGATTGTAAATATTTTAAGAATGAGATGATAAAATATATCCAAGATATCAGATTACGATAATAGAGAAAAAATACAATTTTACAAATTTTTTCTCTTAAGATGTCGCAAAATATAATGTACTTAATAAAGATTTTTTTATTTCAAATCTTACATTACAATTTAACAATTTTATCCAGAGCTTAAACCAAAAGATAAATATTTTCATACAAAAATAGACAACTAAGTGACTTAGCTGGACGACTATATGTTAGCGAAATTTTTAATTCATATATAAGTATGTTTTTTATTAAGTTTTGATGTTAATGGAACGTGTAGTATTCTAGTAAATAGTGCTAGCTCTTAATTTCAAACTATTTAAATAGTTGTCATTTAAAAGTTAGTTTATAAAAGGCCCTCCAATGTTTAACAATTTTATTTTATCTTTACGAAAAAGATGTTTGTCTTACAGATATGTTGATGATATCTCGATTAACACTAGCTTTCTAGGAAAAATAAAATTTTTGCAAATAATGAACTTCTGAACATTAATTTGCTAATTTTTCTCTTTAGCTTAATCTTTGAATTTCTGTTGACAAATTACAATTGAAATTACTAGTTTCTGGGATTTAAAACACACATTTAGATCAGTAACCACAGATAAATCAGTGAAAACAACAAAACATCAAAATTCCATTAAGCTCTTTGCCTTCTACGAGGCGAAATAGAGGAGAGTACTAGAAACTGGTTAAGAAGAGATGAAAAATCAGAAAACGTTTACTCTAAAAAGAAACAGAAAACTTGAAGAGTTAGATGGATAGTAAGAAATTGGAAGACGACAAAAATTTAAAATAAGGAAAGGGAAGAAAACTTAAAAGAAATAGAACAGGAAAAATTTATACGAGTTAATACGTCATTAAAAATTATAAAGAATAAATAGAAGATATTTCCTTAAACAAAAAACAAAATTAAACATTGACACAATTATGGTACTAGTTTAAAAAATAATTTCAATTTGAAGCAGATTTCTATAAGGGGCCGATCAAGTATTACGTAAGCACTCTAGGAGGGCGGGGGGGGCTGCTTTGCTTATTTTTGATGACATCGGTGGTAGGAGCTTTGCTTACTTTTGCTGACAAGGGGGAGGGGAGAGGGGCAATAATTGTAATAAATCTGCTTATGTAATACTTGAAGGGCCCCTAAACAAGAATTTGTTTAGGCCATGGGTTCTTCTTTGTCACCTATAATAGGAAATATATACATGACATATTTTGAAAAACGATTTATACGCAATTATAACAAAAACAAAAAGTTTGGCGGAGATGAGTTGATAACATTTTTGTTGTTTGGGAGTATGGTGTTGAAGTGTTGCACTCATACCTGGATTATGTTAATAGTCAAGAAGCCACAATAAAATCTACAATGGAGATACCGCCGTATAAGGTCTTTTGGACTGCAGTATTATCGACCCCACCTTGTGCTACCTCTGTCGGCTGAGCTTCGACGGCAACGACTACAATAATGCAGAGAACGACAATATTGGAATGAGGAATGGCATCAGGTCGTCTTCTGTGATGAATTTCTGCTTGGGTGGACATTATGGCCGAAGAACGGTTAAAAGACCTCGACAAAAAAGACGGCATGCATACCGAACAGTAGGCGTTATGGTATGGGGTGCTATTGCACATGGAAGCAAGTAATCTTTAGTTTTTGTTTGAGTCACCATGACGTCGAAACGTTATCTACATGAAGCAGTGGAACAGTATGTACAAATGTAGACCCTTACCTTAATTTAATAAGATAAAGCTCGGCCTCAGGTTGCTCGCGTTAGCTTAAACTTTTTGAAGAGACCCATGTGATCCCCCGATCTTTCGTCCATAGAGAATGTTTGGGATATGATAGGTCGAAAGCTCGGAAATTTTATTCCAGCCCCATGGACCTTGCAGTTTCTAAGACATGAAATACAGGTAGCTTGAGATAGTATTTTTCAAGAAGAAATAGACCAACTTATTGAATTAATGCCAATTTGTTGGGGAGTGTGAGTGTGTAGATAACCGCGATGGACAAACTCATTATTAACTTAATTTAATTCATTTACTCCTTAGTTTAATTTCGATGTTTTAGCAAAACAATATTAAATTTAAACATCTCTGTCTGGGTGTTACGATTTATTTGTCAATGAGTATATTTAACAACGAAGTAAACATTATTCTAATTCAAAATCAATATCCGGGAGGATTTATAAATAAAAGTATAAATGAACTACAATGCAAGTCGCAACGACAAAATAGAACACCACTAGTACCAATCAAACACCGATCTTGAAAGTGTTTTTAAAACAAATGATGTTTGATGCTTTATTCTTACACGTATCAAACCATTTAACGCAGTTCCAATTCCAAAAATTCTATATAGTGTTGTTTGTGATTGCGGCCATATATATAGCGGTGAAATTTATTGGAAAACCATGTATTTATCAGCACCGGCAGCTATAGGATCGACTAGGATATAACAAAGAACTTGTTACAAGAAAATTCAAAAAAGAGATACCTTAAGGGAGCCCTTTATAATGGTAATCGGGATACCTTCAATTAACCTGGATTTGGGATGGAGAAATATATTGCTAGAAGAGCAAAAAACGGTATCCTCGGTATCAAGTGATCTCCAACTGCGAAATTGTCACTGCCAAGAAGGCGAACATTTAAGGATAAACCTCCAGTTGCAAAACACGGCGATTGGCAACGACTCCAGAGTTTGAGTTGAAACGTCTCCAAATTCGGGTAAGTATCACACAATATACAAAACACTATTTATATACATGAATACTTGTTATAAAACACTCTTTATATGAGTAGGCAGTAATACTGGTTGATTATATTGTCTTGTCTTTCTGTAACAATATCTGCGAGGACTAATTTCTGTACAGGCACCAGTAAGCTTTTCACTACAGTATGTTCCCCCTTTTACAATTTTCAAAATACTTATTTATTGCAGGAAAAATCTGAGGTGGGAAAATTTTAATGAAGAGAAAATAATCAAAGACCCCTCAATAATATTATTAGAAACTAATTATATTTTATTTTGTCAGCTTAACCACTATATGTATTATCCTATATTCTTAGTGTCTGGCAAACAGAAAAATTAGTATTATTTGATAATGTGTTTTTATATATTAAACCAATTCCAATATATTTTTTACATCTCTTTAAGACGGACCATATTCACTTAACAGTTACTGTAACTAACAATGGAATTTGCGTTAGCTATAATTATTGTTTGAGTAGCAACTGCATTTACCTTTATAACATGAACCACATAATTCTCTTGCTAAACTCCAAGATGAATTGCTAAACCTTCACGATTTTTAATAACACAACAACACGACCCATAAAAGAATGTACCGCAACAATGAACCATTTCATTTAAGGCGAATTTCCAAAGCACGAACACAACACGCTAAAGCCGCAACAGCTAACTTTACGTAATCAGTAATCACACAGGAAAGACGAACGAAACGTACGTAAGTACGTTCATTCCACTGACAGACCGACCGACCGACAAGTGGGTTGATGAATATGTGATAACCCAGGCCGAGCCTAAATCTACAATATTACAGTGTTATGGTATCGATATATAGTCCCCTCTCGCAGATTATTGAACCCTAAAGTAATCCCGAACGACTTCAGCCCCTTTTCATAACAACGCACACATGTCTAGATGTGGAAGACAGTTTTGATCGTATCGCATGTCGGGTATAGCATTGCCGTTTTGTACCGTTTGTCCGTAAAGGCACACAACCGATCTCTACCATCCTTGTCTTATTCTCGTTCGTCTGTGGTGCTTCCTTCGGTTCGGAATATCGTAAAGCAATCATTACAATCGTGAAGTGTTTTAGGCGGTCTTTAATAAATATGTAGGAAGGCATTAACAAATTATCTCTATGGATCTGAACGTGTTTGATTAGCAGGAACAAGAAAATATGCGATTAAATCATTTTGCGCTTTTAATCGACTTCAAAAAAAGGGGGAGGTACTCAATTCGTTTGTTCTTTTTTATGTACATTCCCATTCAGATAATTATTTTTTTAATTGAAAGAATATAATTCCAGATGGGTCCCTTATTTTTGTCAATAACATGACGACATCCACAGTTTTTCAGAAAATCGGTAAAACTTGTTATCTTATATTAAAATTTGGCGAATGCGACAGTATTAAATAGAAATAAGTGTCGTTATTCGAAATGTATGATAGAATTAATTGAATATAGATTGGAATTAAATCAAAATAAATGTTTATTAATCAACTTCAAGATGGAGTTTGTCAATTCGTATGAAAATGTTTCTTATTAATAATATTTAGAAGAAGGTTATTTATTATTCACAAAAAGACCTGCATGATCTGATAACAAAAGTGGAAACATCATATCCAACTTTTGCTCAATTGTATATGAAGTTCGTCAAAATGATGAATTTTGTCTAAAAGTAAAGTACATTTAGTTTTAGCAATATCGAAAATTTTGTGTAATAGTTAAATAGAATTGAAAACTGCATCCAATTATGCCATTATATTGTCAAAAAAAAATTAACTAACACTCAACCGTTTTCAACGCACAAAAACAAAAACACTAAAAAGTAAATAATAAATAAATTGAACATTTCATACTAGAAAAATACTATATATACTATAAAACTTTGTTTGATATTGGTATTTTAGTAGTCATAATGTTGTTTTTGTTCATAATATTCAATTGAGTTATTTTTTTTAATTTTTAGTGTCAATATTGTAATTATGTCTTAAGTCAATTAACTTCTAAAACTTCTTAATGGAGGCCCACACTTAATATAGTAAATAAACAAATATAACATCTAATTAATATACGATACCACCACAAAATTTGCTTTTCGTTAGAAGTCAGAACACAACAAAAAAGGGCACTGTTACCAAGTTATGGATGATAAAGGCAAGGGTGACAAACTACAATTAAAAAAGGGCAACGTTACTTTTGGGCTGCTGCTAAAACCCACCTTCTTCCTACATCAGCGCCACCCTAATTTAATGCATTTTGTAATACAACAGGTATTTTAAAGAATTATCTGGAGATGATTTATTATTTAAAAAACTGTTACCATAATTTATCCTGTTTTAATTAAAATGACCTTGTTATAATATTGCCAGAATACTAAATATGTGAAGAAGGTTTAAATTGCAGTTATATTGAAATTAGGAACTATATTAAACATACGGATTAATTATTTTTATGTTTCTTTGGGGAATAACAGCACAATAGAAATAAAACTACGTATATTGCAGGAATACCAATAAACCAAATGAAAATTTGATTTATGTCATAAATCAAATTTTCATTTTGCAATCTACATCAATAAATATAAAGCCTTTGACAACGAAGTCAGAATAGACTTTGAAACGTTTGGTATTCCTGCAATATACGTAGTTTTATTTCTAATGAGGTGTTATTCCCCAAAGAAACATAAAAATAATCAAGAATATGCCACAAACAACGTTTAGAAGACAATAAGGATTAATACTTGATACTAACTTTTCAATTTTCCAGAAACTCCTGGATGTCGAAACTCATTTCGCGATAAACTATTAATACTTGAGTCGTAACAAAATAGTGACAATTATTTGAATTCCCTTAAAATTTATATCCATTACTAAGAATGACACAAACAAATAAAAACAGACAGGGAGATACCGCGAGACGGGAAGTATATTTCGTAAGAAGCTTTTATGTCCATCGTTCACTCCAAAATGATTGCCGCTCTTTTTTACTAATGTTAGACTGAAGTAAATTAATATCTAATTGTTTCGAGATCATTCTCACCTTATGAAAAGTTTAATATTTTCAAATTCCATTGAAAATTAATGAACGATTTGCAGAAAAAAATGACAAATTGAGTAAAAAGAATTGTGGACAAACAGCGTTGTTGGTAAACGGATCGGATGGATTTTATAAACTTAATAAATTGGGAATGATTAGGAAAAAAAACAAAGAGGAATTTAAAGTATACCTAAATAAAGTAAGCCTGTAAAGGATTAATCTCGCATGACCTTGAAAATGAATGCCAGAAAGGCTTTTTTAAATCACTATTATGGGATGAATCATCATCATCACGAATAATGTACCATTGAAGCTAGCCTCTTGTTAGGAAAGAAAATGACCTATGCACAAATTTCTTAAGAGCTTGTACAAATGGTTAGTATATTTTGTAATTTATAAGTTGTAACTCTGTAACTTCTGTTCTCATTGACATTACTTTACATTCGACATTGTCCGAAATAAAATACGATGTTTGAAGTCATCCTAATGAAGTTTTCCCAAATACACTAGATTTCTTTTTATGGGGTCGTCTAAAAAATGTAATGTATAAAATTAAACGACAACATAAATGATTTAAAAGTTCGGATAACAGAAGAAATAAATAATATTTCGCAGGAAACCTTTAATAAAGTTTAGTAAGAATTTATTGGTTGCCTAGGTCACTGTCAAGCAGAACAAATTCAAATACTTGTAATTTATTTTTGCATAGTTAGTGTTTTATTAATTTGTTGTTTTCATTTTTTTAAAGCTCTTGGAAAATATTGATTTTGAAATTATGTAATATTTAACTATATTAATGACCGAACATAAGTTAGACATATTTATGGAATTATCCTGAAATTCAAATTCAAAAATATATGCAGGGTATGGCAAGAAAAGACAATGACGTCATTATTCACAGGCAGTTTACCCTCCATATTTCACTATTATGTAACAATACATCAAAATAACATTTAAAAAAATCATGAAAATTGTTAGTTTGCTAAAAATTAATTTAATCCATATTTTATGTATGCAGTATATATAAAATATATTGGTTTATTATCTCTATTAAAATATAATACTTTCATAACTTTTTTCTTGCCAATATTTCGGTAGATACAAATGTCAATGGCATGAAACACAAAATGACAAATGGTGCCATCTAGTTTGGCGTGCTAGGTACAAATTGTATGAAAAATCTTACAATTTGTGTGACTAGAATTTACAATGACCAACAAAATTGTGGGACTCCATATGGCATCTCCGGGATATAAATAAAGTTAAGGGACAATTCTACAGGTTACTTACTATAGACCCTTAGCACCCTATTCATTTCCCCCTGTAAAAAAATAATTACCTTGTCCTTCAATAAGTTGTTGTCTGAAGGGTAAATGATGTACATATTGAGTTATCTGAATTGATATCAGGTACTTCATTTAAAACTCGCTACTCAATGTCAAATATCAAGAGGAATTTAACGAAGAGAATTACAAATCATTTTAATTATTTTAATCCTGAAAGAGATATCAAGCTTTGTAAGTCACTGAAAATACACAATGCAGGTAAAAAGATGTTGAATTTTCTATGAATATTATCAATAAATCAAATCAATACGATTGTAATCCAAGCGACAAACATATTATTAACGAAATATAAAACATATTATTTTTATGTTTCTTTGGGGAATAACACCACAATAGAAATAAAACTACGTATATTGCAGGAATACCAAACGTTTCAAAGTCTATTCTGACTTCGTTGTCAATGGTTTTATATTAATTGATGTAAATTAATTAATTTACATTTACGTTTCAAAGTCTATTCTGACTTCGTTGTCAATGGTTTTATATTTATTGATGTAAATTAATTAATTAAATAATCAAGAACATGCCACAAACAACGTTTAGAAGACAAATAAAACATATTAATAGGAAATAAAACACAATCAATTAATAACAACAATGTAAAGGTTGGGAGTGGGCATAAGTGAAAACACCATATTTATTTTATATTTCTTAGATGATCGATCAGGTTTTACTGGCAGAAGATAGATTTTATTGGCAGAAGATGGAGACTATCATGAACATATGAGAATATATTATCAGGAATTTACAAGAATAATACAATAAGTTATCTTATCTCAATGAGAATATATTATAGGCGAAAAATATATCGTGTCAGTCAAAAATCCGTCCTGTCCCTTGCATCATTTGGTTTAGAGTCACTCAATGGATGTTTGGTAGACAATTTGGGAATTTGGGAAACCACAGAACTAAACCTGGTTTCCTCAATTCAAACATAATCGGTGAGATGTATCTGGAGATGTACAAACTGCAATTGAGCTGCTAATTCTTGAAATTCTGTAGCATAATCCAGATGAATTCGGCCCTGTGGAAATAACATTTCAACAAGATGGTGCTCCTGCGCAATATGATGCAGTCAGACGTTACCTGAAATATCGTGATAGATGGGTTGTACGGCGAGGTTCAGTAGAACAGCCAGATCAATCAACTGACGTAAACCCAAACAAAATTAATATGGTTGAGTAGGTATACTGTTAATACCTTTCAAATGAACTGTCACTTGCCATAGGGGCCTTTTTAAAATTAGTGGCCACAGTGGCCCTGTGACGTCATCTATTAATGCTGCGTCAACTGCTACCACTAGTAGAGAAATTTAAACCGTTTATTTTCACCCTCCAATTCGTTAATGTAAGAATAACAGTTCAAAAGATACAAGAGGGAGGGGTACTGTATATAACAGACCTGAGGCTGAACAATGAAAAAATTAAAGGGGTGGCAAAAAACAAATATCTTAGTAGTGATATTCAATAATAACAGTATAATTAGAATACTGCTCTCTATGAATATCATAAGTGGAGAAACAAAAAAAAAGTATACATACACAAGACTGCCGTAGACAATATAATATACGGATCAGAACTTAGCAAGACGACTGTTATTAAGGGTAACGTTACACACGACCATAGAGAAGTCCGTCATCCGTGAAGACGACCATCAAAGTTGAAAATTATAAGGATTCAATCTACGAGTGAAATGAGAAAATTTTAGGGGCATCTCAACACGCAAATTTTAACGGTTGTTAGGTGTTATATCACATAAAAACCTCCAACGACTGAACTATTGGGTATGCTGTCTTTCTTTCGGCATTAGCAGATTTTTATTTTATTACTTTTTATTGCACCATTAATCCTTTTGGGATGGCAGTTACTGAAATTTCCTACTAGAAAACAACACGGAGTTACTGCCTTTGGCGGATAGGACTGACGGATGGAAAAACACCTCCATGAATAGTATTAATACCCAATAAAAGCAAAAAGGGGTACAAATTGGTCGATAATATCTTTAATCAGGCCAAATGTTTTGGTAGTGGAGGGAATAGAATGAATATATCCAATTGTAAAAAACACCTTTTAAAGAAGGGCATTAACCCAACGTGTGTTTTGCGGACAACGGACGTGTGAAACACCAGCATTAGTAACGAAAGTCGACATCCTTAAACGTAACTGTGATCGAGAAAGAAGGAAGAGCAGTAGGAACGAACGTATTATAACAGAAATGAGTACAAAAAGAACTATAAAAGAACAGACACAGAAAATACAACTAACGTCGTTGGGACGTATGAATAGAATGGAAAACAAAGCCGAAGATCTGGCATAAAATCCATGTCTCGATGGAAAAAAAATGGCGGCTGGAAACGACAGATGGCGACAGTCATAACAGAGTCATTTTGTAATCTTCATCTTTTTTGCAAAACGGTACATTTAAAAATCAAACACATTAAATATTCAAGTAGAATGAAACCGACGACGCTCATACACTAAGGCGATAAAAATAAAGGATCCCGCGTCAAGTTCTTTCAAACTATTGTTCTTTATGCGTATAAAGAAAGCTTTAATAATTCCGGAGGCACGATCCTCGTAGTTTTTATTGAGAGAGCACAAAACCCCCGTTTAATATTCCGACTTCCTCGAACTCTCTCTCTAAGTTTTGGCCTTAAGAGAAAAGTAATTACGTAAATAATTCCAACAAATTTTCGTCAAATACGCCATTACGTATTCTATATCTGTTAAACAATTTAACGTTCAAATCCTTTAGTGCTCGATTTAAATATAAGGGAAATTCATTTAAAGGATTCCCCACTTGCATAAATTGTACAACCCCCGAGCTAAAATTGTGCATTTATATGGATGCAAATGTAATCAAGAATAAAATTCCGCTGTGGGGCCGAATTTCACTATCATCAAGATGTTTGTCGGGCTTTATTTTGAATAAAAGCAGCGGCGTCTTGTTGCCTTGACAACAGGTTGATGAAAGCCCTTTGTGCGGCCGAGATTTATCATAGAGATTTTGTAGTTTTCAAAATTATTCTATGAATATGAAAGAGATTAAGGTAAGATGAATGAGTTGCATTACGTAAAAAATGATAATTGCAACAGGAGAATTGAATCAGTTTATAAGGTGGAAGTGCACATAAATAAAAACTGCCAAGAACGAATGAAATGGATTTAACCTAATGTGTGTGGTTGAGATATTAAAATGTGTTTAATAGAATACCGAGAACATTAGAATTCGGAGACTATAAAGAGTTACTTTTCGACAGTTGGCAGCGCTGTCGTAATGACATTACAGGTTTCATCACAGTTGTTGACAGTATTCACCCGATTTGATTTCTTGTGAATTTTTCGTTGAGTCAACAAGAGTATTTTAAGATGAAGAAAAAATTATTATAAATGACGTGATTTTATGGAGCTTTCAGGTTTGAAAATATTGAATTATATGGGCATATTTTTTTATTTAATTGAATTCTGGGTAAAATTCTGATTAAGAAAGTACTTTTCCAAAGATACACTATTCAACGTTCGCCTGTCGTTTCGAAGTAAACTTCTTTCTGGTCAGGATGGCTGCCCTAATTGGTCTTACTGCAATACTGCTACTCAAGTGTCCATGGATACGATAAATGTCATATAAAGTTATATAAGGTAATCCAAAGCAATTGAAACGGCAGGACAAACTCGGCAGGAAACTATTTTAGAAATTTAATTTCAATACATAAGGTTTAAGAATTTTCCCTCGTTACCTAAGGGTGATCTTGGCCATGACCTTGACAGTGACAGTCATTTTAAGGTCAATTAGATTCTTTAAATGGAAGCCCCTACTTGTGACCAGAAATCGGAAAATTCTACGTTCAATTATTACCCTGAACTGGTTTCGGCAAGATGGAGTACGCCTCATTACGCAAGAAGTGTTCGGAATTAATTGTTTGAAATATTCAACGAGGAGTGGATAGGAAGACGTGAAGTAATTGAATGGCTACCAAGATCCCTTGATCTCACCCCACTTGATTATTTCCTATGGGTTGACATCAAGAAAAGGGTATATTGGACGAAGCCCAGTGACATCGAGTAGGTGGCAACCACAAGATTAACTGAGGACACACTTTACCTTGCCTTAATCAGCTGGTTCGAAACACCTTGCTTCAACTGGCTGGCTGCACACTTTACCTTGCCTTAACTGGCTGAGCGCACCCTTCACATGCCTAAAATTTCGTGCTCTTTCCGCATCCGGGGTCAAAATAAGGGCTTTCATTTTAAAAAATCTTAATTTACCTTAAAATTACCTTCATGGTGATAATCAAGGGCATGGTCAAAATCCCCATTAGGTCGCCACGGGAGAATCCTAAACTTTATGCTGTTTCCGTACTTTTGGATCACCCTGTTTAAATGTAAATTTAACAATTTCATATTTGGTTTAGCGTTTTGTACAGAGTATGGCATATCAATAGCATTCATACTTTATATATGATTAAAAAACGTGGATATATATCTATCTTAATCTTATCTGACTGAATGATATTGTTAGGAGAATTCATCCGACAGCTGGTGCAATCGGCCATCAACCAATTAGTGGAAGGGACATTATTCCGATAAATTCTGGGAATCCGAAATGTTTGTCTCTCAACAGACGGACCGCTGCCGTTACTGGGAATTCCCTTAAAGCTTCCAGAACATGAAAGAGTTTCCCGATCGTTCGTGGACGTACCAGACAATTCCGAGATAAATATATAAATATGAACCGCTGGCGATAGGAGGCATTCAGTTTTCGACGGTCGTATTGTGTAGTTAAGATAAATTGTAAATAGTAGATTCTGTGAATATAAATTGTGCTAAAGTAGTGGAAATAAATTAGAGTTGGACTGTGTTTTTAAATAAATCCAAGAACTGAACAGAACCCGAGTGTGAAAATAAAAACAGTACAATATGTTTAGACGAAATGGGGATGATTACTTCGCTTTTTTTTTAATTCGTCTTGGATCGTAACTCAAGAGTTCTGGAGAAATTCTATAAAATAAGTTGTTGCTGACTTTATCCGATAATCACCAGACTATCAAATTCGTACACATATCAACGGACAGTGAGTACCTACAATAATTTGGTAACATAGGCATTTTGAGTAAAATTTTTGGGAGAGTCATTTTGTTTGCCTGTATTTAATTAAGTCGTAATATTGATACTTTTATTGTTTTTTATTCCCCACTGTAATATTAAGGGGCTGTTAATATCACTAGAACGCATTTCCGTCCAATCAAACAAGAAAAACCCATTTTAAACTAACGAAATTTCATAAATATTTTCAAATTGTGAAGTCTTGACGGTCTGTGAATTGTGTTGAACCCGTTATTTTTAATTAAAATTATTTTGATATCGATGTACACTTCCAAAACATAATATTCGACTACTGTATGTAGAGAACTGTTTTATAATGTCATTAGAAATGTTTATTTTAGTCGATTGTGTCTTCAAAGGTTATCTACCCCATTTTTTAATAACTTCACGATAACGATATGTCATCTTAATATTAACAAATATTCACTTAAAAACATTTCTCACATTTGTCAGTTAAAATTCAATTAATAGGTCAAAAAGTAATTCTAGAGATTATTTAATTGCCTCCTATTATACATATTTTATTAAATAATATAATTGTTGATATACGGATTTGATTTGGGATCTGAAATGAGTCTTATGTTTTTAGAAAGAACAAACAAATGTAGCTGTGAAAGTTTAATGTCATTCTGTTAAATGCCACGTTGTTATTTAGTTTGCTTTGTCAAAACTCTTGCCTTTTTCATACTTGGAAACTTTGTTTATATAAAACTGATTTTGAGGATTATGGAGGTGACGAACCATTAAATATTTATAAAATGTTTCAGATAATAAACTAAGTTGCAACCACTTTCAATACATTAATTAATTTGCTGCATTCAACTCCTGAATTATTTCATGTAACGTATCCACAGATAGTGGCATACGAGATAAACATCTGCCAATAAGAGAGTTAAGTATTTTTGGGTATAAACTTCTCACCCAACAATCGGCAGGTATTTCTATTGATCAAAACATATGCTTTTCTCGATGTTAACTATAGTTACCACAGGACGTACAGAGGGGAAGCAGCTATTCAAATGTTTTTGTTTAAGTTTCAATACTGAATAGATGCACTATATGAGCACTAAATATCTCTGAACTTTTACAATGACAATAATAGAATTATACATTGAAGAAGTGGCGCAGTTTTACCCGTTCCTTTTTAGGCTGTTTCCAATACACAGCCGTTTAATCCTTCCAAATAGCATGTGGTTTTGATTTCATAACTTCTCACTTATCTCTTAGGGACATTGCAGGCGGGGCAACTGTTTTACAACATCGGTTGCAAACCAAATGCACATGCAACTACGTCCGTTGGTTGACACACGTGTCAGCCAACTGACGAGCTCGCTGATTAGCGGAATATTTTTTTAAACAGTTGAAATTATTTGCAACAAGTATTTACAAACAATCCTAGTTCAAAGTGCAACTAGTTCGCAACTGAGCCAGTAAAACTCTGCGCTGGGTCCTGGTGTTTTCTCCATGACTCTTCTTAATATTCCCAATTCTGTTGTCTGTAGCATTATTTGCGTTTCTCCATATTCTGTTATTTAGACAACTCATTGCTCTGGCTTTCTGTATTTTGTTTTTACTTTTGTTTCTATCGTCGTGGCTGGTTAAGGTGATACCCTGGTAGTTGCATTCCATATCTGTTTTATTATGATGCCATTCAAACTCTAGCTTACATTGAATCTGTTCTTTGCCAATGACAAGTCTTTGACCCATCTTTGTAAGTCATTTTATATAACAAAGGAGTCACTCGCGCAGTGAAAGTTTTATATTTGTTCGTTTCCAATATTAGAATCTTTATCTTTCTTCGCAGCTTTTATCATTTCATCCATTATGAGATTGAAGAGTAGGGGGGGGGAGCTTAAGGAGTCTGCCTGTTTCTATTTCTTGTTAGTTGTTCATCTGTTCTGGTCTTTATTGGTTGTTCTTGTATATATCTTCAACAGGGCACTGTATACGTGGAACTTCTATGTATATAAGCCTCTGTTGGTGTTTTTATAAAGTCCATATGGTAACAAATTGTGCAGTATCTCTGCACGTTTTTAAAATATTACAATATTTGGTGAACAGTAAAACATTAAAGTGCCGTTGAATTTCCAAAAGCGAGCTAACTCTTGTACTTTTTCTGATATTGGCAACTAGTCTATATAAGAGTGTTATTCTTCTATGTATAGGAGACCGTATAGATTAAATGGTGAAGTTAAAATGCATGAATATGTGAGAGTAGTGGACAAAAACCAATAAGAACAAATTAAACGAACACGTGAAAGTGCAAATCATTTAACAATTATATATAGGATTAAAGCGTACAGTAGAAGCTAACCTGAAAGACCACCAAGATAAAACTGTCAGCAGCAAAACTTACAGTTAATAACACAAAATAACAGGCAAATCAACAGGAACGTATTGAATCGTACGAATAATATAGATTTTTTTTCTAAAAATCAAGAATATTCTCAATTTATCTTCTAGAAAACTTTGTTTACTGTTAACAATCTGCTAATCTTCTCGTCACTTCCTTCAATTACTTCCATTACTTTCTTTCAATAGCTTTAATTTAAGTGCTGCAGCTTTTCAGTTAAGACTCCATACGGGTACACGTTATAATGAGAAAAAAATCTTACGTTTTGAGTAATAACGTTAGCGATTTCGTCTGTTATTACGATAATTAGAATAGTCTTTACCGTTATCTATCCATAGGTGGCCAGCCGTTGATTTGATTAATTGCATAGCTCGATGTTCATATTGCGGTTCATCTTGAAAGGAGTCTTATAATTAGGTACAAGAGGATCCGTAATCTAACGTACTGAATTGCAAAACACAAATTAAACATGTTTTTGAGGATAACTTGAGAGGTTAATTAGAGTTTTAAATTATAAAATGCGGTTTAGTTTTTTCAACATTACTTTTTTAAAATTACTGCTAGGATTATATGTACACTTTGTGAGATATAAACAGAAATATTTATGTTACGTATTTGATAAGAATTGTACTTATTCGATCGAGCTTTAGCCACGAATTTAAATGTTTGCCAGATATATACATTTATTTGGGCATGTCCCATATAATCTATAACTCTCGCAGGATTGACTGAGATCAATTTAATTTCATTAGCAGAATATGAAAATATAATAAATGAATTTCGGTAGTTTAAATAAAGTTACAAATTCACAACAGCACAAAACTTACAAAAATATATAAACCAAACGAGTTTGGTATGTGTTGCTATAATAATAACCTATCAGTTATGCAACCAATATTGCAATAGTATTTTGTATTTTGGCATGCATGGTTGCATAATCAAGCCAGCAGGTATTCTGTCAATATTGAAATTTGTAAGATTTAAAATCATGGGATCTTTCCCAAATATAACACACATCGTAATTTCCCAAATCCTCATCACAGGTTAGAATGAATCGTTACTCTTGATAAAATAAGTCTAGGCGGTAAAATTTAATTCTATTACGCACATCATACATTAATAATCCCTAGAATATGGTTATTTCCCTTAATGTTGTCAAGAAATTGTTCTTCGCCTAAAAAGGGTTGTGCATGAACAAGTGGTGAATTACGTGGATACCAGGCTTGTTAATCTTAATGTCAATATAGCTGAAGATTATAATGGTATCTTAGGCTTTTGACAGGCCCATTTAATCGTATACGAGATCGTAAGACAGTTTCTCATTCAACATTACGGTGTTAGTGGTATCTCATGGTTCTTTAGACCTCTTCGATTTCTTTTCTATGCGTGTCTGACCTACAAAAAATAGTTGTAAACCGTAATATTTAATTATATGTGGGTGGCAGTCAATTAATTGAAAGTCACTGGAACAGCAACATTAAAACCAAAATTTGCAGTAATGCTCCCTTATTCCAACATAATCTGAATGGACCTCAATGGCAACAAAACAAATATTATTTTCCTTTAAACCCAGAAGAGGTCACATCGAAAGACTGTTCGATAACGCTGAATTATTGTGGAAATAGAAATTTGTTCTGATGGTTCTCTTAGACTTCAAGAGTATAGCAAAATTCTTCTTAAAAAAATTACATACATCAAAGACTTGTTCGTGAATAAATACTGAATGACCTGTAAAATGCGTAAAGTGCCTTAAAAATAAAGTAAGCAGTACAGTGGAGAGTGCCTTTTTGACACGTGTATAACATATGGGAATATGATTGAGTCTCTCCCTAGATTTGTGTGCTGAATTGGCTGCAAGTCCAAAATAACAAAGTTTATTTTTGACGGCGCCTCTTAAAAAAGGGCCCAAATTAAAATAACGCCCAAAACTGCGCCAGTGAAATTACTCAAAATCTCAAGTGTCATATACTACACAAAACGAGTGGGTCATTCTTTCTAGAAAAATAGGACAGGTTGGAAAAAGTTCTTTTGCATACAGTGAAAACTAATTTTTAGATGATATGTCCATGAAAAAAATGGAGAAGACATGTTTCATTTGTAAACATTTTCTGGGTGGTTACATAGAAATGATTTTAAATTTGCTAGATAATCCCTGATTTTACAGTAAATTATTATATAGTTTTCATATTTTGAAAATATTATTTTTGCGCTCAACTTTGTCATTTTTTGTGCTTTCTCAAATTAAAATTAACTAAAAAATGTTTTGTTCTTAATCACCAAACAGATCTTACAGAGCATTGACTAAAGATTCCAAAGCCAACCTTCCATTTAGCCTGTAATCATTATTTGGTGATATTTAGATGATAAAATGGTGAAGGTTCATTGAACCGCTGACATCTCAACGACAAATGGCCACAAACCAATCAAAACGTACCAAATTAAATCAAGCTTGAAGACATAGGACTCAATTATGCTTTTTCAAGTTAGAATTCAGTTTTGAAACAAAATTAAAAAATGACAAATTTATGACCAGATATTTACAGATTCAAATTCAAAGTAATTCAAACCTTTTCTGCTTCCGTATTTTTTGACTGAGGGTATTTTAATTGTCAATAACACTAAAAATGAAAAAAATATTTTTAGTTAAATAATATATTTTCTATTTCACTTATTTTAAGAATTAAATAATCTCACAAAGTAATCTGAAATAATTTAGAATAAGCAAAATGAAAATAACCAAATAACTAGTATGAACTGAATAAATTATATTTTTATAATTTAGAAAAAAATCTATTCGTCACCTATAACTCAGCTAAGAAAAATTTACATAACATTTTTTAGATGTCAAATCTCTGTTTTGTTATTCCTTATATGTCTCGTTTCCGTTTGGATTTAGAAGCTTCTTTTTTCCATTTTGATTTTCTTTTGATTATTTCGAACGCGAGTTGAAATAGTTTTAAAGTTTTACAGATTTGTAGCCAGTCTGATCTTCCTTTGCTCTAGTTGTTAAAATATAATTATTGCTCAATAGGCAGGAGTTGCAGTTATTACTGTTATGTGTTACACTATATAAAGGTTGGATTCTCTCACATTTTGCACTTTGTTGCGTTATGTATGGGTTTGAAACTTATCATCCGAACCTACTACATAAATAATAATAGTTCTTAGTGTTAAAATTTAAAATGCAAATATATAACTGGAACAGAAAGACAACATTATTTTCTTGGATATTAAAGTCTCTAATCGTGGCTTAGTTTTTCACAGGCTTACAGCCAATTTCCCAAATTCTACGTGATAAAAAAAACAATAGATTTGTTAACAAAAATAATAAATTGTTAATAAAATCCTTCCTACCCTCTACAGTTGACAAGAAATTTGTATACGTCCTCACAAATTTTATCTTTTTCAGCAGTCCTCGTTTTCGGACCATGAAAAATTTCGGCAGTTTGTCGAGTAAATGATGGGCAAAACTCAGGGTCAAACATAAGGGTGCCAATCGCATACAAAGAAGAAAGAAAATACCACCCCTCTAATGTCGACTCTTTGCTCAGGTAGTAGGTAAAGTGTACAATCAGGGCGAGCACGTATTTTATCTGAATACAACTATAATTTATACACACGACGATACGGCGTTCTGGAAGGGTGGGTTTCGGAGTTTGCCTTAAGGGATTTCGCGTCGACCTAATTTCAGAAGGAGTTCCTGGTTTGAGAATCATGTGAAAATATTGAAAAAGGGTGTTTTACAGCTTCAAAGGACGGCTTCAACAGATGAGGATTTTAAATTTTAAAATTTTATTTATTCTTTAGAAAGCGTTGATGGAAATGCTTGTACAACAGTTCTTTTTTAGAGAATCAACTAGAAAAGTCAAAAGGGTATGTTTCTAAGTCAAGAATGGTTTTTCTTGATTACAAATGTTTAACTACGGTTTTTAGAAATTTCAGATAATTTGTTTTTTTTTAATAAAACATAAATGTATAATTTATTAAATCAGTTTATAATATCATTGACAACAATGCCAGATAGTAAGCCTGAAACGTTAGGATTTTTTAAATATACGGATTTTGTTCTCACGTGTAGTGTTAATTCCTTAAAAACAATAAAAAGAAACTAGATGGCACAAATAACCGTTAGAAAGTAATTTGATAAAATTTGCAAAATTTAATTAATGAAGCAACATTTTCCTTCGCCAATGTTTTTTTGGAATAAACCGTCGGTTTATATCAAATTCTTACACGCCATAACTTTTTGACTCCGTCTGCGGACAAGGTATAAACATTTTCAGTTTATATATTTTTTATTTCCAAAACTAGGGTTTTTTTTATTTTTCGTACTGGTTTGCAAAATTTTATTGTCATTTCAGATGAAAGAGAATGTCTTGCAAAATCGATTCCATGAATAAAGTGTTAAATATATCAGCTGTATTCTAGAAATATGAAACATTTCACACATCTACAAAAACTATTAGAGAGATTAGCACAATTTTGACTTATTCAAAACAAGTTCCCGTAGAAAGATCATTAGACATTAAGAAAAGTAATTTAGAACAGAATATTTCACTAAACAACAAAACAAAATGAACAGAATTATGGAACTCACAAAGTTACTATACCTAACAACAACATATTTTCAATTTCAAGGAGAATTCAATGAACTGGATTTTCTTCCGCATTACTTATAGTAGTATTATATTTATGGCACGTATAGGGAATTATAATAAAAAATCAAAAGTATGATGGCGATATGCTGACGACATTTTTGTGATATGAAAATATATTGTTGAAGACCTGCCTCATATTGCATTACGTCAATAGTCAAGAACCAACAATAAATGGAGATAGAAAATAAAAAAATACCTAATCACAAATCAAAGAACGGTAAGAATATAGTTAAATTTCAATTTCAATCAACATTTGAATCTGAAGAAATTGTTGAAAAGTGTATATGATAGATGGAAATATTTCGTTCACACTATTATAGCACATCTAATACAAAATCAATATCCACAAGGATTTATTGGTTTATATTCGAAATAGACCGTAGATCTATAAACAAACGTAATCAATCAACACAAATTTAATAACAACCAAGCATAAAACGCCTAGGAATTATATACTAAATTTAAAAAATATAAAACTGTTTAAACCATAACATTCCAAGAATAGCATCTACAGTGCACCTTGGGTTTGTAGCCATATACATGAAAATTATATAAGTAAGAGAAAAAGAACACTAATACATTTTCTGTAGGCATGTGGATAATTCAAATTTAGCCAGCCACGTATTAAGCAGCGCTGATAGCGAATGTGTAGTAATGGACAATACTAAGATTTCCTAAAAAGAAGATAATTGAAACATGAAGAAATTAAAGCCTGCTGAAATCGGAGCATCCGCTCTAAAGCTGAATCCTTCATGGAACCAATTAATTACTGCTACACTAGTATAATACTGGAACCCACAGTTTTCAACTAATTCATACAGTGGCAAGCGACGACCCCAGACTTGAGAGTGGAAACGTCTTCACAACAGATAAAAATACAAAACATACAATAAATACACCTATTTGTACACAGGAGACCTGGGTGATCACATGGTAGAAATTTTTGCTCTCAGAACGTATGTGAGGAAGAATTTCTGTAAAGGACAAGCAGTAAAAGCAGTAATCCTACACTAACTACACTTTGTATCCCTTACAAATTTCAAATACTTATCTGCTACAAAAAATAAGTGACGAGAGAAAACTCCACTCAATGGACTAAAAATTTGTATTTAGAAATGTATGCAATTTATTACAGGCCTTTTGGAATAAAGGGTTTGGAAACAGGGTAAGATAACATTTAATAAACGAAAACAGACAAAAACGCTAGACACAACACCGATGTGGTTGGTAAACCTGATGTGATCCAGATGCTTTGATACGTTTTAATCATCCACATACATGGCAAACGCACAAATCATCTTGATACATAAAAAAAAAGAGAGGAACTTAAATTAGGTGGCTATTGTCCAATTAGCCTTCTACCCCACCCGTATAAGTTACTAATGAGAAATAATTTATTTATTATGGGCAATCTTCCAGGGCACAAATTACGCCGGAATAGACTCTATATAGAGATCTCCTTAAGTAGATATGTATATGACAAAGCTAGCCTGGAAATAAACCTACCGAAAAATATAATTACTCAAAAAATCAAAATGGAAAGAGTTAGGCAGGGGAACACCATCTCCCTAGAATTGTTTACTCTTGCACTGGAAAATGTGTTTAAAAAATTAAAGTGGGAGACTTGGGGCCTAGGAGTGGCGGGAAGAAAATGTAAAAATTAAACTAGAACAAATCGAGAAAGTTAGCGCGTATGTATATCTAGGATACATAAGAATTGCGGAAGACAAGAGTGGGAAAACTAAACACCGTTATTAGAAAGGACTATGTTGAGAATTTTCCTAAGAGACCGTATGAGAAATGGCGAGATAAAATAGCTAAAATTGTAGAAACGAATTAGAGCTGGGTGGGACATGCGGTCCAGCAGGAAATCATAATTGTGCAATGGAAATAACGAGAATATAAGCGAAGCACAGGAAGACCACCAAAACTAGTTAGACGATCCTCGAAGTTTCCTTGGACTTCCATCGTCTTGAAGAGGCTGATCTCACAACGTTTCAATAGCTTTGTATCTGCTATCGTAAGGTGAATGATGGGAAATTCAGTTTATCCGTGGTATTCATCATCATCATCGCACGTCAAAGATTCAAAACATTTTGTTGAAGTCATCGGTGCCATGGAGCTTGGACCAGAACATCGCTTAGTAAGTTTCGACGTTGAAAATCTCTTCACGAACGTACCACTAGGCGAATCTCTCAACATAGTGACGAAGAAACTTACTGAAGACGAAACCTTGATGGAGAGGACGGAGCCACCAATAGACTCAATCATGGACTTACTTGAATGTTGCCTCAAGAACTGCTATTTTCAAGAGAAGGACAGGTTCTTCATGCATGAAGATGGATTGCCTATGGGCTCCCCGTTATCGCCAACCGTCGCCAACTTCTACATGGAGTGGTTCGAAGAACATGCACTGAAGAGATACGAGAAGCAGCCCAAGCTATGGTTGAGATATGTCGATGACACCTTCATCATTTGGCAACACGGAGAGACACAACTACAGGCATTCCTGGAGCACCTAAACCGATGCCAACCATCCATTAGATTCACCATGGAGATGGAAGAAGGTGGGTGCCTACCATTCCTAGAATGGTAAAGTGTCAAAGGACTAGGACCGGAATCCAAACAACAGTCTACAGGAAGGCTACCCACACAGGACTGTATCTACATTACAATTCTAACCACCCATCAATAACGAAAACTGGCATCATCAAAACTCTAATCCATAGAGCCAAAAATACCTGTAGTACGCCAGAAGTTCTCAAAGAAGAGCAAGTGAAACTTAGAAAAGACCATTTGGCGAATGAATACCCGGAAACCATCATTAACAAGGCGTTTGAAGAAGTGGACAAACCACCTAGGCGGGAAGAGGAAACCACGATAGCAACACTATTATTATCGTATACTAAATGCTTGTCGGAGAAACTTAGACGAATTGCACACAGATATGGAATTAAAAAGATTTTCAAAAGCAGCAACACTTTAAGGAGCATGATTACAAGAACGAGGCCGGACGCTCCAGCAATACCAAATAACTGCATATACAGTAAACCTTGTGAATGTGGCAATCTTTACATTGGAGAGACGAAGCGACCGCTGGACACCAGGGTTAAGGAACACCGTACAGCTACTCAAAGGGCGGAGCTGACGGAACATCACAACATCAACTGGGACCAGGCCAGGGTAATTCATAAGGAGGAGCATTGGTATAAAAGAAAATTTATAGAGACAGCATATATAATCTCCAACGAGACTATAATTAGCGAGCCCAGCGTCCAAATTAAAAACATTTGGAAACCACTTCTTCGGCCACTGTCGCTACGCATCACCGACAACCAACCGCCAGATACGACGACGCTGATTGGACCGGATGAGACCCAATGACCATGACCGGCGACGCATAACCGATTAAAGGTATAAATACCATGGATAAACTGAATTTCCCATCATTCACCTGATGACGATAGCAGATACAAAGCTATTCAAACGTTGTGAGATCAACCATTTCAAGACGATGGAAGTCCAGATTCGGACTAACATAGACGATAATAAAACAAGAGTGTAACGACATCTGCACCAATTAGCGGACGATCGAAGGAAGTGGAAAATTCATAAGGAGGCCTATAATTAGGAGTGGATGCAGACAGACGGTTTGAGATAGAGGAGAATAAACATTTTAATTTTAAAATTTATGTATTTAATGTATGGATATTATCTATAGTACACCAATAAATTAACTAAACCAATAAATCTTACATGATTCCAAATTAGAAATTCTCACCAGAATCAAAAGCTCAGAATTCACCTCAATAACATTTTATTTACTTATTAGTATTTCCAAGTACATAGAGATTAATTTTGGCCTTTAGGAGAACATCTTTTTTCTGTGTCGGAAGATTTGTCGTAATTAATACCACATCATCCATTTCATTATTTATAAATCTTGAACGATAATTTAAGTGAAAAGTACATCGTCCGATTAATTCGCTGTAGGCTATTGTTTCAGTTTCGCCGAGAGATCTGGCGATGTTCCAAGAGCAATAATGTCTAGCGACGAACAGAAGTTCAGCTTTTCATGCAGAAATTAGTGGGTTGGCTCTTCGTTTTAAATATTCACAAACTTTTTAAACAACAAATGGGATTTTTGTTTGCCGTGTCCTTCCTTCTGTTAGCTTTGGAACTTCTAGAATACTTTATAGTCGTTTTAGTCACAATTTTGAGAGTGTGATTTACGGCGGACTTTTATGGGTATATTTGGTAGGGCGTAGAGAATTTTATGGCACTCTAATTTACAGATTCACATCTTTATATATATAATTTGAAGCTTTAGGTATACGGATTGAAATCATTTCTTATAACTTTTAATTTAAGTTGATATTATCTGAACTCTTATATATGATTTTGTTGCAATAGCAGATAATGAAACTAATAAAATAAATATAAAAAAATCTCTTTATAGCCAAATTTTTATTCATAAATTACAAATCTAGAATAAAAATATTTAAACACTGGCATAAAAATGTGAATACTTTTCTTTGACCTTATTTCAGTACAATAAACATTCAGTAAATATTCAAATTGGTATTTTTACATTTAGTTCACTAATATTATTGGTTACACTTTTGATCTTGACACAGGATGGAGGGTTTATTATAATTTTACAATTTAACTTTAAATAGTAAGTATTTTAATACTTTTTATTTCACTAATTTTCAAAGAAAAGCTTGGTTTAAAAACGATTTTTTGAAGCGAAAGCATCTTAATGGATGCTCACACTTAGACATATGAAAATAGATGTGTATAATGAAAAACAGAAACTTAAATTGCATTTGTTTGGACACTTCGTTCCGACTGACATCATACTACCTTTATCTTTAAATAACCGACTCTCCGACTCTCTGTTTGCGATATTTTAAAGTAGAGCTTAGCTAACTAAAGGTATGAACACCTTAAGAAATGAAAATTTGAATACAATAATTTTTATATTTAAAAAAGAACCGATTTCCAACTGGCTTAGAATAAAAACCGTTTAGAAACTGGGTGCAATCAATAACTATTTTCTGACAATTTTTTTTATCTAATTTGAGGTACAATTCTATTGTTTATTTTAGCGTATACTTCTCTCTCCTTCTATAATTTGTAATTTTTTCTATATTATCCACATATTTTTTAACATTTTTTTTATTATTTGGAGCACTTTCTATAAGTGTAACTCTAATTCACCCTATATTGCAACCAGCCGGTATATGTGTCTGTGTATTGGTCACCCAATGTAAATTATTTGTTTATCATTTTCTGAATCACCCTGTACAGCAACAAGAAAACAAAGATATTAGTTTCATTTGATCATTATGATTGACTATCACAAAGTAACTATGAGGTATTCTAAAAACTTCTCTTTGTTAAATTCACCCTCTCGCTACATCAGCGCCACCCTTATTTTAATGCATTTTAACGGGCAATTTTTTAAATATATATTGGATTAAAACATATTACAACAGCTATTTTGAAAAATACTCTGCGAGATGCTGTGACATTTAAAGAATATCTACTTAAATTTATATATTGCCCAAATATTAAATAGGTAAAGTATGTTTGAAATTTTAAATTTTAATTAAATTCTAACTTGCCAAATGTTACAGTTATATTTAAATTAATAATTAAATTCCACATTAGGATTAATACTTGAATATCTCTTACTAAGAATGACACAAAGAAAGAGAAACAAAGTCGGAGATAACGAGAAATGGGAAATATATTTCATAAGAAACTTTCGCTTCCATCGTTTAGTCTCAAATGACTGCCGCTCTTTTTTTGTTTATTTTATTTTGAACTTTTAGCATATAAAGTTGTTTATGTGTCTTCCTAATTTCAATTCTGCGTATTTTTCTGTATAGATCGATATAATTAATTTCCCCTTATCTGTCTTCAGAGTTGAAAATCCGTCTTCTGTAACAATTTTCCCACAGACAGCCCATCAGATTTTATTTCGCGAGACTTTTGGCCTTTCTCATTCGCTGTTTTTTTTAGTCCTTAAGATTTTCGATTTATATCTTTCTCTTCATATTTATTTCGAGATTTTTCCACTGGTCTTTTTTATTATGTTGCTGTTGCTCAAATTTCCATGTAGTTCTGTTGTATAGTTGAGGAGTTTTTAAGGTCACCTCCTGCCTCTATAATTAGATCCGGGACACCATCTAACAGCTCAAACAAGTCCAAACATGACGGGGTTACTTTTTGTAGCTGAAGAATTCCTATATCCATCTTACGGTTCAATTCGCGAAGCACCATCAAAAGGACTGCTATTACCTATCTTTTATGCTTGGTTGACATTGTAGGTATCATATTAACATTAAACAAGTGGTACAGTAAAAAATTCATAAAAATAAACCGGCCCTTTGAATAGTGTTTTGTAATTTTAAATTAATTTCGTATTTAAAGCTCTCTACCTTGGTTTGTATGAGAACATAGTGGTAAAAGTTGTAAAAGTGTTAAAGTTCTACACAACAGAATGAACTCAGCCGCAGGAAAAATTACAAGCAAACAAAACCAGACTTTCTATGTTGTTTAGGTGATGTTTTCCTTGTTTTTTAGTATATATGGGGACAAAGTAAGAGCTTAACAGAATTAAATGGTAGGAAAATTAATACAACAGTATAGTCCAACTTGCAGAAAGACCCTTGGAATTTTAGGGATTCTTCGAACTTTGAGTGTTACACCCAAAATGAAGTTAGGAACAAAGCTTACTGTTTGAAGAGATTCTGTATTTTTTTCTACACATTCATTGTTAAAACTACGATTAACATGAGTTTGAGACAATGTATCTTCTGTTTTAATCTCTCTCACTGTTACTATATCTCTCCTGCTGTGTCTATCTATGCCTCACTATTTCTTTCCCTCTTTCTTTCTTTTCTCAATCTCTCTCTCTCTCTCTGTTTCTCTCTCGCATTTTGTTTAATAAAAAAATAATTTCACAAATGTCACAATTAAAAACCTGTTCTGACATCTGACACCTATTAAAAGTTTGATGAAAGAGAACATACCTGTCCGTGATTGGATCACCGATACCAAGGTTCAATTGTTTTTGTTCAGGAGATCCTAAGAAAACCGGCTCTGATAGATAGACGTACAGATCTCTTGAAAGAACCTAATAATTTTATTATACACAGACGCTAATATAGCTACATTTTTCTTTATTTTATTTTTTATTTAATTTTTCATTCGAGGTTTCGACCATTATTAAAATTTTAGTCTTGTCCTATTCTATGTATTTCATTGCTGTCCAATTGAGAAAGTTATTACCCATAAACTAAAACCTAAAACAACCTCTGTATAACAGTTAAATATCTTCTATTGGTTTTCTTGATTTAATTGTATTCTCTACTTCGTATTGAGACTAAATTAAACTTAATTGAGATGACTATGAATGAAAACGAAACTCGCAAAGTACAATTACTACTAATTGGAAGGAAAAACGACCAGAGATTTTTTTAAATTAAAAACGTGTAATACCTAATTCCTAATAAAGTAGTGAACATCAAAAGGTTCATATAGAGAGAGCTTAATTACCCTAATAGAAAAAACAACTATTTGCGTAAACAAACCTGAAATCAAAACAACGAATTAACCACATGAGTGCATTCACAGATAATGACGTCTTTCATTCGAAAAAAAAGTATAAACGCTTTAAAAGCACGTTAACATCTCTGCAAACATGTTGGCAGAATCAAAACAAACGGTCGCTGTTATTATTTTTTGTATTTCGTATTTATAATAATTTAATTGTGTTTAGCACGTCCCCGCAACAACGGTATAGGTTTAAATATCATCGCAAATAGGTGCGTACCCTGCAGCTATCGCGGTAAACGTATTTTTGTGAATTCAAACAGATAAATTGATTAACCTCCGAGCTTATTTATAGTGGAGATGAAAATTTTTATGGTCTGTTGGCATTACAATGTTATCGGAATGAATTTTCATTAAATTGAATAATGAACGCTTTTAGATAGGACAGTGGGCTGTTTATATTTGATGGAATTGGAAAAAAAATATGTATTCTTTAAATGTATCATGTAAACAGGTTGATATTTCGGATATATTTCTGTTCATACAGTGGGGTCCTAAAGTAAGAGATAAATTAATTTTCCACGTAATTATGAATTAAATGAGAAACCACAAGTCTATTTTTTTCCTTAATTTGTAAAATATTTTATGCCGTAGAATAAAGTAAGTCATGATCCGTGCATTTATTGACGAAAAACTAGATTAAGTTGAAATTCTTCGACATGAAATATCTCTCATTTGATAAATTTTCTGGCTTATTGGGTGTTTTAAATCATTAATATTAGTTGTAGACTTTTGATTTTAAATAGCCCCACAAACAATAATCTAGTGGAGTCAGCTCGTAAGAAGGAGGTGGTCACTCAATTTCCAAACGTTGACCGAG
Source organism: Octodonta nipae (assembly GCA_034190945.1). Classification (NCBI taxonomy): domain Eukaryota; kingdom Metazoa; phylum Arthropoda; class Insecta; order Coleoptera; family Chrysomelidae; genus Octodonta; species Octodonta nipae. The sequence continues at coordinate 121,659,800 of CM067219.1, forward strand.
TCACCTACCCGGATAAACTTGAGATAAGCTCGTATTATTGCTAGATAATGTGGTGTAGCTCCATCTTGTGTGTCTGTGGACAGTGGTGTAACAAGGGGTGACACCCGAGAACATCAGTGGTGCCATCTATAATTCGATAAAACAATTTATGTAACAATACTATGTAGGTGCTGAGGTTGCAAGTATTAAAGCTAGAATTTAGAAATTTTAATTATTTACTATTACATTTGTTTCACACACCTTTGATTAATAATAAAATAATGTATAAAAATTATTTGTAATATTTTAATCACACATTAATTATTATTACCTTAATTTTTTGATTGAGTTTCCGGGTGATACCTACAATATCTGCCACAGGTGCCACCCTTGTTAGCTACGTCACTGTCTGTGCAGTAAACAGTATCAGGAAAAAGTTGTCACAAGTCAATTATTAAAACACTTTATAATAAACTCCCCTCAGTTAATGCCTCCTCAAATAATATGACACCATTTGAATTTAGTTGGCGATTTGGTAAGCTCCTCAAACATATGGGTTATTAATGATAATTTTGTTTAGTTTAGCTGAACTTGTACTGTGATGTACCATGGAGTTTTAGTGTCGAGTTGTAGCTGAAGAATTACTAGACGTACGATTATTTGTACATTGTACGTTATTTCCATGAAGAGAATATCTACATCTGTAATTATGGTTTTCCGTCTTTTATGTTATTGTTATCATGGTTAAGGGTCTTAGTGGGCGGCCACAACGAAGAGCCGACCATCGCTCCGACCATAGTATGGCACCAAAGCTCCGCTCACAAAAAAAATGAACAGATATAATTAGATCTCTGTGGTCACGTTGAAATGCGGACCATCGCTCCGCGCAAGGGTTGATCCTAAGGCCTGGTGCATGGAAATAAAGTATAGTATTTTTTTACCATCGACCATAGTACGTTGCATTGCATCACCGCTATAATGTATAAACAAAAGTTAATCGTAAAATGATAATCGTTTTGAAAATTAAAGTTTTGTTTTCGTGTATTATAAAAATATATCTGAAGATGAGGATGTCAAAAAATACGTGTTTATGCGCCAATCCTTCTGATTTACTTGTGCCAAAGTACGAAGCTCCGAGCCTCGATATGACCATGCACAGGTAACTTATATAGGAATTGTCAGATCAGAGTTTCAACCAGTCGGTTGATAAAGACAGATATACACCCAATTATATCGATCTTTGTCAAAATCCTCAGTTGACAAATAGAATAAGTTTTCTGTTATTAATGGTTGCATGGATTGTGTCCATGAATATATTTATCTCTTACTTTTATATAGACAATAAAGGACAAACATTTAGAAATAAAGAAACTACCGTTTTGTGAAAGTATAGATAAACTTGTTCCGTGTTCTGTTTTATTTTCTCAATTTTTAATTTCTGTTTACTGAATTGTGAAGTGTTGTAAGTTAAGTTGATGCTCTCAAATTTCATTTTATTTTGTATTCAATTAAATCATGGTAATCTCTTTGTGGAAATACTAGTGTAAATATAGTGATGCATCGGTTCCCAAAAGAAACTGAGGTAAATAAAATAATTATATGAAAATATGTAACTGTATTTACTAAATAATATTTATATTTTGTATAATAAAAGAAATATATTTGCATCCACTTCAAATTTGGGTAAACTGTTGAACAAAACGCCCCAAAAAATTAGAATGTCTTACAGAGTGTGTGATGCTCACTTTTCCTCAGAAAGCAAGATTTGTTGGGGCTTAACAAGAAGGAAATCGAACTTGAAATTTGGTGTCATTCATTCATTATTTCATAATCATGGTATGTAATTTATTTCATAATAGGTTTGATGTCAGTACAGTACATTATTGTAAAATTTCTTAGATGAGAAAACTAAAGAGAATGTTAATCCGGATTTGGAAAGTGAATAGGATAATATTTGCTTAGATTTGTCTTTTGCAACACCACCTGCTGCTAATTTTGAACATGGAAATATATCAACAGCAAGAAATAGAAGAGGTAAAAATATTACTACAGTTTAATTATATTTTTAATATATAAATATATTTTTATCAAGATATCAGGAGGCCATCTCACCTTCTAATAACTGTTAAAGGCAAGATCATGGATCTATAAAAAAAAGTTCAATTGGAGTAAAGACAAACTATGTAACCTTCAATAAAAATTGTTTACTATTGTATTTCCTTTCCTTTTATAACATTTTAAACATAATAATTAGTCATCCTGCTTTTCTGATTGCATATTGGTAAAAGATGTAGTCAGAAATCAGGATGACTAAGAATTAAAAAAATATAATGTATTTAATGTTAATCCGTATTTAATTTTCCGGCCTTGTATGTTTTTTCAACCACTCACTTGAGCGCTGTAATCTAGTGAACGTGTTTTGCACGGAGAGTTGCCTATCTATATACATATATAAATCTCTTATCTATGGATAAGACCATCGAGTTCGAGGGTTGGAGCGAGGGTCGGCGCGATAGTTGAGAGTACTAAGCAATGGTCGAGGGTCGATGGTCCCTGTTGTGTCCATACCCTTACTAACACATTAGAACTGCCTGTGGATATCGTATGGTGCTAATATGGATGACTGAAATACTCTGGGATCTTGTGAAAAATAACCTGTGTAAAACATAAATGTTTAAAGTATCTATTATCTAAGGAATTACAAAAAACAAATGTACTAAGTAGGATGGGTTGAGTCATTTAAATTGTTATTTAAAGTTTATAAGATACCACAGTACTAGTAGATCTTGATAAAAGACTAATTATTATTTTGACTTTGACCTGTCTACTTGGTATATTGTTATAAAGTTTCAGTGGATTCTAAATCAACTAATTTACTTAAAAAAAAATTATCTCCTCACAAGTCCACAAGTAATTAATTAACTAATTAGGTTAAATCATGCAAATATCAGCTCATCTGCTGCTGTACGTCGGCTTATATATAGCTATCGCGTTCTCTCTAGAACGTTACTTCCGGTAGTAATCCTGTCTTTCTAACGTATATGAGTGCTTTTCTCGAAAAGGACTAGAATTTTCGGTACCTTATATCATTAATCGTGTGTTCTGGGAAATGGTTTTTGTCAGCAATTTGTTTATTCAGAGAGGGAGTTCTTATTGTAGATGATTCATTTCGAGAATTCCTGTTTTAGTAACATAAGATTTGATAAAATATATATTACAGCACATAAGTTTATGTTAAGAAGCATAATTTTTTAAATACAGCTAACCGGTAGAAGTCAAGACTTGTTAGTATGTATACTTCCCAAGATATGAAGAGTCGTCGTTAGGAGATGTGAACAGATCTAGGTAGGTTATAATTTTTGATTATTACAAATTGTGTGCCACAAAATAGTCAACCAATGTAGACAATTTGTGTTGACTTAAAGGCTCAAACTTAAACAATTTTTGTTGAACTTGGACTTAGCAGGACATATAGAAATGGAGCATGGAGCAGTTCTCATTTAGTCCAGTTTTCGAATAGTGGTATCTGGAATTGTAGGAGTAGATTTGGTTGAGTCAGTTTGGTTGATAAATTGGGCATCCCAGAGTTGCTTTGTTCAAATGCCTTTTCCTGTGGAGTTTGTTACAAATTAGCAAGTGGATTTAGTTTGTCCTCCTGAGCTTTACACCAGTTGATTACATTACTTATGTCGCGTTTATATGATCAGTTAAGTTGTGTGACAATTTCATAAAAACTTTTTAAATTAGTAACAAAGAAACATTCTTTTTTATATATAATAAAGAGTTAACTTTAGAACTCAGTAATTGAAAATGAAAAAAAAAACATTTCATTAGTACCTACTCATTAAAAGTTTGTCATCTCTTTGAACTTTTTAAGTAGGCTTCATGTAATGAAATATTTTCTTTTTTTTTTGTTTCAAGCCAAGACTGGTATAGTAATGTGTTAACTATTTTACTGTCGTACGAATACTAATTCGTGTATAGAATAACGATTATAATAATTAATTTCCGGTTTTCAAGATAAATTAAGAAACTGCAAATTACCTTAGTAAATAACTCGTACTATTCAGATAGAGCGAATCTAACACCGAAATGTGCCTGTAAATATCTAACAAATACTGTAAGTGACGATAAATCATGAGATTCAAGCATATTACTCACAAGTTATGAAATGCATTTATATATAGATATACGAGTAGTTCGTTCGTGCAGGCTCTCTGGTCGGAAAAATATACCCTATTGATGTATAGGAGAGCGCTTTATGTTACTCGTGACAGTTGTTGGCCCATTCAACAAACTACAATGAAATATTATTTGGTAGATTGTACCTATTTATTTAAACCTTTATTCCGAGGTTGTGTATTATTTTATACTGATGCGTTTAGCACAATATAAAAAAAACTATATGTGTAATTTAGCTCTCTAACATTTATTTATATTTATTTTATAACTTCTATGGGTATTCAGATAAAACGACATTTCGATAATTTGGTAAACTAAACTAGTGGAAAAAATTAAGGTATCAAAAAAATATTAGAAATTTTTTGACGTTTTTCACGTGGCTGGTTGTATTTCCCTTGAAAATGGTCGTACTGGAGTTTAAAAAAAAGCATTTTAAAGCATAAAGTTTCTAATTTTTCAAGCAACGTGTACAGCTCAATCCTAACGAATACCGAAACAATTTTTTTTCAAAATTTTTTCGCTTTTTATTTTTGGCCTACGAACTTGAAAAATTATTTTTTAACTTAACCACTATGTGGATCGGCTAAGTTGTTCATTCATTCATTGCTTTTTTGAAAAGTTCATACGACCACTCCTCGCTGAGATGTCGAACTTTGAATGGAAAAGGATGTTTTGTCTTTAACGATCAATATCTCAGCAACCGCTGATCGCACCAGAAAATTAAGGAAAGTTTTTTGATTTTTTTTATTCTTTAAATTAATTTGAAAAATCAAGAAAATAGAAACATTAAAAAATCACGATTTTGATTTTAAATGATCATAACCTTTAAAAAAATGCAAAATAACATTTTTTCAGTTTCTTTATGCATTTTCATTGGTAAAAGTATTTAAAATTATGGGAAAAAAATTGAAAAAAATTGTAATGCGTGAGTAGTTTAAAAAAATGTTTTTTTAGCGTTGTAAGAGTTCACGAAAATTAACGATAAGCAATTTCTGAAAAGCGTATAGATAGAGTTCGAAATTTGCTTTTTTAAATTAAGTCGAAGTTTAAAAATCAAGAAAATCATGGAATGCAATAACAGAATCGCGTTAAAAATGGCAAATAATGGAATAAGAATTTTTTTTGAAAATTTTCTTAAAAAAAAGTGTTTAGTGTTTTTTCCGTAATTTTAATTTTAAACACTTTTATCAATGAAAATGCATAAAAAAAAAGAAAAAAATGTAATTTTGCATTTTTTTAAAGGTTATGATTATTTAAAATGAAAAGCGTGATCCTTTACAAAAAAAAAAACAGATCGATGGATTGAAACGAAACTGTGTGGGGTTTCTGTTGGCATATTGAACCGTAAAAGGCACATTTAACATTACTGGTTTTCTTGATATTTCCAATTTAGCGCCTGAAGATCCCAAAAGTCAAATTGAATGAAAATAAAAATAAATTCTTTCAAAAAACCGTAGCTGATTTTTATGGGGCTTTTATTCAAGATTTCAAAGCCTTCCTTAATTTTCTTGTACGATCATCGGTTACTCAGATATGATGGTTAAAGACAAAAAGATCGTTTTCCATTCAAAGTTCGACATCTTGCGAGAAGAGGTCGTATAGAACTTTTCAATAAAGCAAATTAACGCTGAATGAACAACTTATCCGATCCATATCGTGGATATAGTTTAAAAAAATTCAAGTTCGTAAACCAAAAAAACAACGAAAAAATTTTGAAAAAAAAAATCTTTTGGTATTTGTTTAAGTGATTGAGTGGTACACGTTGCTTGAAAAATTGTTTCATCTCAAAACTAGAAATTTCAGGCTTTAAAATGCCTTTTTAAAAACTCCAGCACAACCATTTTCAAGGGAAATACAACCAACTTGAAAAACGACAAAAAATTTGGAATTTAATTTTGATCCTTTAATTTTTTCCATCAGTTTATTTAGAGTTTGGCTACACATTGTTTCAGGTTACTGAAGTATTTGTGGTTACATTTCAGCCCTTATCGACAGGCTGTAACTTACAATTTCGTATAAATTAAATTTAAAAATAAATGTTTACAGAATCATATTTCCCTAAAGATGATCTGGATTATTTTCTGACAAATATTGTCCATTGAATTTAAAATAACATCTGTATTACTTCTAAAATTTTCATTTAGTTCTAGTTTGTAAATATGGTGCAAATCGATATACTTACTACTTACCAAAAAAGAAATTTTTAGCGATTGCAAAGAAACATCGTCTTGCAATAAGTTTCAAGCATTAAACTAGATACGAAATATTGTCTTGTGTTTAATGAATTGGAAAATCTCCACAAGACAGTATTATAAACAATTTTATTGTTTAATTTACTTCGAATAATCAGCTGGTGTTGAATTTAGTGTTTTAATCGTCTAACCTTTAAATCATGGATAAGGCAGTTATTTTTACTAAAAATCCTGTTTTTTGCTGAATTAATTATGTTGTAAGTGGTAACTAATTATTGAAATGAATGTTAATTTCGTAACAATCAATCAGTGTAAAGTATTTATCCGTGAAGTCAAACAGATATCTGCAATTAGCTAAACTTTCGGTTTCGGCCAAGATGCAAATTTTTGAGATATTTTACAACTCTGAGTCAAATAGGCACCCATCGTCTCGTTTTTGGGGGCAAAATATCAGAGAAAGCAATCGACTAACAAAAACTACCAGTCAATTAGTCATGCATTGAACTAGTCAGAAGTCGCTTCACGATCATGGTTGAATATTCAATAATGTCTATATGGTTCCTTAGATCTATTAGAAAGATTCTAAACAACTGTCATGGTCAAATTCGACGTCTGAGTGTACTTTGTTTTAGTAGTTAGATTGATGCTTTTTACTGCCCCAGCTTTATTTGTTGGTAAATGATTTGAACACATTTCCACACCACCTTTCAATAATGCCTAAATAGGTCCTTCGATCTAATGGAAAGATTCTAAACAACAGTCATGATGGGACTTTAAATGAAAGTAACTAAGGTACAACAATAACTACATTTTTTTTCAAATGTTTTTCCATAATGCGGGTTATTAGAATTATAAGACGCTATAGATAATCTGAAAGCGTACTGATTAATGGTATTAACAAAATGAATAAAAACTGACTAAGAGCTTCAAAAGAAGATAAGAACCAAAAGAAAATTTTATTCGGATAGAAACCTCATCAATCAAAAACTTTAATATCAGGAGAGATTCCGCAATTATCCTACACAAACATTACATAATTTTAATGTTTTACACCAGACTTGAAAATTTGTAATGGATGTTATACGACCTAGAAAAATCCAGAATCTTACATGCAAAAAACGCTGAAATACTAATTAGAAGCATGAAACAGTTAAAGCTGATAATGCAATAACTATTATAATTAGTATCTGGTAGTACAGTATCTGAACCAAAAAGCTAAACATTTTAAATACAAAACAAGGAACGTCTAGCCATATATAATGAAACATAATATTGAGCAAGGTTATGGAAAATATAAAAATTGTAAAGAAAATGTGGGTTAGAATGTATTTAGTGAATTACGGCTAATTTATAAATCTTATTAAGATATCCAAAGGCGATAGTTGTTTTAACAGGTGAGCCTCCTAATGCTTTTATGAAAATCAATGTTATTTGTATATTCAATAAATAAGTTTAAAAATGTGTGATTTCGAAATTTGTAGATACACCAGTGCCCTGATGAATCAAAAAGAATTTATCTGAAATTATTCGTTTTTAATTATTTAAATAAAGTGTAATGTTACAAAATTCATATAACAATGCTACTAAACTTGTGAAAGATCCTACAATACAAAAATTGATACATAATAACATAACATATGAAGCAAAAAGACGAGATAGAGCATGAGGCAAAGGCATCCAGTATCTTCCCTAAGTTAGATAGGCAATTTTAATTGAAATCAAATGCTTTATGAGCTGAAATAAAGTGACAGCAATTTATTTAATAATTTCGTTATTTAATTATGTCAACTCTTAGACTTGGTTTGACTAAATCAGAATAGTTATTTTGGGAATTATTAATGAATCTGTCTAGTCACGTTTGATGGACTAGCAGACATCTAAGCAATGTAGAATTTTAGGTTTGCTTGACAAAAAATAATCTAGATAAGTAGGTAATTAATTTGTATAAAATGACCACCCTTTATTATTTGCATTCTTTACTTTGTGTGCAAGTTATTAACAACAGTGAATGTACTTTTTATTGTATATTGTATTTGTTAATTATTTTAGACTTTTTACTTAGTCCTACTTTGTATCCGGCTAATATTTAAAAAAGTTTTATGTCAACTAAAATTACTCATTTGAAAAATACACGCATCAGTTTCATGTAAAGATATTAATAACAATTTTGATAATATGTTTTAATACAAATAAAAATGTGAAATAATAACAAATTACTATCTATTTCTATTAAGCGTCAAAACAAATTCATGTATTAACTCCGTGCGTTGTTGGATTACCCTCGATTCATCCCGTGGGTGGAATTACTTCGGTCGTTGTGCATAAATAACTCCAATTGTTAATTCGCTGGCGTCAGAAATCATATCGCCGCTTATATTGACATATCACATGATGAGTGTTTTCAGATTAACCGAACACAATGTGAAATACCCATTCAAATAAAGAGTGAATATAATAAAAACATGCTATTCTAAATAAATCCTTCTGATCAACATTTGCATAAAAAAATATTATCAGGAACAAAAACGTATTATATAACAGTCAATGTACTATACCATTATCATTAGCAAAGCACAGCAGCGCTCTCTGTATTTAAAAAATACAAAAATCAGTTCCTTATACAGTGAGGTCCTAAAGTAACGGATCAATTCATTTTCTACGTAATTATGACTCTAAATTAAAGATCTTGAAACACTTCAATTTTTATATTAGAAAATACACTTTTTGCATAAAATTATTCATCTTTTCCTTTAACCCTTAAAAGGGGTTTCAATATAATCCAGTGGCGGGTTCATACAGCAACCCCCCCAGAGGCGCTGTAAAAATATTAATAATAGTACACACTAGACGGTACATTAATAAACTGAAAGAGTTAAGTTCCATGATTGTAAACAGTAGACAGGAAAGCAATAACTTGTCAAACTAAAGGAGTATAAGTCCAAGTAATAACCCTTGGTAACGCGTCTTATTATCACAATTGTCATTTCTAGATTCCCCCCCTTGTCATTTCTAGATCCGCCACTGCAACAATCATAGTCTTAGTCGTATGCTCAAACTAAGCACGTTTCATTTCTTGGTGAACTCTTTGACGACGTTTTGTAACATCTCTATGCTGATTTGACCAATTTCTTGTTTTATATGGTGTTTTAAATCATCAACATTAGTTGATTTACTCTTGCAGATTTTTGGTTTTAAATAGCCCCACAAACAATAATCCAGTGTAGTCAGATCGCAAGAATTTCTCAAGGTCTACTGATCTATTGATGAGGAAAACCTTGAGATAAGCTCGTACAGCTGCTGCATAATATGGTGTAGCTTCAACTTCTTGAAACCACATGTTTCTATTAATTTCTCTGGGATTTAAAGTTGTCGTAATTCATGTATTAAATGTTTTGTAAAAATTCCAAGTAACTTAACCGAGTTAACGCTCCTTCAAGAATAATATGGTCCAGGTATTCTGTTATTTATTATATCAGCGCTAATGTTCACTTGAATATTACTTTCCCTCATCCTGTAAGTTCAATATGGGTAATTTTGCGAGTTAGCCGTTCAATTTAAAACGTTGTTTCATCAGAGAAAATAATATTTTTTTAAACATAGGATTCCCTTATCATCTATTCATAACCATTTCATAAAATTTTAATCTACGATCAGGATCATCGTCATTCAGTTCCTGAAGCAGTTTAATTTTAGACGGATGGCATTTCACTTTTTTAAAAATTTTCAATATAGATGTTTTCCTTACATCATTATCACCAGCTACTTCTTTTGAAAGATTATTATGCTAATATCTCACTCTTTGGGTCTCAGGAAGGTTTATTTAAAAAAATAATGTTCCTAAAAAACGATTAATAACTAAAAATTATTAAAGACGTTTAGCGAAAAAAAAAATTAAATACGTCACACAAAATCCGATTTTTTTTACCAAAAAATGGCCAAAGATAACCAATAGTCCAGTAAATCGTAACACGTATTTGGCTCTAGGGCTACCTACTTGTTTGTATAAAATAAAATTATAGTTTTCATTAATATCAAGGTACAAAAATCAAAAAGCCCTATATTTCTGAACAGAGAATTGAAAACCGTTTTAAAAGTGGTAACATACGCTACCCTTTTCATTTAGAATTCTATTAGGGGTACTAATTATGCCAAAGGGATTGAATGGGCCGACAAGTAATTTTATTTGAAAAATTATAAAATTTGACATGTTTCAAGATTTTTCATGTACTTTCATAATTAGGACCTCACTGTATATAAAATCATGCACGGGATCTACAATATGCATACCTGAGTGACATCACATGCATGAGGAAGACAACACTATAGGTTTGTTCCTACCCGATGCGAAAGCGTGCATGTGACGATCACCGTCATGCGCATTCAAGAAAACCTGTTCCAACCAAGTTATGACGGTTCAGTAAACGATGCATCATGGTGTTCCAACCAAATAATGTATCGTTTCCAGTGAGTAAATACATCTACTCACTGACCGTTTCTCGCATAGTCATTTCAATCCTTGGGGAAGAGCAAGAATCGTTTGGTCATTCTTACTAATCATGCGCAGTAGAAACTGTCAATAAATTAAGGTTATGGAATGCAGGTCGCAGAGTTCAGACCACAAACTTGTCAGAAAACCGTTCTAACTAATATTTTTTGTGACTGTAGAATGGCAGTACATTGAACGGTGCTAAATTCGCAGTTGCGCACAAATTCGATGCAGGCGATTTCGTGACAGTTTCATGGCGATACGGATACTGTAGGTACGAACAAACCTTAGAACACCCAATGACATACCGTTAGTATGTAAAAAGCGGATATGCTTTGCATTTCCTCTGATCTTTTGAACAGAATTGACGTACATTTCGCACCTCAACTGTCATGTTATAAGGCTAATTTATTTAAGTTATTTAATTTTTATACATCAAGTTGTTTTGTTTTAATAAATAATTAAAAGTGTGGTAAATTGGTTTACATTTTTTTTTTCAAAAATGGTAGAGTATCAGTAAATATATATTTTTAAAAATGTTTAAAAAAATCCAGGATGTCAGATACTGGATATTCAGAAACAATTAAATATATTTATTTCAAGGAATAGAGTATTTTGTACATTTTCTTTCAACATACCTATAATTTCGAAAAATAATTAATTAGAATAAGTATTTCTTTGTTGCACAGAAACAAAAACAACAATTGAATTTAAAGTACATTTTTCACCGAATAGGAAGGAAAGTCAAAAGAATTACGGATGTAGTTTCCTTTGTGAAACTCGTCGAGTTTTTGGCATCAGCCACCGTTTTGATGGCATGCAAACGAAATCAACTCTAGAGCCATTAATTATGAATTGACATTAACTCACGTTAATAACTACGTTCTAATACCTCTTCACTGATGAATTTCTGGTAAAGATTTTATAATGATGATTGTCTAATTTGCATGAGAACGTGGAATTACTTATATCAGTTTCTCCAAGTAGATTAGTCAGTAAAGTTTCTTGCGAATGGACATTACCTCCATGGGAAAACTTTTCAGTATTACGTAACGCTGGAATGCTCCGTAACGTTCACCTTTGTTACGTTCAAGTAATTCTTCCTCAAAGGTGGATAACATTTAAATTGTTTAACCAATTTGAGCTTAAAAACAATTCGATAAACCGGGTTTGTAGCCACTCAATTCTTTCCACTGGCAGCTGGATGCAGACGAAGACGGTTCTGGAAGTTAATCCAAGCCAGTCAATCCTAAGACGATGTTTCTAACGAGACAATGCAGAGAAGCTCATCGTGGCCGTACTCTAGTTTCACAAGAGTCTTGCCATGCACGTCGAGATGAACAATCTGTGAGATTAAAATGATCCCACAGGTTGGACACTTTTTTCTTTAGGTCGGATTGTACAGATTCGTAAGGATCTGCTAACCCTTTAGAGGAGGTGACAGATTCCAAGAAGTGGCGAAAACTTGGAGTCTAGCACTGGTTGAGTCTTGGGGTTTGAAATTGTGCAAAGAAAGTATCCGTAAACACAGATTTCAATGCAGCCAATTCCGCGCATTTTATCGGATTCAGGCTGAACGATACGATCCTGCAGATTTCCGCCGAAATTGACATTCATCCCCAGCGTCTGAAAATTGCGTTCCGTGCACGTGAACCAAAATATGTTCATGAGGGAAAAGTCGTTTGTGAGGGGAGCATGCACGCTACTCGGTTATATGCGCTCCGCCCAGGAGATTGCTATTCTGTTCAATCGCAGTTCTTGACTTTGCGATAATACCTTTGTTAGATTCTGTACTTCGACAGAAGTATATACCCAACACGAAATTGTTAGTTCTACTTTTCAACGACCCAGATGACCTGTATTATAGATAAAAAGGGCTCTGACTTTTCACCGCCGGTACTATTGGTAAGGCCTTATCGTCTTGTAAACCTGCGGTTAGAAGCGCGGTAACCTGATTTAGCAGTGCAAAAACACTTTACGGGTCAGTATATGTGTAGAAACCCTGGTAAAGGAACTGTAACAACAGTCTCTCATGATCGGACATGGACAATCTTAACAATCAGCAAAATGGCTAGTCTCTAGGAGAAGGTTGCGACAATATCCGGGGCATGAGGTTGTGTAACGTTCAGTTTTCTAGAAATTTTTTTGCACGCTTGAGTAAACGCATAGCTTTTTTATTTGAACATATCTTTGATGGAGAACATATTCTTTGTATACAATTTTCCATAAAAGCCGGTTTCTTGGAAAGTAAAAGTCGTAGACATGTCTCCAAAATATTCTACTTTGCTTTGGGTATCGTTCATCTTTCGTACGGCAATTGCGACTGTCATAAGAATGAACACGTGGATGGCAATAGACCCATCGATAAAAAAGCACTGTACCTGTGTTTGTTGAGGTAGCCAAACGAGGGAAATACGCCATAGGTACTAGAAATATAAAATATTTATGGCTTTTATGAAAAACAAGGAAAAAATACTTATGTCAACTTACTTGTGTATTTTGGCCTTATTCACTCTCGTAATTCTATAAACTTTTCTTTATTTTTTATTAGCCGTTTTCCAAAATTTTTTTCACAAGTCAAAACCTTTATAGGCCAAGAAACTTGCTTTTGAGGACATACCGTAGAGTCTATGTAAACACCGAAACAAATGTGCTTCTACATAAACACTAACGAATACTGACAACAAAACATAGGAATAGCGATTCCCCTAAAACGTAAAGAAAAGGGTTGCCAATTTGGGAGTTTTAATCCCCTAATTTTTTATTAAAAAAAGATATGTTCGTAACGTGTTTAAGAAGGACCCCCTCCCGCCCCTGTAACGAGACGTTTTACGAGACCCCCCCGCCCCCCCAAATTGACGTAATCATGAACGCTCCCTTAATGCGAGGTTGGGTTGTTGTGCAATTATTTGTAATTATAGTTTACCAGGTCAATATTTGATCTACGTAAATGCACTGAACGCCGACTGGTCCTAATAGGTTTTATGGGTCGCTGATTACGGTGAGCGGGTCGGTTAAGCTCCACCACATCAAGTTCAAGGTCCTTTGAAGGTCAAGTAGAGAAATACCGTGGAAAAAATCTGAAAATTGATGGGTACGTTTTTGAGATCCCTGCGCTGGAATCCGAAGTTTCTTTGTACTCCTCTCCTAGAGGTCATTCAAGGTCATTATGAGGTCATTCGAAGTCCAAGTTGTGAAATAACCGTGGGAAAAAACTGAAAAAATTCATGGGTACGTTTTTGAGATACACGAACCCGAATCCGTAGTTTGTTTGAACCTACCACCTCTCCTGGAGGTCATTCAATGTCATTTAGAGAAGTCATTTGAATACAGACCTCAAAAAAATCACGTACATTCTTACTAAGTTTGTAAGTAGCTTTGGATTTCATAATTGCGGTTTAGTTATAACCGAGGCACCTACACGTCGTGACTGTGGGCAATGGAGTTGTCCCACTAACCACCAAGGCCTTGGGTTATGGCGTTCATGACGTCATGATAACTAAACCAACAAAATTTACGAAACAGGGTTCCAGAAACACAGAATCAGTGGCTGGGCAGGGTGGGAAAACGGGCCTGCAGGCGTTGTCATCATACAATCGTAGGTCTACACAGGTGGGAAATTTGGCTTCTATAGAGTCAAATGCTACAAGTCGTCATGTTGACGTGAAATTTTTTTGTGTTGTTTGTAGGAAGTTTTTATTTTCAGATTCTTTGAAACAAGTATATGTACGGGATGCTGCAGTGTCCTTAATAAAAATAAGCAAGTATTTTCTAAACCAATAATATGGAGATCGCCAACAGATCATGCTAGCGACTGTTACTTTTGTTTAACTAACGTGGAAGGTTAACAGAAAGAATAAAAAAAATTACATATGCACAAGTCAGCTATGTCACTTTCCCAGTTGCTATTCACGCGAATCCTAATGATAGTATAGAAATAAGTGAAAAGGAACAGGAAGATTTAACCGATGATGATATGTCGAATGGATCATTGGAACGTGAACTTCGAGCACAGAAGAATCAGATGTTGAAGAAAATATTGGAGAAGGTTAACCAATATGAACTAAGTGATCTATGCACATATTTTGGAGTCTCGAGAGAACGACCTTTCCGAAAATATCTATATATAAATAGGCAAAGACAAAACGGTTAGGTACCATTTTCTCCTCTGCCCCTCAACCGATTTACTTTATTTTTGTTTTGTTTAGTAGCTATTGACGAGCTTCAGTGCACAATGCCTACGTTTTTTAATAATATTGCTTCATTCAATAAATAAAATAAAATAAAAAATCCATAATTTAAGTCCACACTGTCAATGCCAAACAGTGCCGCCAGATTGTTTGGAGAGAAAATCGTAAGATGAATTGACTCGAAAAACAAATCAAATTAAACAAAAAAGTTACAAATTTTTATCGGTTCCCAAAGTTATTCCACATTATAATTTATATTATATGATAATACTTATTTGTTTGGTACTCGCAAGTTAGAAACTTTAATTTGATTCTAAATATGGTGTGGCAACTAAAATTAGAATTGTGTAGTGTGTGGCAACTGATCAATGTGTTCCGATAATATTTTATTATTTTGACATTACGTTTTTAATTTATATTGTTTCTATTTTAAAGGCTAATAGTTTCATACAGTTTAACTAATCTTACCCATGATATAAACATAATTAGTGAGATTTAAGGTAAATAGTTATTACTGACATCATGGGAATATTTCTAATGTTCTCGGCCATCTTCGTTTTGAATCGTTTTAGCGAATCTGATTATTCTGATTTCAGTTTGACATATCATAACATTGTTAGCCGTTAGGTTAATGTACCTTCTCAGTTCAATGTGAAAATTATAACATTAAAAGTATTATTTAACATAAATTATCAGCAAGTGCATTGTATTTTTTTATATTTTTGATATAATACAGAAAAGTCATCGTTAACTTTGTGTATTAAATTGAAGTTATTGAGATTATACATACAGTGTAGATTAAGGTGGACTAATATGTAAGTACCTACTTATACTCCATCTTCGTAGCTACTTGTGAGTTCGTTTCTTGCATTTTCTTCTTAGAAATTGAAATCTTAATTGTTAAATATCTGAATAACCGTAAAATATTTTGGAAAACTAAAGTTTATACATATGACGTATGTTTAATAGGTATTAATTTATTATTTGATTTACCATGCCTGCAAAATACTGCCTCTTAATACAGGGTGAAGGACTTGCCTAAAATGAACATATTGTCATTTTAAATATGTGATTTTATTAAAAAACTATATGTAAATACACAAATGTAAAAGAGTTCGGTATTTCATTCTGTTTGTGAACCAATTTTTTAATTTGTTAATTGCTAATTGATGGGCTTTAGTGTTATTAATAAGAAATATGGATCAAACGGCCAACATTTTACCTTAATAACAGTTATTCCCCATCTACTCCTTAATAGCTGAACTAGCACCATTAAACCTTCCACCGCTAGAGGACAAAATTATTTCATATATTTTCTAATAATTCAAATCAAGGCTTTTTATAAATTCTTGAATTTTATTAATAAGTTCTTGACACATCCTTATGTTTAATTTGAATTAATTTTGAAACACTTGAAGTTGAGTTGTAAAAAAAAACGAAAAAGTCACACATATGCAATTTACTTGAACCAACCGTTGGCAATGACAATAATTAATTACTTATATCTTAAAACTTCCTAAAATTTAATTAGTATAATAAGTATTTTATTGTCAAGTTTTCAAATTTGCATTTTATACTTTTAGTGTAATCTCTATGTTTTTTTTTTTTTTGAAAATGATAATGTGTCTTACACATAGATTTAATAAATCGTTCAAAGATTTTAGGGTTATTAATACCTACATAAATATGCTGTATAATGAGTTTGACAAAGCCTACTGCGTAATCAGAAGTTTGCTTTAAAACTATTTATTTCGGCCCCATTCTTCGACTCAGATTACCGCCTATTACCAAAGTATATGGCCACGCAAATTAAATGAGCCCAAATTCGATGCACCAGAATATTGCCCTGTCATTCGACTTACATACATATACAAAATTTTACTTACTCCAAGATATGTGACGCTAAATGAAATCTTGCACAAACTAGAAATTTATATTTTTATTTAAGAGCACGGAAACAAATTTTGTCCTTTAGAAAGCAAAAAAATAATTATAAATTGAAACGAGCACATTGCTTTCGCTTTCTGCCTCCATTATCACCAAATTCGTGCTCATTGAAAGACAAAAGACCTCTTCTTAACATCAAGCTCGGTATTTATTACACCCAACAATCACATTCTTCACAAAAAAGATCCAATAAAACAGAGAATCTCCTCGCCAATTTAATTTACAATCTTTCACTCAGTTCCTTTATATCTTGACTTGTTATTCAGCATCGTTCGTTCGACCAGTTTTCGCTCGAGCGTTCCAATCCCATAAACTAACGAATTATACGATTTCGTCAACTAAATTAACTCCTGCACACGAGTAAATAATTTTCCATTTGATATTATCCAAGAATGATTATCGGTACGTAAAATTATGAGGATTCAGCTGAGGATACGGCCCGTGGAATTGCCAATAAACTGCCTCTTGGTATTTAACAGAAAGTTTATGTTGATTTTATCTCTGTATCAGAAAACCCGGAGTGACCTCAACAAGGCCATCGACCGCCACAAGAATCGTTTACGGAGACGCTATGTTACGATGAACGTAAGCGAAAAATTAGAGGTGATGGGCATTGAGCAATTCTGGAAACGAGAAAAGGATGACGGAAATAATTAGGGAGAATTAATTGAAAATACTTCTAATTGAAACTGAAAAAAATACATACAAATATAATAATAATATTGTCAAAGAAGCGTATCTGACGAGAACTCCTGGTTCGAAACGGCTGTCATACGTTGAACGATATAGTATTAAATACGTGGATTAATATCTATATATATATATTTACTTATGTGTTTTTATATAAAACACTCGAACCATCTGTCAAGAGTATGGTATACGTTATAGCATAGTATGCCTTCATATACTTAAATTACTCACTAGACGGTAGATGTCACCGACATCTATTAGGTTCAATACACTGATTGTTGTCTTACAGTATTGTTGTCATTATAGAAGTTATATGAAGATTAACAAACAAATAAAAATTTGGCATAGATTAAATTCGTATTTACACATTTCCAAAATTTATTTTGCAGCTTTTTCTATATTATACTACACCATAATACCGAACTGGTGTTATAAAATTGCTTACATAGAAATCAGTACATTGGCAACTGTTCAGTGTTTCTTTCTGAAGAAATTTATATTTGTATGATATTAAGCATCTCCTCCATCACCGTTGTAGCTCAAAATTTAGCACGAGTTCTTCGTTGTAAGTTATCTCATGTTCGATGGTGTTTAGATCGGGAGTGAATGGAGGTCACTTCTTAAATCGGAAGACTACTCCTGCAATGTAATTTTGAACAATTTTCCTCCAATATGAATTGCACCTCAGTCACTTTACTTTTTTGACACAACTGTAGAGCACAAAACCAACCCTAAATATCTGTGAATTGGGACTTTTGTTTTCTTTCTTTTTAAGTAACAGATTATTAATTGAAATCTAAAATGGAGAGAAATTTTGAAAAACAGCCCGTATAACTGGTTGTCTTTTAGAGAGTTTTCTTTACAAGTATCTGATCTGATATATAAGTTTGGAGTTGTTGTCAACCACTGTATTTAGTAACTATTTCCGGAATAGTAGCTGAGATGCATAATTTTTTTGTTTGTCAAATAAATTTCTTTAGCATTCTACGACTAGATTCCTTAAGTTTTCTTTTTTCATTAAGATCTTAAAATTTTTCTCTTCTACTTTATGGCTGCTAGCGTCTGGTTAAGACGCGGTTGGCTAAGTTTGATTTGTCCACGTGTCTTCTGGCATATAGAGGTGTCTAAGTTTCACCCTTATACATAGTGAGCCAGTTTAATTGCTCTACCCAAAAGTCTGGGAATGTTAGCTTTGTACAAAAAAATTGTCCACATAAAACTTGTTCAGGACAGTGGAAGCTTTTCCTTCAGATTGATTTTCAAGGTTATTTGAAACCGGACCCTAAAACAGTGGGAAATTTTAGGTGCAAAATAATATTTATTTTTTTAGAATGACCTTTAGAAAGCTAAACAATAAAAATATTGAAACATTCGTTCTAAACCGTTTTCTTCATGCTTTTAAGAATTGTAAGCGAACAAATGTGTGAGTTTCTCACCCAGTATAACGGTGAGCATCTTGACTTGACTGTTAACATTTTTAAATGCATTTGAATGTTTTTATACTGAGAATTATTAATACATGTTTAAATATATGTACATAAAAGCGGAAAAGGTATTTCAATTATTTGTAGGTAAGTAATCTACTCGCAGATAAGTATTGTTTTCTGTCCTCATATTTTATCTTATAGATATTTTATTTTACATTACGTGGCATTATTCCTGCAAAATCCTGCCTCTTAATATAGGGTTGATCATTTTTAACTAAAATGAACATATTGACATTTTAAATGTGTGTATTTTATTAAAAATCTATATAGAAATACGCAAATGCAAAAGAGTTCGGTACCATTTTCTTCTGTTTGTCAACCGATTTTTTTTTGTTTTTTAATTGCTAATTGACGACCTTTAGTGTTATTATAAAAAAATGGAACAAACAGCTAAAATTTTCTGTTAATAATCGTTAGAGGACAAAATATTTTATATCTTTTCATGTAATTCAAATCAAGGCTTTTTATTAATTCTCGATATTTATTGACGTTTTGATCTCTCGACGTATATTTGTATTTCTAATTTATTCAATAATAATATGATGGCATACAAGTTTCTGTATTCATCTTTATTCAGGAGCAGAACGTTATTTGATTTTGCTTATTAAATATGCTTTAGCGTCGTACATGTACAATAACTGGAATCGTAAGACAACAAAACTGAAATCTTTATCCTTTCCGAAATACTTTTTGGCTTAATTATAATGGTGGGGAACTATTACACAAAACAGAGAAAAACGTATAATGGTAGAAAAAAATGTTGGAATTATGCAAATTCGCATAGGTATTTTATCATCCAATATTTGACAATGATTTTGGTCGAATTTCGATCACTGGGCGACCGCTAGTTATTTTAAAAATAATAGAACCTTGCTGGTCAAACTGAAGGGCAATAACAAATATTACGCTTAGCAAAATAAGTGAATATTAAAAAATAAAAGTTGTTTTTGAATTTCCAAAAATTATTAAATTTTCCAATTTTTAGAATAAAAATCATTTATTTTCAAAAAAGATGGGAACCCCATGTAGTTCTCAAGAAACAATCCATGGAATAAAACATATATAACCAGGGGCGGATACAGGATTGTCATTTGGGGGGGCTTGATCTCGCCTGAGGGGAGGGGCTTGACGTCACTGAAGGCTGATTTTAGAACAATAAACACTAAAAAAGCATACCACTCAGATGATTGGGGGGGGTTCAGCCCCTTAGCCACCCACCTTGATTCGGCAGTGAATACAACGACTCCAGGCTTGCAGTCGAAAAGTCTCCACAACAGATAAGTATACTGTGAGGAGGACTGTGTAAAAGACAAACATTAAACCTAAATACTTCTCGAAATTGCACTGCGAAGCTTTGCCTCTATTACAAATTCCAATTCTGTTAACAAAAAGTGAGTGAGCGAGATAAATTACAATAGTAATTTAAAAGCACAAAAAAATGTTTTCTTTGATAACGATTGCGTAGCTTCCATATCAATCGGTCGTTACGTTTTATAAATGACCTGAAAACAGAAAAGTATTGTAGCACTGTGACCGACAATTGAATTTTTAACTACTGTATGAAGCAGTAGAGGATGAAATACCGAAACTGAAAATGCAAAGCAATAGGTGAATACTACACACATCTTGAAATTTTGTTTTGAAACAATTTTAAATATTTATCGGTATATATGACACACAATAAAAACAAGATATTCATTGTGGCATTTTGTGTTTGTCAACCTATTGAAGTTTTCACCACGTAATTTTAATCTCAAAAAAGTTCTACTCATTTCCTATTTAGTTCCACCAGCATCCATTGTGGAATCATATATCATTACAGAGTTTGATTTAAAACGACTCTATCCTTTTTGAAAAGATTTTCCGGAAATTTAGCTCCACTTTATATATTCCCTTACTAATTGGGAGGAAAGAATGCAAACCCGGCTCAAAGCTTTGAGATTGAATAGACCTCGTGGAAAATCGATATGGAAATTTCGTAGAAATCTGAGTAAGGAAAGCGCCTCGGAAAAGTTATATAACGGAGAAGAGAGAAAATTTCCATGGAATTCCTATCCTATATTTGTTAATGCGAATGTCGTACTAATTTATTAGCTAGTCGTTGACTAATTATGCGTGATGCATACGCGATAATAGGTGCCGATAGTGAGCCAATGAAAGGTAGCACAGGCGATTTTTAACTCAGCGTTATACAGTCGAACGTAAACATGCATTTATAACGAGAAAAACTGATTGGAACCGGTGCGACGACTTTTGTTGCTGGCTCGTTTAAAAATATATGAGTTTCTGACAATTTTCCGAGATCAGATTGTTCGCGGGAAGCCTTATGTTTAGGTGTTGAAAGGAAGTTGGTTTCCAACCGAATTCAGTTTCAGCAAAGGCATTTAACGATTTTCCGTTATAATTTTTATAAGAAATCAATTGTAATTTGATTATTATATGGTTTATGCCGAAAACAAACCCGAACTAAAAACGAAGAAATATACGTTCAAGTATTGTTGTGACTATTTTTGAAGCATATAAATGTGTAATCTATCAATTTGAGTTCTTGTAGCCAGCTTCACGCTACATCAATAGAACCTGAAAATCATTTACTATCAGAAATCTGGCCAAGACAAATTAAACAAGGCCAAACTCGATTGGCTTGCACTGGTTTATTATTGAGTCATATTGATTCAAGCAACGAAAAGTATCTGTACATGACCGTATATCCAACAGAATAGTCAAGCAGTCTACTACCAGCTATGAGTAAAGTAGCAGAAATGATTTTTTTCGCGAAACGACCCCAAGAGACTATACATGAACTGAACGTGATTCCACACCCCACCGAAGTTCTGCGCCTGGTAGAATACGCTACAGACGGACTCAACCGGAATCGAAGAATAACCTTCATCTTCCTGGATGTAGCAAAAGCCTTCGACCAAGCATGGCATGACGGACTATTGGTCTAGATGGCCCATTAACATTATCCAGCTAGTGAGCTCCTTTTTGAGACATCGAAGAGTAAGAGTACGAGTAGACCAAGAGCACTTAAGATAACGGACCACCGAGGCAGGCGTCCCCCTAGGAGCAGTCCTGTACCCGATGCTATTTTCAATCTACACTACAGACATTACAAGACCAGTCGACGCTATAATTGCCCAGTTCGCAGACGACACCGCCATAGGATGCCAATCTGTTAGATTCGAACCAGCCTTAAGGCGGCTGCAGCAAGGCACTGACGATTTAGCGAAATAGTGCCTTCAGTGGACGACAGTCATCAACGAGGACAAACCAAAGCTCTGCTCGTCAACGGGAGAAGTCGCATGGTTCCAACAGGAAACCTGACCTTCAATGACAGACAAATTCCATGGAAAGAAGAAGTCAAATATCGTTTGGAGTCTTCATAGACAGGGAGTTTACTATTACGAGGGATGTCCAAGAGAATCAGGCTCCTTAACAGAAAGACAAAGTAAGCTGAGACTCTTAAACAAGCTGACTCATCAAGACAGTCATCTTGCGTATGCTGAGCAAGAGCAACAGTGCTTGCAGAAATGAAGAGGAGAGTCAGAGAGGCTTACGCCAAACTGGAACAGCACCCATACGACAGCTAATCGACTATAGCCTAGATTTATTGACAGATACAAAGTCAAGTGAGTATCAAGCAAAGAGAAGACAGAAGAACACACACCCACAAAAAAAATAATGCCAAGCTATTCCAAACAGAGGACAGCGTTTATGTAACAGGAAAACTGAATTAGAGTGAGGACCTGAGTTCCGTCTCAAGCGGAGGATGGCAAGGGAGCTGGAAGTGTCCTCGGTAATTCCCGAAGGGCTATTCCAGATCCCGGGCTCGCCCAGCGGGGTGTGTGTGAGCCATTTTCTGGCGCAATGGTTAACGCAGTGTACATACAATATTTCAACTCAATAGTATACCGTACAATTGTTTAAATTTAACTTGAAAGATTTCAGAACACACCGGAAATGGTGAAGGTACATTTAGTCGGACTGAAAATATGACACAAAGCAATAACAATAAAATAAAATTCGGATTTTTACAAATTTGATAAAATAAAAATCATTTCTTTCAATTCTAGCTTTATTTCTTATAATGATTTGCCACCTGACTTGAAACCTTTAGTCAACGAAGAATTAACAACCTGTTTGTTTGTAATAGTTATTGTTATTCGGACTGATGATTTCCTTCCTGTTTTTTCCAATACCATTCTCCCCTTCCACCAGTTCTAACATCCTCTGTTCATAAAATTCTTTATTTTTCTCGGAAAGTTATTTGTAAGACCGTTTGTTATTCAATTGTTTTGTCGTTTTTTGTTTCCGCTCGAGTTTTATTTGCATATGCTAATAACACTTGTATCGCTGTCTAATATACGAGTATCCTGGTATTCATCTTAATATTCTAGTTTGTGTTATTTGTTTATCAATTATGACTCTGGTAATATTATTAATATTTATGTCGTTCTTAACGTTTGCTATTTAGAACGGGATTTCCTTAGTCTTATTAACTATCTGAAACTACTGATTAGTTTATTGAATTATAAAATATTGAATCCAATTCGGAGTTATATAACTTTACAGAATTACTAATGGCAATAATTTTAAATCTTTTATTTTGTATTCCAAATTTAACATTGAAGGCAATTTGTGCTTTAAGATAGATAACTTTAACAAGTAACAGGAAATGTTCAAGCAACTAAATAAATATAAAAACTGTTTATGTTGGACAAGGTGGTATGAGTATGAAATTCTGGGTTAAAGACCATACAATATTTTGAACAACAATCGAAATTTTGGAACTGGATCGCACTGTACAGATAATTGTTTTCACCTACAAAATTTATGAGGAGAATAGAGCTTAATCTGAGTTAACAATTAGAAATTGTAAAATGTACAAATCTAAACCCACTTCATGCGACCAATGATCAGCTGAATATTTATACACGTAATTCATTCAACATAGGTCAGACTTTTTTTATCAATGTTACCTCCATGGTAATGAAGAATTTTCAATTTTTTATTCATTAAGACAAAAAAGGCGAAACAAATATGTAGACTCATTTTTAACAAATGTTAGAAATATTTTATTTTTAAATTAATTCTTTCTTTATTTATGTCAAGATTTTTTTTTCAAAGTCTAAGGTTAACTTCATCTTTACCGAAGTTTCATATTACATAGCACTCTACCTAAAGTAGCAGACGTTCACATATTTTCAATTGGGAACGACGAATTCTTTGAAATGTGACCTTTTCTGATTTTTATTGTGTGGGATGATCAAAAAACGTAATTTTGTGTCTCTATGGAATCATTTTACAAAATGCGAATCTAATAAATTTTCATAATGGTCCTCCTTCATGAACATTTTTTCAATGTCATTCCTGCGTGATAAGTAGAAAAAATGTAACTAGGATAAATAAATTCCATTAACCTTAACATTAACCTGTTACAGATTACCGTTAGTCTTATACTTTACTTAAGGACAATAAAAAATTAGAAATTCACATAAAAAATACAACTAATAAACTCTTAATTACAAGATTGTGCGTCATGCGTGTTCAGACAGAAGAATTCCAAAAGTGGGTATTCTAAATCGATGACTATCGACATCAACAAAATTTCTTTGAAAAATATTTCATTTACAGACTGTAGGCCTGAGTAAGATCAAGGAAGTTTCGAAAACTGAGACATACGTAATGCGTGTCGATCAGTAAGTATAATAATGGTAATAGGGTCGCTGAACCTGAATTCGTGGATAGCTTAAGCATATAACACATATACCTATAACCCACACCAAAGCGTATCTATTCTATCAAGGCATGTGCAAACACCAACCTGCTGAGTATAGACCCCATGGTTACTGTGAATTGGTATCAAAATTTTGAAAAAACACAATCAGTCATTTCGCAAGCAATTGTAATAAGAATCTTAGACAATTTCTTTAACAAAACCAATACTATCACAAAGCAGTGTCAGCCTGAAACATCAGTGCTTTTAAAGAACATAACCTTAGAAAAACTGATGGAGTGTAGATATGGTTAGTTATAGGTAGGATCTACAGGCGCGCAATAGGTAAACGTTTTCGCTTAATATATACACATACACCCTGTTTGAAATATCTCTAGAGACTCTTCTTTAGTTTGACCTTGAAACGACCTTTACTTGACTTTCAAGTGACCGTATATCGCTAAGTTATCACTGAATATTCAAGTTCAGAAACCGCAAGAGCATATATTAACTACTGGGTGAAATACATTACATGTTTTAAAACCCATCAACTAGAAACTTGGTCAGGGGTACTCAGCCCGACAGCCAAAATCACATATATCCTCCCTTTATATCTCTAAAACTATTCATGGGATCTCGTTGGGTCCATGGCGACTTTTGAGCAGAATGTCGAAAACTATAAAATACTACAATTACAGCAAAATCGACCGGGACTCGATTTTCTTTGATTTTGTGTGGAGTCTTTTGTTTGATTATAGATACAGAAGAAACCGTTTAAGCTGAATACATTGGGAACTACAAGTACAAGAATTGTTGCAAATTAGTTGGGTATATCAGCAGTTTCCGTGTTAAGGACACTATATGAGCATAAATTGGTCTATACCAGATTGCAAGAGTACAAGAGTTGTTGCCTAGGAATTTCGTGTCTAGGCAAAATTAAGGTACGAGGGAAATTAACGAAACGTAATTATCAGGATAGTTTTTTACCTAATAAGCTGTTGTTAATGATTTGCTGCAATCGATTCCTTGACATTTTTTCGAGCTATCTCAAAGGTGCTCATCGAATTGAATGTGGAGCTCGTTCACCAGATATACATCCTTTGGATTTTTATTTCTCGGTCATTTGGAATTTAAAATACCTTTTCATGCAAGAGTACAAACAACATACAAAGTACCTTTAGGATTTCGATGTATTAAAGTAAGTCAATTTATATCCGAGTCGTAGGCTACGCACTTTTCATAAAACTCCTAGTGTTCATTTTCATCATTATCTTTAGTTGTTGATTTTCAGAAGTTGATTACAGTTTGTAAAATGTTTCAAACTGTCCATGAAATGAGTAACCATTTAGTAGTTTCAATATATATCGCCTTCAAAAAATTGATAAGTCGGTAATTAATTTGAACAGAATGAGCACCTTTTTTGTTTACATCCTTTACTTGGGGTGTAAGTACCTAACAACGGTAAATGTGCTATTTATTGTATATTGTTATATCTTTCTTCTACTTTGAAGTCGAAATTACAATTGTTTCAACATATTCCGACGTTGATCTTGAAATATCCGTACCCATGACACTGACTAAGAAACAGAGACCAGGTAATATATTAAGAGTCTCCTCTTTTATAGAAAATCAATAAATTATAATCAATAAACAAATATAACATCCAACTAATATACAATATGTTACAAAATTTGCTTATTCTTTTAATAAACATTCCAATTCTTTCTTTGCGATATATTAAATATGTCAGAAGTCAGAAAGCACACCACTTAAAAGGGCAACGTTACTCGCCATTAAATTTGTGAGCTCACTAGCTTCATATTATACAGAAAATAACAACGGTAATCCTATCGCATCTCATTTCGGCATGTTTACTGCTTATAGAGGATCAATCACCTTATTCAACACGGAATATCACGACTAAAAGAATTAATTTAGAAAAAAATTCTTCCTATGAATAAAACGAAACATTGATGTTTCTTATATTTGGGACTCCCTGTGCGAAGTAAAAATATGTTTTAAATATATCTACATATAATAAATAGCTATCTACGATTCGCTTAACTGTTCTATTCCATTTCGGATAACGTGAATTGCCCTATATCTAGATTAGTGCTTGTGGGTTGGATTAGTGTAAATATTTTTGGAGCACATTATTTTAAAACATAATACGGGTTTGGGGAGTAGCTAATTGTAATATTAAAAAAGAAATAGATCCGTTATCTGTCTTTCTTCAAGGTAAAATGAAAAAATATTTACAAATGAGTTTCAAGGAGCCGCATATGTTTGTAAAGAACATGGTTTCAATAATTTAAATGACATAAAGAAAAAAGAAACCAAAGTTATATGATAAATGAAAACGAAGCATTTAAAGTCTTTCTTCATTAGAAATAAGTTGGATTACACAATGAGTGAGATATAATTGTAACTGCTTTAAAAGAAATTGTGCCAACTAAATAATGTATTTAATAAATTAACTTACACGTCTTATGTTCCTGTGCAGATATATTTATATCCCGAATTAATTCATACATTATGATTAATAATTGAGTCGTAATAAAATAGTGACAATTATTTAATTCACCTGAAATTTGTTTCCATTACTAAGAATGACACAATGAAAGAGAAACAGAGACAGTGAGATAACGAGAGTTGGGAAGTATATGTCATAAGAAGCTTTCGCTTCCATCGTGTCACTCCCAAAGACTGCCACTATTTAAAAATAATTTGGTCAAGTTCTTCAGGATTCGCTTGATTTTTATCAGAATACATATGTATTTAATTTTCTAATTTGGCTCCCAAAAATTAACATTAGAGTTTTAGTTTACTAATAAACTTTCAGAGAAGTCTTTTATAATTTACTGTCTGAGTTTTGAGGCTCTGTAGATTGGAAGATAAAGGGCAAAATAGGTCAAGTTTTAAATTATAAATTATTAAATCTGTTATTCAAATTATTAAAAAATACAAATAAAATATATTTTTCAAAATTTAAATAGTGTAGTTTGTTTTTAAAGTGGGAATTAAGTCGATGTTTAATATTTTTGTAAATATCTTTTAAACAAATGATTTAAAAATATGATATATTTGTAATTCACATAATGCGAGCCTTTTATCTGACATATTACATGATGCTTTTGAAAATTGAGTCTTTATTTTCCATTTATTGTATAATTTGTCCCTAAAATTACTATGGGGGTTTTCTAATAATTTATTTTCTGTTTCATTCTATTATTATTTGGGGACCAAATAATAGAATTAGGGATTTTTTCATATTTTTCCAATAAACAAAAAAATTAGGTCTTATAGTTTGGGGAATAACGGGGGGAATGGGTAATTTTTTTAAAATATTTTTTTAATATATTTTAAAATATTCATTTTAAAAAAAATTTAAAAAAATTGTAATCGTCATAATGAGCCCTGTGATTTTATATATAACATGACCCGTTAGAAACAATTATAATTTTTTATTTTCCATTTAATTCTATAATTTGCCCCTCAAAATGAATATTAGGGGTTTCTCCTTATTTTTCCAGTAAAGTTCAGGTGAGGGCTATACTTCCATTTTTAGCTTATGGTTTCGGAGATAGGGGGGAATGGGTAATTTTTTTATTTTTTTGTTAATATCTTTTAATTAATTTATTTTAAAAATATGAAAAAAAAATATATTTGTTTTCTTCATCATGAGCCTTTTGATTTGATATATAACATGATGGGTTAGAAACAATTTTAATTTTATATTTTCCATTTAATTCTATAATTTGCCCCCCAAAATATTAGGGGTTTTTCCTTATTTTTCCAGTAAAGTTCAGGTGAGGGGCTATACCTCCATTTTTTTAACATCTTCCAGTTTATGGTTTCGGAGATAGTGGGGGGATGAGTAAATTTTTTTATATTTTTGTTAATATCTTTTAATTAATTTATTTTAAAGATATAAAAAAATATATTTGTTTTTGACGTAATGAACCCTTTCATTTGATATATAACATGATGGGTTAGAAACAATTTTAATTTTATATTTTCGATTTAATTCTGTAATTTGCCCCCCAAAATTAAAAGTAGAGGTTTCTCCTTATTTTTCTAGCAAACTTCAGGTCAGAACCTATACCTCTAATTTTTTTCAAAACTTTACGTTTTACAGTTTCGGAGATAAGGGGGGGGGGAATGGGTAAATTTTGGTATCTTTTTAAATATATTTTTTTCAAATATGAAAAAAATATATTTGTGTTCTTCAGAATGAGACCTTTCATTTGATATATTACATGAAAATTTGAAATTTTTTTTATTTTTAAATTTTTATTTAATTCCATAATTTGCCCCCCAACTCTTAATATTAATGGTTTCTGCTTATTTTTCCTGTAAAGTTCGGGCAACGTTCTAAATTTCCTATTTTTTTCAAAATTTTAGGCTCAGTAGTTTCGGAGATCAGGGGGGGAACGGTCGATTTTTTTAGTTTTTCCTCCCAGAAGTACCCCTAAAATCAAAATTTTTTCTTTTGCGATATGTACTCCTGATCGGGTTACCAAACTATACATTGATACCAAATTTCATCCTCTTCCGTCCAGTAGTTTAGGAAAAAATTACTGTGATGTGACAGACGCAGAAATCTGGAGTGATATTATAAGGGTATCCATATATTGTATATACGGAACCCTAAAAATGTTTTGTACCTTTTCGTTTTAAAGCAAACAATAAATATGAAGTAAGAATGCCATTGTTTTTTCCCTTTTCGCAATCAACCTCATTTTTTAGTCGCCCGAAATTTATCAGCATCTCCTTGGTGAATACATAATTAAGCAAGATGTCTGCAACATATTAAAAGTAAATTGTGCAGCCAGTCGAGACTGTTGCACTTCATATTATCCGTTCAATCGATGCGAACTTGCAGGCAGCAACGGTGATCTGCCGTGCTGTGCGCTACGGTGGTGGTAGCAATAGCCATGGCAGAGAGTATTATGAAAGCTCTATGGCAATAGCTTACGGTTAAAAATACTTTTTCTCGACGAAAGTTACGAAGATAAGACGGAATTTGGTAGTCGGGGTAGAAGAGAATGTAAACGACCTTGTTAAATTTGTTACAGGTTTTGCTTTTACACACGAATAAAGATAACGAAATTGAATAATTTTGTACACTTTCTATGGCTAACTGGTACAAAGGAACGGACGTGTCTATTAGGAGAAAGAATTTTTATATTTGGAATCGGGTGATGATGTTGAGGAGGTTAGCATTTCTATTTAAGTGTCTCTTCTCTTATTGTGTTATAAATAATCCGAAACTCTCATTGATTACATGATATAAACTGTATGGAACTTGAAAAGAATGTCAATGAAAGTCAAAGTGACTTACCTGTATTATACAGTTTCAAAAAATATGCACCAATGCCGGGCGGAAGATTTCTCATCCAAAAATAAGAAAAACTAACGTAGGTCCGGTAATGCTAAGTTTTTTTAATAAAAAAACTGGGACAGTGTAACATCATTTGATTGACTTGGTTTGCTTGCATGGGTTTCGAATATCAATTTTGACTTGAAACTATTACCATAAAGTTGGTCTGTCTCTCTATGTTGAACAATTTTTTTTATCAAAACTCATTCTAGTATAATTATTTTTGAAATTGTATATACAGTGAGGATGTTATAACCTCAAATTTTATGCTTTACGAAAAGCTATCTAGCAATGGGGTCTCCTTTTTGTGCACTGTTCCTATCGGTTATTTCTGTTTAACTTTGTATGTCTATTATATTTTCTTCTAATCGATTCTATGATTACATTTTTTTCGACTTTGCTTTTCGATGAAGCAAAGCTAAATATTGTTATTGTATAAGATTTGTTGTAATCGGTTAAGATAAATCTTTAAAACGATAACCGACGCCATCTATAATTTTTTTAGTAAAAATTTAGCTGTTAATGTAGTGCTGCTTTTAATTTAGCATTAAGTTCATTAAGTAAGGTTAGATCCCAGCAATATTAAATTTAAAACAATCGGCATAAGGTATGTACTTTCCTGCGGTATATTTAATGTCATCGGCCTGTTTAAGTAAATATTTAGATATTCAAACTATTAAATAGTAGCACTTTTCAGAACAATTTGAAACATTCAACAAACAATAAGCAACTTCTGAAAATTAAAAACTGAAGAATGATCAAAATGAACACCATCAGCTTTATATTGTCAACAGATCTTATAATTGTAGATAAAAATTACCTTACAGGTCATAGGTTTCCTGGCAATTATATTCGTAACATAATAATGACAATTATTTTAACTTCTCTAAAATGTATGTCCATTACTAAGAATGATACAAAGAAAGAGAAACAGAAACAGGGAGAGAAAGAGAGACGGGAAGTATATTATTTCGTAAGAAGCTCCATCATTCAGTCGAGAATGCCAGCCACTCTTTTTTAAATGTTTTCTATTCAACTTTTTAGTTCTATTTTGAACTAGCGTAGTTCTTATTCTTTATTTCTTATTTATTATGAATAACTTTAATAAAACGGGAGCAGGTAACATCGTAAGCCCCCTCATCACAGAATGATAAATTTTCGTTTAAATTAGGGGATTTTAGTTATACGAACAAAATGAACTTGGTAGGCGTTGACTCAACAAGCCAAAAATACGTTTAATTAAATTGCTTATTACTACTATTGCTGTTATCACTTTACCTTTTGATTTTGTTTGTTGTGATAAACACCCTGTGTATGATCCCACCTAATAGCAATTTAGAGCCTGGCATGTGTTGTAACACATTTTTCTATTACATAGGGAGAAATGAAAATTTTTCTTGAGCTTGGTACTCGTTGAATTAATGAGGCGAAAATGTGTTTAATAAAATAAATTATACTATTTTCCACTTCTTCACTGTCTACAGTTCCTGCACTATTACGTTGGGATTAAAGTATTTATAAAGAAATAGTTAAGTTATCGATGGAGTTTTTGATATGTTGGCATTTTCGGCGATTTTCTGAAAAACTACGTGTGACTTGTACTAGCAAAAAAAGTGGAGTTTTAGAGATCTCCCATCTTCAACGTCCTCAAACTCATCGCCAATCCTCATTTTCAATATTATTTTAGCATTTTCGGAAAAGTAATCTTTTTTTGATTGTATGAATTTTTGCCCATCTCTTTACATAGCAAGAGTATAATTCTCTACCTCAATTTAAAGTCTCAATATAAAAAATGCTGTTCAGAAATTTTCAAAAACAAAAACTTTCTACCAAAACTTTTTTTATTGAAAATTAGAACCCCTTTTAAATTAAATTTGCACAAAAAAGAAAATTCATCAAAATCAAATAATTTTGGGAAAGACAAAAACAAAATTTTTTTAAAAATTTCAGTGTTTTTTGTTAATACTTTTGAGGTTTTGTCGCAAAATGGTTTAAACAAATGTTAAAAATCATTTAATTATCTACAACTTTAACACAATTTTTTTGCATAGGATAATTAGTTTTCCTAGAAGTCGTGAAGAACAAGTTTTATTCCGAAAAAACACACATTTCGGCTCCTCCATTTATAAACCATTACTAATAAGATTTTTTTTCACAAAGTATTGGCACTCGTCTGTTTCATTAAATAAATATTTTTAAAAGATTTAAAATATACATCAGATATATTATTTATTTGTTTATTCGCTAGAGTTACTAATAAATTTCGGATGCCTAAAATGTGGTGAATTCCAAACTATATCAACAGAAGGAAAATGACGTACCAAAAATAATTACAAAGTATGTAAATCTCTTTCAACGTTAAAAATGTCTTTTTAAGACCTTCTTATTCACGAAGACATTGTTATAATGGTGAATTCAACTTCATTAATTCATGTAAAGCTTCTGCAGTTTGTCAAACTTTGAGTCTTATTGATAGTTACCGAAAAGGGTGGAGTATACAACTGGCATCGATTTGGCCCACTTCCCTTAAATAGAGTTTTGAGAAGAGTGTTTGGAGTTATATATAGTAGTTATACGAATATTTTGTAAGTATTTAGTACGTTTTATTAATACGTGGAACCAGTAAATTTGTAATAAATTTTATGACACTTTTAACGCCACTATGTTCAATTGTTTTTGACTTGACTGACATTTTCAGTAGCACCAGAAAATTATTATACCTCTATTTGACTCAAATAACTAGTAGTAAAGTCAGGAACTTTACTGAAATGTACTATTTCCATGCTACATCAGAGTAACATTGTGCACAACTATTATATTTGTTGCTCTATTGCTTCTGTTGTTGACTTATTTTTTTTAACCGACTT
Organism: Octodonta nipae; assembly: GCA_034190945.1. NCBI lineage: Eukaryota > Metazoa > Arthropoda > Insecta > Coleoptera > Chrysomelidae > Octodonta > Octodonta nipae. Next base: position 121,692,922 of record CM067219.1, read on the forward strand.
CCAAAAAGGAGGAGGTTATCAATTCGTCAGCATGTTTTTTATGTATGCTCAGTGATTATTCAAAAACGGCTTGGGCAATTTTGATGATTTAACGGCATTGTATTAAGAAATATTACAGAAAGGTACCATATAATTTGCTTTTACGTGAGATTTACGGTTTTCCAGAAAATCAGAAAAACAGTAATTAAGGGACTACATTTCAGTGAATTTCAATAAATCTACACTGTTTAAAACGACTCAAGCAATTTGACTATTTTGAATTATATTCTACAAAGAGATGTTCCAGTTATAAAGTAAAATAAATCCGTTTTTCCGAAAATCTTAAAAATATTTGCAAAAACACGGTAAAAATCAATGTAAATATCAAATTTTCATCATATCTAGCTTAAATATCAAAATATGACATGAAAGTATATCGGACAGGGCGTTTGTAACGGTTTTCATTGCAGTCGAGTAAAAAGTTAAATAAATATTCCATTAGTGTATAGAAAATATATTTTTTTAGTTGAGCGATGTTTTCTATAATGGTATACGGTGGTAGGTGTGTGCGTGCGAAGTAAAATTACAGTTAGACAGGCAGTTCCTTATATAGGATGGTTGAAATATAAGGTGAAATAGAATTAAAGTTATACTGGGTGGTTAAAAAATGTTGTATTGGCTGGAACATAAGTAGTTGCGTAAGGAAGGTGGTTGAAATAAGTGTGAAGTAAAATTATAGTTATACACAGTGGATACAAAAAAATGGTTAAATGAGCATATGCATATACAGGATGATTGAAATATAAGGTGGAGTGGATTTATAGTTATACAGGGTGGTTAAAAAAAATTATATAGTGGGGAACATGAATAGTTGCTTATACTTAGCATATTGGGCAAATTAAAATTATACGTAATCAAGGTGATTTAAACAATAGAAAAGTTGAAACAGTAAATAGGGTGGACAGGATTAATATTTTTACAGGGCGGTTGCAACATCGTGTAGAGTTGACTTATAGTTGTACAGTGTGATTAAAAAATTGATAGACACATAATTTACAATGCGTGACCAATACCGAGAAACATATACAGGGTGGTTGCAATATCGGGCGAATTAGAGTTACACTTATAGAAAGTGGGCCAAATAATAAAACAAATAAAAAAGTTAAAAAATGTGTAGATATGATAAAAAAATACAAATGAGAGAAAGATAAGAATACGCTAAAATAAAAATCAATGTTAATAGATTTGTACCTTTGATTTCAATCTGATTTTGGTCGATAATTGAATACTCCGTACTGTTCTAGGCCTTTCTTCTGTGAGGATTGCCTTTTTCTATATATATATATATATATATATATATATATGTTCTTATATATAATAATTTAAAATTCTCGATAATGGAATTCTTACAAATAAAGATTTTAAGCACAGTTTAATCCTGCAATAAATAATTTAAATAGCAAAAATTTATTCAAAGAATAAAATTTGGGATTAACTTATCTGATAACAGTATAAAAAGAATATTATTTACAAAACACTCACGAACGTGATCTATTCTAATTATAGAGGCTGATTCACACGAGGCTGATGCCAACTCTTAAACCAATAATGAATTCAACAAAACATTGTACACCGATTATATTTATTACTCTTTATATACGAATATCAGTTTGTAGTATACTCACTATAATTTTATTGCCAAATTGTTAGGTTATTGGAGATTTGAGCCTTTCACTGTTTTTCAGTATATAAACATTATTTAAAATGATGGTTCTAACTAGCTGAAATCGAACGCGAATATGGCGTGCTTTTTCATAGAATGAGGCTGCAAAGACATTTTATAAGGTCTGGATGAAGGCTTGATACACAATTAAAAAAAAGATGTTCCCAAGCATTATGTGGGACATTAAAACTTATCAAGGCAATCTATATTCGGATATTAAAGAGATAAAAGTGCCCCAAGGCAGTGTACTTGGGCCCACACATTATTTGCAATGTATGTCCCAAAAATAGAAACGAAAGTTGCAAAGGCGCAGCAATGTAAATACCTAGGACTTACTCTGAGAGCTTAATTAGGAATATCAAATTGCCAATCTCCAATACATTACTGATCTATAATCAGTTCTTCAAGTTGGTTTGCCTCTACAGTACCTAGTTGGGGTCTATACTTTAGACGAACTCCAAGACTGTGGGCCAAATATCAGACTAGCGTAAATACCATTCTTCAAATAGACTTTCGGAGTCCAAAAAAAAAGTTCGTGGGAAAGCCTGAAGTTAGGGGAACATCCATTATACTCTTAGAAGTACTCAACAACCTAATTGGGACTATCAGTCTTCAAAACACGCCACTTTCTATGTATCTCTATCTAGAAGCTACTATATAAGTTGTAAACAGTTTGAGTGCAAAGATTTTGACGATCAATACTTCAGGTAAAAACAAATCAAATGGGTTGTATATACAGGGTGTTTGAAATATAAGGTGGAGTGGAATTATAGTTTATGTTGCGGTTAAAAACTTGTTTTATATACATATATAGGATGGTTGAAATATGTAGTATAATTGCAGCTATACAGGTGGGTTTACAAATATTTTCAGGTAATGGTATGAACTACAAGCTGTTCCGGATGGTTGAAATATAGGGTGGAGTAGGATTCTAAGGATACAGGGTAGTACAGAATGTTATATTTGGTAAGTAGTTGCATATAAAAGGTTGTTGAAATATAGGGTAGCTTACAGGGTGGGTAAAAAATGCTAAAAAAAATTGTTATATAGCACTTGTATATATAGAGTACCTGAAGTATGGTGCGCTGTAAAGTTATAGTTATACAGTGTCATTCAAACAAGGTTAGAAAAAGTTGTAAATGAAGGGTAGTTTAAATGAAGTGTAGAGAAATTATACTTTAATATATCTTGACAAATATAAGGAAAAAATGTGACATAACGTAGTTCATAAGTTGCAAAGATAGGATAGTTGAAACATAGGGTGAAGAAGTGTTATGATAATTATTTAAAAAAAGTTATATTGGTTGACCAATAAGCAGTAGCGTATACAGGGTAGTTGTACTACATACAAGGTGATTCAAAAACATGTTGAACAAAATTGTTATTTTCGGTGCCCCATAAGCAGTTGCGGTTTTGGTGAAATATATTTGGCATTGATGGATTTATAATTATACAGGGTGGTATAAAAAAATATTATAATGGGTGGCCGATAAGTAGTTGCAAAGTACAATGTGGTTGAGATTTATAGTCAAACAGGTTGAATACTTTTTTTTGTATGATAGAACATGAGCTGTTACATAAATGCAATATCTGAAACTTGGATTGAAGTAAAATTATAGTTCATACAGTGTGATTAGAAATATTTAAAAATTTTATATTTGGTTGCCCCTAAGCAGATGCACATACAGTGTGGTTGAAATATTTTGTAGAGTATAATTATGGTTATACAGGGTGGTTAAAAAATAAGTTGTATTATTTGACAAATTGGCAGTGGTGTATACAGGATGGTTTTAATGTAGATGGAAGTAGAGTTAGTTATACAAAGCGGTTAAAAATTTTTTTGACTAAAATTGTTATATAGTATGGCCAATAAGCAGTTGCACCCAAACTGCAATTTGGGTGAGGGTTTAAATAAAAGTTTGGTGTTAGGGTGTAAAACTGTGTTTTTATATTTGTGACTCACGAAGGGTTCCACATCATTTCCATTAGGATTGATCAAAAAAGTTTTAAAAAATTGTTATATAGGGACATATGGGAAGAAGCAAGATTATAGTTTTGGAGTGTTTAACAAAGCTGCATATAAAGGTTGATGAAATTATAGAGTAAAGAGAAATTTTACTTTAAACGGTCGTTCAAAAAATATCAGAATTAATTGTATACAGCGTCGACCATAAGCAGTTGCATAGCTGAAATATAGAGTAGAGAAGAGTTATAGGTAGGTGTGCAAAAAGTTATATTGGGTGACAAATAAACAACAGCATACAGGATGGTTGCAATATAGGGTGAAGTAGAGTTACAGTTATTCAAGGTGATTCAAAAAAATGTCGAATAAAATTGTTATATTGGGTGGCCTATAAGTACTTGCAGTTTGGGTGAAATATATTCGGGATTCGTTGATTTATGGTTAAATAGGGTGGTTCAAACAAGTTAGAATTTTTTTAAATTAGGATAACCCTTATGTTTCATAAGTTATTTCTTTTTGCGAAGGCTTGACCATACCGTACGCGGGTGAAACCGCGGGTAACGGCTAGTAGTTATTAAAAGAGTACATTTTCGAAAATAATATTTATAAACTTTTATTTGCTTAAATAATTCTAACCCCACTCGAACAAAATAATTATTCAATACACAAAAAAACACAGGTGTTCAGTTTGTTCTGGTCGAAGTTATTTCTATATTTTTCCCGCTAAAAGCGAATCTGATTTAACCGTGAAGTTGCCGCATTCACAATAATTTACCTAACATGTGTTTGGAATTTTCTTGCTTATTCAGGCCTATAGATCATAGTGTTATAAGAGTTTTTTTTTGTTATTTGGTGTATTGTATTGTTTCACCGGTTTTAACAAATTAGCGAAATTAGCCAATATTAGTTGATATACTCCTTTAAAATCATTAAAAGGTGTTGTCTGAAAGGACCAGGCACCTTTCTTATGGAAATATGGACAGATTCTATAACTAGTTTTCGAGATACAGGGTGTTAATCATCGAAAATGCCGCCCCTTTGATATTAAATTTTGTGTTTTATTTCCATTTATTGGAGAAATTGTGATTTGTACATTGCTGAAGATAAATACTTCACAAAACAATTGCCATAAATTTTGGAAGATTACAGGATATTCAAAAAATACGTAAGATGTGCTTTTGGAGAAAATCATTTTTTTATTATAACGTTGAAAACATAAGAAGATGTTATTGTACAATTAATGTCCAGATAAACTAATAATTTCTTGGATGTGCTTCATATAATATACAGGGGGAGCCATAAATATTGCTAGGGAATATATTAATTTTTCCTATTAATGAGTCACCCTGTACGAACCATTCGTGCTGCTATGTTAATAAGACATGAATCAGATATATGATCTGTCTCTTTATACTCAACAGGATGTTAAACTGATTGCGAAAACTGTACATATTGGAAAAAAAACTGAGCAGAATATTATTAAAATTGTATGACTAGTTTTCCAGATATATGGTGCTAAACCTAGGAAATGTCTCCTTTATCTTATTAGATTTGTCAAAATAGATGTTTTAATTCCGTTTATTGCAGAAAACTTGATATGCATATTGTTTGACATACATATTGCACAAAAAATTACTAATAATTATTTTTTATTACAGGGTGTTTCCCATATATACGTAACGTGTTTTTTAGAAAACTCATTTTTTATTATAACGATGAATATATAAGAAGATCTAATTGCTTAATTAATATAATGTTAAAGCAATTAATTGTTGGAAGTGTTCATACATTATACAGTGTGATTCGTAAATATTACTAAAGAAGGCATCTATTGTTTTTTCCATTAATGTGTAACCCTGTATAAACCATGCGTCCTGTAGTTTTTATATTAAATTATACAAATCTACGACACATCACACTATAGCAATATTTACGATTCGCACTTTATAATGTATGAACACGTCCAAGAATTAATTTCGTTAACAATATAATATTAAAGAAATTAATTGAGCAATTAGATCTTATGTATTCAACGTTATAATACAAAATGAGTTTTCTAAAAAACATGTTACGTATGTGGGAAACACCCTGTAGTAAAAAATAAATAATAGTAATTTTGTACAATATTTATGTCAAACAATGTTCAAATCACGTTTTCTGCAACAAACGGAATTAAAACACATCTATTGTGAGAAATCTGATAAAATAAAGAAGACATTTAGGTTTAGCACAATATATCTCGAAAACTAGTCATACAATTTTAATAATATTCTGCTCAGTTAAACACTGAAAATTTGTTAACGTAAAAATGTAATAACATACAGAGTTGACGGAGATAATTTAAAACTGCAAGTTAGTATAAAAAACTACCTTTTTCCAATATGTACAGTTTTTGCTATCAGTTTGACATCCTGTTGAGTATAAAGAGACGGAACATATATCTGTTTCACGTCTTATTAAAAATGCAGCACGAATGGTTCGTACAGGGTGACTCATTAATAGGAAAAAATAATATATGCCCTCCCTAGCTATATTTGTGGCTCACCCTGTATAGTATATGAAGCACATCCAAGAAATTATTAGGTTAACGAGACATTAATTCTGCAATAACATCTTATGTTTTCAACGTTATAATAAAAAAAAAGATTTTTTCCAAAAAAACAAATGTTACTTTTTTTTTAAGTACCTTGTAATCCACCAAAATGTATGGTAATTATTTTATGAAATATTTATGTCAAAATCACAATTTCTCCAATAACCAGGAATAAAACACATCTATCATGGGAACTCTGATATTAAAAATGCGGCATTTTGGATGTTTAACACCCTCTATCTCGAAAACTAGTCATAGAATCTGTTTGAGCCCATGGACTTTTTTAGTCCGAACATCAACTTCTACAACACCAAAATCTCAAACAATTTGATGGAAGTCCATTTTTCCATAAAAAGGTGCCTGGTACTTTCGAGGGTGAAGTCCAATCCCAAAAATGGACTTTATGCGCGCTCTTCAGCAGAGGGGTGTTACTTAGTTTCACTACTTTTAATTACTTGTTACAATTTCATTTATTCGATGCCTACGCTCTTTTTATAATTTTGGTGCCCCTATTGCCTTGAATATGCGGTGGTTCTTCCTGGTCCAAATTCAGAATTAATAACGCGAAATTCCCTGGTATGTAATGACTATAGTAAAAACATAATAAAACGATTAAATGTACTGTCATTGTTGACAATTTTATAGCCACCTAATCACATTTCATTATTGCGGGTAAGCGATATTCATTTTACCGATGAATCAGCCCGATACCCATAAATGAAGATCGCAAACACACCCACAGAACAATGGCTTACAAATTCAGATTCATAAATCGAGAAGTTGGGAACGCAAAGCACCACAAGTGCAATGTGCAGTACCACTCATGCTGTCGTACGCAACCAGCTGGTTATGACTGTGACATTTCAAACACCTGGCGAAGGAACGACCGACTATTTCAAAATCAACCCTGCGTGTCGATGTTCAGACACGGACCAGAACAATTTAAATGGGAAATATACAGGGCGTTAACGATATCCGTTCTCTCCTCCAACATATGTCAAAAACATTTTATCATTTTCAATATTCCCGAATAGTGTTTAACATAAGCATAAAACAAAAAAAAAAACATATCTGGCTGAGAACCTGATATTAAAATTTTAAATTTAATTCTCCTTTGTTATAAAGTTCGTATCTAGTGAAAGATCGTTATTTTGAAAGATGTTGAGAGACCATAATTGTCTCGATACAACATCGGATACGATGAAAGGAAATTCCAAACATGACAATGACCAGGTAGATAAATCCACTACTGAAGAACAAATCGAAATTGGCGTACAATCTTGCTGTGAGGTAATTTTCATGACGGCCTTGTATTTGGTATTAAATTGGAATAAAATATTATTGAATATAAAGTTAAAGATAGCAGTATCCCTCTAATTATTAATATTGTATTCAGTTTTGCTTTTATAAAGATAGAGAATAATTGTTTAATTGAATTTTATATTTGTATAGGAACTTATTAACTTTATGAATGTCTGTCTATTAGGGTCCAATCGATTTTATAAAGCACTTCTACACATTTGCGTGATTTAATCCGTTTTTTAATTACTACAAATAATTAACTAAAAATATGCCTATAAAAAAATAGTCTAGTTTGAATACTGCTTTGATTACTGGAAAATCTGTAGATACTTTGTGGTGATACACATAAAGAAATAGATTGTATTCTAAGGCCAAAGTATTATTTTTCACACTATACCAAAATTATTTTGATTTAGCAGAGTTTTGTTTTGTTTTATAAGAAAAGTAAATAAAGAATGAATGCTTTTTCTTCTCTACTACATTTTCGATTTAATTAATATATTTTTTTCCCAACGTAAAATATGATTAGTAGTTGAATGTTGAAAAACGCATAAAATAATTTTGGATATGTCAAATGAAGCAACAAAGCCTTAGAAAAAGCATATCCACTTCTTTTAATTTAGATTCCCTCTAGATTTTTAACATTTTTTCAATCGAAATTTGACGTTGAGTGTGAATAATACTGGTTTGATATTAAGGAAAAAACATGATATGTTGGGCATGGTGCGATCTATTGCCCTTTGTGTAACTTTGTTTATTTGCACTCTTAACTGTTGGGGTTATAGTCTCCATACTGTATGTGGCGACGCGTAAGATACAGGAGTTATAACTGTGTGATTTATGGGAATATCTGGATTTTTAGAATATTTGTAAGTATTCCAAAAGCTGCCCATGTTAATCCTCTTCTTCTATTGATTTCTGCTGTTTGATTCATATCTTCTAAGGTTCTAGAGAAGTATAGAACATCGGACTTATCTCCCTCTGGTTTTGGTATTACTGAACTACTCGAACCCGAGACTTCGTCCCCTTGGGATTTGAAAAAAAAAAATGTTGCCAGACGGATTGATTATCTATGTAGCCGTGAAAACTCCATAAATAATCTGAAGAATTAGAAGAATTTTACTCGGAATTTCCGGAACCGGAAATGTCATGGCCGTTGCCCTAAATGAAAAAGGGGAGGGGCAATAGACTTTTTTTTAAATTTTAAAGATTTATTTAATTATTAAGTAGTCCGTTTATTTTGTTATTAGTGTCGTCGATTTACTTATTAAAGAAGTGTTACTTAAAGTACTACTTTACTCTTGGGGTATTTTCATTTCTATACCAAAAAATTTAGTGGCGAATGAACTGCCCCCTCCTCCCACTGCCTCATAAGCTGGTAAATTTTTTTATCTAAAATGGAAAACCATTTTTATTTGCAGTATTTCAAACTCCTAAATATGTTCTAGATGTGTAAATTAAAAAAAAAAGTTTATTTTTCATTAGAGAACGAATGTCCAAAACATTTCATACCATCGGCGTAAAATCCATGCCAACCAAATCACTGATTTTCCAGTTACGATCGAGAATTATTACGAAAGTCAGAAATAATTTTATGCAGTTTATATTTCTTATGACGTGATCTCAATGAAATTCTAAAATATCTCCCACTACACATTAACAAAGCTCGAACAATTTCATAGGAAAGTCCTTATCCTTCGCCGGGTTAGCGGAAAATCCTGATTAAATCTTTCAAAGAAAACGCAGCATAATGAAATTCAATGCAACGTTTTGAAAGACAAAAAGAATGGAAATTCCCGAACAGATTTCTGCAGTCATATATATTCATTAGAACAAAATATGTTGACGTGTTTTAACTAACTGATGGGAGAAAATTGTTTGTGTCAACAAAATAGATGTTGTTTGGTAAACCGCGATTATTCTTATCGACTAATATTTGCGAATCTATTCCGCTGAACTATTAAGCGATTACATTATGCCGTGTTCACACAGGATATTCCACAAAATTTCCGTGTAATTTCGTTAAATGCTTTGTTTGTTTCAGTCTTCGTTAGCATTTCGAAATATATTTTCACACAACTTAAGAGGTTTCTTTACCTTATAATTTAAATTTCTTTTTAATTTTTCTCAATTACTTATTTTTAAATCTTCACTATCTATTGAAAATATTCAGTTAAAGAGCAATATTATTGGGTACAATTCGTATAGATACTTTCAATTTAGCCCCTGCTATTTCATATATTAATAATTAAGTACAATCGTGGATATTCAGTGTTTTTATTCATATTTTTTACAAAATTCTTCTACTTCTTACTTCTGGCACATTCAAAACATAAAGAACTATTTACAGATACTTATTAATTGTAAGACCTGACAAATTTGGTGTTAAAATAGTCCACAATAGTCGTGTGACTTAGCTGAAATACAAAAAGGAAAAAATAAAAGTAATAGATGCTTAAAGTAATTCTAAACAAGATGTAGAATATCCTGACAAAAAGTAGTTTTGAAACAGGATAATGATTAAAGCGGGGCTAAGGAGGACCTAGAAAATCAATATAATGGATAAAATCGTTTCAAATGTTCAAATGGACCGAAGACGTCAATTACTTTCCCAGGCTACCAGTAATTTATCTGATTTTTTCTGACTTTCCAGGAAGTGTTCACCTTGTTAAGACAGTAAATCATCAGCAAATAATATTACCTTTGGATTTATAACCATGAAATCATAATTCATGAGGGTGGGGGTGATATGATGCAGCGTGATAGGTGGGAAGAGAAAAGTCCAAAAACAAAATTTTGCATTCCATTTTTTATTAGCAGCACTCGAAAACAATCATCTGAAATGCCCAAAATATCAGGTTGTTTACCAACTAACGTTGAGAACTTAAGTTATATTAAGGCATGGTTAACAATAAATCCAAATGGAAAATTTTTGAACTGTGAAAAACAGTTAAATATATTTTTGAATACCTGGTTATTAGTTGTTCCAAATTTGTTTTGTGGTTGATGTTTACAAATAAGTGACACCTGTGACAATTTTGCTTAAGTGATTCATTGAATCACCAGTTTTAGGGCCAAACGTTCATACAGTAAAGACTGATATTCTATTTATTATTGAAACTAGTTATACCAGTTGTGCCACTGCAGCTAAATGTGAAAGTCTCAAATAACAGTTCAAATATGGCGTACCAAAATTACATTTTCGATTTTTTTTATTAATAAATTTTCCTTAATTGAAAACATTTATCGCAACTAGTTAAAAAATTATAATAGTTGGTAACTCATCCCTCTCGGCATTGGTGGTGGAATAACGACGTTTCGGCAAAGTTAACTCTGTTCTGCTGTCGTATTCATCGGCTAATCAGAAGTCCTATTGCTAGCATTATACGGCTTTGTTGGGTAGAAATATACCCAAAAACCCGCTCGAAGAAGTCATTAGTGTTAGTGAAAAATCCTAGATAAGTAAGAACCATTCCCGCAATTAGCATAATAATGAAAATTTTAACATATACTGGAAGTCTAAGAGTCCTAGATACGCCTGGTGAATCAAGGAAAAATCGTTTCCCATTTTCCGAAAAAGTATGTTTTGAATTTTCCGTTTCTGAATGAAGAAATTCTGTTATGCAACCAAGCATCAAAATACGATAGGCATAAGTGTCGCAAGTGGTTAAAGGTCCTGTAAGGAAACATAACAATATGGCCACCATTTTCTAGCTTCTGCAATGAGGAACAATGAAAGTTTATATCAAGAGTAGTCCACAAAAAAATTGACATAAGGTTTGCAAATGGCTAAGTGATATTTAGGAGAGGAATCGTTAAGTTTCCACAATACTTTCCGTTCCTTAACCCCACATGGCTATTCGCTAACCTTATGTCGTTTTTTGTGGACTACTCTCGATATCAATTTTGTTTCCTCCGCTTGGCAGAAGCGAGAAAATCATGGCTATATTATTACGTTCTCTTACAGGATCACGTCCTTATCTTAACCCTTTGACAACAAGCGCCACTTAGGCCTACGTATTTTGATGTTTGCTTGCATCGCAGAATTCTTTTAGTCAACATGGCAGAGGCCAGATATCGGTCTAAATCATCTTTAGTCGGAAAATAGAAAACTAATTTGTCCTAGGTTAGCCATGCGGTTCTCTCTCGCCTCATTGTACATTTAACAATAACAATTTTCAACCCCCTTTGAAACCTGAATTTCCTCATATTCAAGAGTTTGTCAGAAAATACTCCATATAAACATGAGGCAAATATTTTCTACATCAACAGTTATTATATTAAATCCAAAATGTAGGTAGTAAAATTCAATAATTTTATGTTAGCAACTGATCACCTTGTCACTGCAATTAGTACAAAAATCTCCAACAGTATCTCGACTTTCACGTACAATTTTGCAAATTTTAACTGACCAACCATGTTGGCTCACTTCTCTTAGTTTTCAAAAACTAATTACACATTATGTAATGTAAATATTGAAACTAATCATAATTTTCATAATTGGTTATTTTTAAGATTGACAACTATGCCTTATAATTATAACTAGTGGTCGCCCAGTGGTCGAAATCCGACCCTATTTCCTGAAATTGTAAAAAGTATATTTTTATAAGAAACAGTGTTGTGGAGAAATCGGAGTAGATGTAATGACCAAAATTGTTCACTCATATTGACAAATCTATTGAAATAAATAGAAAATAAAAATGTAATCAAATATCGGAATTCGAAATATTTTTGACAAATGAATGACCCCCCAAATTTGTGGTTGGACCCGCTCCTGGCAAAATATTCGATATAATAATTGGAAGATTGTTCTTTGCAACCTAAAGTTTTCCTCATTTGCGGTTTCAATCAAGTTCAGGAATATTAAAGGACAGAGAGGACCAACAACCCTAGGAGAACTTAAATATTTAATACATTCTCTATTGTCCGCTGTCTGACAATTTTTTAAACAACACGTTCGGGAAGGTTGTGATAATAATATATTAATCAAATAATTAAATTCAGATTAAAAACAATATTTAATATGAAAGTTACTGCAACGCGTCCGAAAAATCAATACTGATCTACTACATTGACTATTTTAATACTAAACAATAACAAAGCTTGCATGCCACTTCAAGAAGTACATGCTCTAAGTATATAACAGCATCTGACGATCGGTCCCTCCATATATAATTACTCAATGTTTCGAGTTTTGACCGTCTGGCGGCGGCGGCACTGTCAGTTGTTTGGCGTTGACAGTATGGACGTAAATAATGAATTTTTATTATAATTTATTTAATGAATGAACCAATATTATAAATTAATATTATCCCTCTGCACTGAAGGTTGTCAGTAGCTACTAAACAACAAAAATGAAGAAAATCTGTTGAGAGACAGAGGAGAAAATGGTACCTAATCGTTTTGTCTTTGCCTATTTATTATATATAGATTACCGAGAAACTGTATAGTGGGTAGTGTGCAAAACTCAGGTTGTCAAAGGGACTCCATAGATGTCACTAACTACCCCTTACCACCCTGAGCTTTCCTGTTTTTTTGTTGTCTGTGGAGAAACTGGACAACTTGCTAATGTAGTAAATCAACATGATCAGTGGCGGCTGGCGGATCCAGGCGGAAGCTCCCCATAATGTGAGTGGTATGCTTTTTTAGTGTTTATTGTGCTAAAATCAACTTTCAGATCAAGCCCCCCCCAAAAAAAAACTACAATCCTGGATCCGCCACGGAACATGATTATTATATTTTATTGGTAGCACTAGAAAAGAACAATCTACTTTCCAAATCAATCAACCAGATTCACCCTGTATGTGCAAGAAGACTTTAAAACAGTTTTAGTTACAACGTAATTACTGGTAATGATTATATCTTTAGAGAAACAAATTTTAAAACATAATAATTAATTTTAGTACAATTTGCAATTATTAAATCCGAACAAAAAAAAAATAACATTTCGAATCGTTTAATCAAGCGAGAAGGTTTCGCGGAAAGAACCTCGAAATTCAAAATTGCTTCCCGACGAAAACGCACTTATCCTGTTTTCCCGAAAGAGCGGCGCTGGGAGGTGAATGTAAATGACCTTGTTATCTCGAATCGACATCGACATATTGAATAACACTTTTACACACAAAGACATCGCTTAGGCAATACCCTATTATAACAATCACAAAATGTCGTTTAAGAAACTTGCCTAATGACTTAATGTTTTGCCTACATAATGCAACTTTTCACTACCTCTGACTTTATAAGAGACTCAGTGCACCATCGAAGAAAACCAACCAGATCGCGAAGAGAACAAGAAATACCGTTGGTTGCACAACCCGCCTGGCAGGACGTAAATCTTGGTCTAATTGCTGCGTTATCTGTTCGACAAATGCCTAACGATAGTATAATCGACTAATTAGGATGCTAATGGATTGAAAAAGAAAGTACAAAAAAATTTAAACGACTCGTTGGCACTTACCTGTCTTTAAATTAGTCCAGCAGTTCTGCTGTTTTTTTTTGGGTTCACGTTGCGGTAATCCTAATTAATAATAAAAAAATCCTTTCACGTAAATATTTCCCTTATCATCACTGACGAACTTTTAATTTTCAAAAAGTAAACATTCACTTTGCACCAAAAAGTCTGAACACTCGGGAGTGGAAAAAAGTCCCGCGGTATTTTCAGAACGCGCTCCCTACAAAGCGAATCCCGTTTGGCATTGGCGTTGATATCCTCGTAAATTGGCGCACAGGACACCGCCAAAGGACCTCTACGTTCACTTCTAACCTGCACACAATGCTCACGGTCGAGAAACCTGTGTAGCACTAATTCTTCGAGAGTTGCGCGTTTCTACAGTACGTACCGAACGTCGGAGCTTCAGCGGAATCGAGTTTTGGCACTCGAATCGGCCGTCCTCGACGTTCACTACGTGCGGTCGACTACGGAGATGCCAAAACTGCCTTCCGCAAGACGGCGTGAGGTGAAAAGTAAGTTTGAGTAGATTTCTGTGGGCACGTGGATGTTTTCGAGTATTCGTTTCTGAAAGGAAACAATCCTTTAGTCCGGCTTTCAACCATATTAAGTGTATTAGTGTTTAGCAATGAAGTGTTTGTTTTCGTGAAAAAACATCTTTAGGAGTTACCTGTTATGCGACAACCTACTTTGCGTTTGGAATCAATTTCGTTTTTGTTAGCATTGAAATTGGTTTATATATTTGTTTAAATGTTCGTACATTGTTTATAGACCGTGCAGGAATTGATTTTTAGCATCTTAAGAACAATAGTACTTCGTGGGTTCAAATCAAGATTTCAAAAACTGATATTCACTTCACTTTCTAGAACTTCATTTATATTTAAAAAATCAAATATTTACAATAGCTGATTCTGAATGCAATTTACATAAAAAATAATAACACGACTCATCTAAGCTATACTAACTGTGCAATGTCCAGCCGTTCCTTTTATAATTCACATCGAACTCCGAGGGTCATCTTCCAGTTCGTATAGTGTTTAACAGAGTCTGGTTTCCAGTACGGTTAGTCAGGAACGGCGTCGATACATTTTATAAAACTGCCCACCTTTAATTCTGATCGCCCCGATGAGAAACATTCTCTCCATCGTAGGGGCGAGTCGGTTCAAATGAGCCTTCAACTTAGCTCTAGGGTTTCGACTGATACGGTAAACAACGTCATTGATCCTCTTGACCACCTCATATGGACCATCCCAGGCGGGTGTAAGCTTTGGAGATTTACCCTTGCTCCTCCAGAGGTTATACAGCCAGACCTTGTCCCTGTCTTGGCCTTGAGGTCATATCGTGTCTTCATCCGGTCGCTGGTTAGCAAATTCCGAGGGTCATCTCGCAGTTCGTATAGCGTTTACCAGAGTCTTGTCGAAATTTCCAGTACGGTTGAACTTGTGCTGATCCCTTTTTTACACTTCAGTGGGCTTAAATGTTTTACGATGTTTTAGTCAGCAGCGGCGTCGATAATTTTTATAACAATACCTACAAGACCTAAGACCTACAAAAAATAATGATCACCACTACAAGATGTGTTTGTCTGTCTTGAACAAATGAAAGCCCCAGTTACGGTATTACAAAAATAGGATATTGACTCGAAATTTTCCCCAAAAAAGGGATAGGGCACCTTGAGAACATAACGAACAGCTTTGTAACAATGAATAACAAACTTCGGTTTCTCTAACCAATAGAGGGTTGCTATAACAGTAAAGTGATTAGGGGTAAACACCCTTGATACCATTTGTAGCTACACAAATACGTTCTCATTCAGGCCAATACCAAAGAGGTTAATACTGTAGAGCACGTGAAGTAGCTAATTCATGTAATATCAATAGAAAGAGAGAGAGAATAAGCGTGTCGTTCCTGATTGGTCAGTGTCAGTGGTGACGCCTACTATTGGTAGGGTAGAGACATAGCAAGCGCTCCTTGATATTTTCTTTTTCTTTCTATTGTTATTACACTGCCACTTACAGTAACGCCCATACCTAATTCACTCTATGTATTAAGCTCTTTGGCCACTACACGATATCCACAGACATTGATCGGCAGTTTCGAATTTACCTCTTCAACCGCTGAACCTCCGAATCCCTATGCAATGTTTTAGGTGCCAGAAGGTTAGATCAACAAAGATTTCTTATTTGTGCTCTGCCAAACCACAAAACATTTCAATGAATATTTTAAAGACATTTCAAGGAATTGACCAACGTCAGGGGGATAATTGTGGGAGTCGCCCAAGGTTAATTTATTGAGTTTCTTCATAATTTTAGAAAAGTTTAGGAAAAATAATATTGATGCCGGAATTAGAGGACAATGTCTAAATACTTCCTGGGAAATAACACTACAGTTAAGAAAATTGCTGTATTCCAAACCTGACCTAGACCCCGAAACGTTTGGAATATACAGCATTTTTTTTACCTGTGGTGTTATTTCCGAAGAAGTACTTAGACATTGAAAAATATGCTACAAATATCATTCACTAAACAATTAGAGGACAATATTTTAATTGCTGTAGATGACACTCCATCAACGAGCACTTGACTCTTACCAACACAGTTGAATACTTTCGAATACAATACCATACAGTTAGATCCATATCGTTTCTAAAAATGACATGAATTGATTACTGAAGTTTTTTTTCGAATACAGTTTGCTGTTGATTCAACAACGAAATAATGTGAACTCCATTAGTAAAATTCTTTTCACGGGTGAAGCAAGATTTACAAAAAACTTTTATTACCAATTTGCACAACTGATATCTATGGGCTGCGGAAAATCTTCAACTCACTATTGCTTCGTACTGCCGGAATCACTTAGTGAACAAATTTATTTGTAGTTTCTTCAGAATGCTTTTCATGATTTAATAGAACGCCGAAATCGTTGGATAGGTACTGGAGAATATATTGCCTGACCTCGTAGATCTACCGATCTAATGCCCTAGGATTTTTACCTGTAGGGACATCTCAAAAATTAGGTGTATTCAATTCTATTTGACAGTAGGGAGGAAGTTCTAAAGAAAATCGGGTTTCATTGTGTTGTGACAAATAACAAGACTAGGTTGTCATGGCAGGAACCGGGATCCATAATTCGTCCTGCCTTTAAGTTTTTCAATAATTTCCTTAAGGGGTCTCTAGGGATAACACTTCGTTTTTTCTGTTGATTAAACAACTATCGGACCTCACTTTGAAAATTTTCTCACTGTGTGTCTCACAAAGGATTCTATCTAAAGGGGACGGTGGCCCCAGAGCGGCAGCCTAAGGGAGACAAACTCAAAGAAATTTGTATGACAGCACAGAAAACAGTTTCATTTGTGACAAAAAACGTATTTTTAGATTCCGTATATACAATATACGGATACCCTTAAAATATCACTCCGGATTTTTTCCTCTCTCACATCACAGCAATTTTGTCCGAAACTATTGGACGGAAAAGGTTGAAATTTGCTATTAGTGTATAGTTTGGTGACCCGATGAGAAGTAGATATCATAAATGAAGAAATTTTGATTCCATGGGTACTTCTGGGGGAAAAAACTAAAAAAATCGGCCGTTCCCACCCCTTATTTCCAAAACTATAAGAAGTAAATTGTTTTCTGAATGATACTTGTGGCATATTTTTCAATGTCTAAGTGCTTCTTGGGAAATAACACCACAATTTAAAGAAAATTGCTATATATTCCAAACGTTTCGGGGTCTAGATCAGACCCCGTTGTCAATGGTTAAGAAACTACAGATTAAAGAGGCACAATTCTAAGATTTAAATTAAAATATTTGACAATGTGTATTATTTGATTTTTGACGTAACTAAGAGAATTTTATTTGTAATATACAGGGTAGCACAGAAATTTCTAAAGATCATATAATCACAAAGTTCCTTTTCTTCTTGTTGAAAGAAGAAAACTTAAAAAAGAGAAAACTTAAAGAAGCCAGCTGTATGATGATAAACAACACTGAAATCGGAGCACCTTCAGCCGACCTTCATTTGGACTGGAAGAATTTACTGCTAACAGAACAAAAAAACGGTAACCTCAGCGTCAAGTGATCGCCAAACGACAAATTGTCAGTGTCAAATTTTTTGACAAACAATAAATTCAAAATCAAAGCGAAAATTTTTTAGAAAAAAACCCCGAAAACATCACTAAACGATTGACAACGACTCCAGACTCGGAGTTGAAACGTCTCCATACACAGATAAGTATTACACAATATACAATACATTACTTATATACAGGAATACTGGTTGATCATTTTATAGACATCTCTTTCTCTCAGAAAAACTGTGAGGAAGAATCTCTGTACAGACAACCAGTAATCCGGGCAATTTTACGAAATTGCCTTACTACACTTTGTTCTACATATATAATTTTTTAAATACTTATCTGTTACAGGAAAAAATTTGGAGGAGAGAAAACCCATGAATAGACAAAATAATTTAATTTTCATAACACTTTTTGAGATTATATTCGGTTTAACAAAGAGATCGTCAGAATTTCATCATGGACCACAATAAAGATTACAAGTAATACGTTCTGCAAAAAAGCAACTAGTGTCATATATAAAGGAAGTTTTCGGAATCCAGATCCATTTTTACACTCAGATACAAATACAAATAATTAAATAGATACATATTTTTTTAAAATTGAGGGTCTTTTTAAATAAATAAAAAAAATAATTTGCCTTGATTTTTAAACTTTTTATTAGCCATTGCCCGGCTTCACCATACAATGAATGGCAGCACATACCATCTAAGGCACGGATAGCTTCCCTTTATGGGATAATTTACTCAACCCCAGATATCTTAGATATCAAAAGGGTTTAGCTCTGTGGGAGCCCTTGCCAGGTTTTCAGGCTCGTTGTTGGAGTCGTGACGGCAGTTTCCTATGAATTTCCTGACCGTCCGGACTGTTCCTAACGGGAGGGCATTTTGCATTAGTTGGTAAAGACCAAGGTATTTTAAATTGTTAATTATATGTTTTGGGATTACTCCTGTCGTTGACATAACAATTAGTACAGTTCGTGTGCTGTTCACGTCCCACTGAGTCCCAGTATAGCTTGAAGTTGTTATTTTCTAAAACAGATTCTGGTTTGTATTTATAGTATGGTAATCTCACTGACTGTGATAATTCAAGTTTCAGTACTAGTTCCTGGAGCAGTATTTTTACCACAGCATCGTGTCGTTCTTTGTATTCAGTTGCAGCGAAAACTTGACTGTGATATGCTGGATAGATTCAGATGTTTGGCAACCGTACCTGCACCTGTGGTTGTTAATAGAAGGGTCTTTAACGATGTACTGTAGATATTTTTTAGTTGGAATTCCTTGATCTTGGATTGCCAATATTAAAGCCTTCCGTTTCACGAAACATATGACCAGAGATAAATCAGTAGTTCAACGCTGCATTGTCGACATAATCTTGGTTGACATCATTTATATGTCTTCCATGAAGGGGCTTGTTTTTCCATCTCAGCAGTTTCTGATCAGTGGTATGGTGGTGTAAATGGACATGTTGTCGCAGTGGTGTTGAGTCATCAAAATTTAGCCTTTGTATCCCGACTTGACCATACAATGTATGGCATCACACTTCCTCTAAGGCACGCTATGAGTGCCTTTAGGGGAAAATTCACTAAACCCCAGATATCCTAGATATCAAAAGGGCTTAGCTCTGTGGGATCCCTTGCCAGGTTTTCAGGCCCGTGGTTGGAGTCGTGGCGGCAGTTTCCCATGAATTTCCTGACCTTCCGGGCTGTTCCTAACAGGACGGCTTTTTGTATTTGTTTGTAAAGATGTTCGTCCAGACCCAGATATTTTAAATTGTTTAACAGATGTTTTGGGACTAGTCTTGTCGTTGACATAACAATTGGTACAGTTCGTGTGTTGTTCATGTCCCATTGAGTCTTTATTTGAAATTCCAAATCTCTATATTTGGTTATCTTCTCAGCCTGCTTGATATTTATATTATTGTTGTTAGGAATTGCTATGTCAATTAACGTTGTTTTCCGAGAGACTTTATCTACCAAAACTATATCTGGTCTTTTGTGAGCAACAGTCCGATCGGTCAGTATTGTGCGGTCCCAGTACAGCTTGTAGTTGTTATTTTCTAAAACAGATTCTGGTTTGTATTTATAGTATGGTAATCTTATTGACTGTTTCAGTGCTAGTTTCTGGTTAAGTATTTTTGCCACAGCATCGTGTCGTTCTTTGTATTCAGTTGCAGTGAACGCTTGACACCCTCCTGTGACATGCTGGATAGATTCAGATGTTTGACAACCGTACCTGCATCTGTCGTTGTTAACAGAAGGGTCTTTAACGATGCACTTTAGCTAGTTCTTAGTTGGAATTACTTGATCTTGGATTGCCAATATAAAGCCTTCCGTTTCAGGAAACATATGACCAGAGATCAACCAGTAGTTCGACGCTGTACAGTCGACATAATCTTGGTTAATGTCATTTATGTCTTCCATGAAGGGGCTTCTCTTTCCATTTCAGCAGTTTCTGATCTGTGGTCTGGTGGTCTAATTGGACATGTTGTTGTGTCAGTTGCAGTGGTGTTGAGTCATCAACTTGGCACATGACTCTGTGTAGATCAGAAAATTCTGCGAGTTTCTGGAAATGAATTCCCGTGTGGTGGCTGGAAATGAACTTGATCGATATAAACAGACCCCATTCCAATCAGAAGGGGTATATTATTATTATTATTATTATTATATTGTAACCTCCAAAGTTGTGGCCCTCAGGATTCAAAGTCACTGATTATCTCAAATCCAGATTATGGTTACCAATAGCTGATCCAAATTCGAGAACCTAGCACGTCCTTAGGCACACAAGAAAGTCGTCCCAGTAAAACTTGAACTTTAATAAAAATAATCTATAGCAAATTAACTAATGAAGATTTTAATGGGGTGGAACCAGTTGAAGTGTTTATAAGTACTAGCGGTCGCAAAAAAATTGAGGATAATTTTCCTATAAAAAATTTCCAACAATTTTTTCCACTATTATACACTTTTTTGTGAACTTACAAAATAGGTCACTACCATTGTAATTGAATAAAACATTACTTCGCAAAGGATAATGATTTTAGCTTTGTTGTCTTATAAATACATGAAATTTAATGGCATCATAGTATTATTGAATAACTTAAAAATACAAATACACTTCGAGAGTTGAAATCGTCAATAAAAATCCAGAATTTACAAAAAGCCTTAATTTGAATTAATAAAAATGTAATAATATGAAATAATTTTCTCATCAAGCGGTGGAAAGTTTAATTGCGCTACTTCAGTTATTTCGGAATAGATGAGGTCATTCTTGTTATTAACGGAAAACTTTGACCGTTTGATCCAATTTTTTTGTCAATAACAATATATGCCGTCATTTAGCAATTAAAAAACTCAATCAAATTGGCTCACTACCAGAATGAAATGGTACTGAACTCTTTTGCATTTGCATATTTATATATAGATTTTTAATAAAATGCCCATATTTAAAATCTCAATATATTCATTTTAGTCCTTCACCCTGTATTAAGAATTAGGATTTCGCCGGAATGGTATTTCAATTAATAAATTAAAGTTAAATATAGTATTTTTAAACTTTAGTTTTTCCAAAAAGCTTTACAGTTATTCAATTATCTCACAATTATGACTTCAGTTTCTAAAAATAAAATGCAAGAAACCAACTCATAAGTAATTATGAAGATACGCTATAAATAACTAAGATACATAAGTACTTAGTTATTAGTAAACCTTAAACTGCAATGCATGTATAATCTCAATAATTTCAATTTAACACACAAAGTTGGCTATGACTATTTCTGTGTTACATTAAAAATACAAAATTGAATTAAAAAGGTACATTAACCTAATAGTTAACAATTTTATTATATGTGAAACTCTTTTCAAAATAATCAAATTCGCTAAAACGAAGATGGCCGTGAACATTAGAATTATTGCCATGACGTCAGATCTAAATATTTATCATAAATCTCACTAATTGTATTCACATCATGGGCTTTGTAATCTTAGTTAAATTGTATGAAACTATTATCTTTTAAAATAGAAACAATATAAATTAAAAGCAAAATAAAAAATAATAAATTATTATCGGAAACACATTGATCAGTTGCCACACAATATAGAATTCTAATTTTCGTTGACAACCACATTTAGAAAGAAATGAAAGTTGCAAACTTGTTAGTACCAAATAAATGGTTATTATCATATAATATAAATTTTTGTGCGTGAGATCTGAATAGCGTGATAATGTGGAATCAGTTTCGGAACCGATCAACATTAATTAGTTTGTATTTCGAGTCAAACCATCTTACGATTTTCTCAGCAAGCAATCTAGCGGCACTGTTTGACATTGAAAGTGTCGATGTAAATTATAAATTTTTTATTTTGTTTAATGAATGAACCAATATTATAAAAAAATTAGGAACTCTGGACCGAAGGTCGTTAATAGCTACTAAACAAAAACAAAAATAAAGAAAATCCCTTGAGAGACAAAGGAGAAAATGCTACCGAACCGTTTTGTCTTTGCCTATTTATATATAGATTTTGACCCCTCAATATATAACGTGCATATAGTAACATTCTATGATTAGATTTTGTATTTGTTTATTATTTTAAGCTTCTTAGAAAAAGCATAGATTAGATTCGCTATTGCTAAATCAAGTTAAGTAAAATTGTTGAAAAATATAAAGTAATATCGGCGAGATATCTGTACAAAGGAAGGCTACCTTAGTATGGCCCACCAATACCAGCTGACATTGCCCTGCCTGATAGGAGCTAGACAAACGGGCTTATTGAACGTATTTATCTTGAACAGTTTTTCATTTGGTAATTTTCACATCGCATACATTATATGGCTACAACGTCTTCCAGAATTGCATTATTTTGAGATTTAATTGAGAAGCTACACATATTTGACGTGTTTAAGATTTTTCATATTTAATATTTCGTTTTTCCCGTTTTCCATTTTTTTGTTACCTGTATTTTTGGCAGTTAAAATCCAGGTAACAACATTTTTTTTTTGTATTTTTGATATTCTTAAAATTTTCAACATTTTTAAAATTTTTACCTTTGGCAGTTTAGACAGTTTCGAAGTTTTTATATTTTTTAGAATTTTAGACATTTTTTTACATTTTTGTAATTTTTAACATTTTTGGAATTTTAAAATTTTTTACATTAAGGACATTTGTGACATTTTCTAGGTTTATAATATTTTTGTCATTTTTTTGGAATTTATTTTCATTTTCAAAGTTTTTGTCACCTGCGATTATTCAGAAATTCAACACTTTTCAGTCCCCATCACCATAAATTCAATATTGACGAAATGATGAATAATGTTTCTATGCATATCAAGAAAAAAGTCAGTTATCAGTTAGCATCCAATGAATATCGGGTATACCTGCATCATTTTTTGTTTTCTAAAAATTACTAAAATCGCCATATACAATAGTAGAAATTTGCAATTTTACATCAATTCTATATTAATTAGAAGAATTAATATTATAATTCTCATATATGTATTATTTTCGGTGCCCGAGAATTACCTACTGATTTTTTCTTAAAAAATATCCCACTTATCTCTATCAGAAAACAGAATTTTCTCAAAAAGATAAAACCTGCCTCTATTTATTTTAGAAGACTTTATTTACTCCGGTATTAATTTCTATTTAGAAGATATTGAATTCTCCTGAAACCAGTATTGACCACCATTTAATATTTCAATTTTCCCAAAATGGTGAATCTACTACTATTTCACTAAAAAAAAAGAAATCAACCTGTTAATTCTTATTTTAGGTTCCCGAAAAATAATATTTTTTTAAAAACTTTTCCCCAGCTGATAATTGAATTTTTTCAAAACTCATTTATATTTATTTGATAGTATATACATCAATTTTCATGCCTATATAACTTTCTGTTTCCTTGATGTAGAATGTGAGAATTAACTAAATTTCAAATATTAATGCGACTATTGGGTTTTCTTACATTTATTGATAAAAATCGATAATGTATTTCAAAAGAAAGTTCAAACTAGTAAGTCTTCATCAAATACAGATGCAACGATGCTCTCGGAATATTATTATAAATAGAAAGATCAAAGGAATTGCCATAAAATTATTAAACGAACACGATTCTTTTTTCGAACTCAAGACGAGTTTTTATCAGGTTGCCGATAATTGAAAATACATCAGTCAAAAGGAATTTTAATAGTTAGAACTGCAATACTTTGTTCTCTTCGTTAATATTATCAGTAGCGGCATTGAATATGTTTACATATTCTAATATACAATAATGTGGTTTTCCATATAGCAATAGTAGGTGAAGTTATCAGAACAGATATACATATATTTCAAGATTAGAATTGAGGTAGATAATTAGCTTGGAAACAGTATATTCTGTCTTTTGAGGTTCCACTAAATCTAATTTGCAATAAAACCAATTGCTGTTAAAAGCTATTTATGTGTATGGAAAAAGTTTGATGCCAGTTATATAAAAAATGTATGCATACATACAAATGCATACAGCATTTGTTATTATATGTTTATGATATAATTTGAAGAACTAATATAGACAAAAATTAAAAATCCAGAAATACCGCAAAGAAGAGGAGATAAGTGATGTTAATAAAAAGCATAACGGATGGCCAAAACAACGAACCACAAAAAATTAAAGAAGTAAAATACTTAAAACAAAAAAAAAAAACGGACACGTACGAGCAGACATTGGGATCTGAGGATTCCTGACAAACTTAACTATGTTTGAAGATATTGACTCGAAATGGAACGATCGTCATCTGGGATTTTCGGGGAAACTAGCTCACAGAGGTTTCGAAGCTACAGACGTTCCATGTCAGTGCTGGGTGCCGGTATGCCGAAAATTCTTCACTACAATCTACATCTAATATTACGAGAGGAGGAAGAAATTTATACCAATGTTTAAAATTTTTAATTTTGGCAAATATACAGTGCCAGTCAAAACCCCCCCCCCCCTCTTATCTTTTGAACAGTTATACTTATACTAATGACATTTGGACTGTGAGAATAAACAGTAATAGATGAAGTCACAGAGCTTTGTGGTCACTAATTTTTAATAGGATCTTAAGTGATAGCTTATTTGAAAGATGTTGACAATACCTAGTCGGCCCTATTAATTTTGTTTGGGTTTAGACAAATTTTCATGGATAAATTAATTAAGATTATCCAGTCCGCCTCTGCTTAGTTGCGAACAAAGTTGCCATGTTTTCATTTTCTAATAATTGCCTTTTTGCACCACTTTTGTAAAAAAAATTGTATTGTAAATGTTTAGTTTTGTTATTGTGTAAAGAGACTTTTAGGAGTATACATAGGCAAAATAATTGGTGAATGTAGAAAGAATTTTGATGAAGCGGACTCTTAGATATTAGCATGAGAAGTAGTCAGATTGTATTATATATATACTTGAAGGAGGTTCTTAAGAGGTTTGAAGAAACAGGTAGTGTCAAAGATGCACAACTATCTGGTCGACCAACAATTAGTGATGACAAGGAAATTGACATAATTGCATAGTGGTAGTAATGAAGTACATTACATAGGGTGTTGTTAAAATTTAAATTTTATCCGCATAAATAAAAAGTGGAGCACCAAATTTCAGATGACGACCCCGACGGAAGACTGGAGTTCAATGAAATTAATTGAAACCAACACTATACAAAAAGCATTTGTTTTACTGATGAAAGTACTTTTCGTTCAAAAGAAGTGTGAACATTGAAAATATACGGTATTCGAGTGACACAAATCCGTACATAGGTCGTGAAAACAAACTCAATATCGGGAAAATGTGAATGTTTGGGCAGACATTTTGGGAAAACACATAGTCGTATCTGGTTTCCTCAATACAAACTTAAGCGGTGAGGTATATCTGGAGATGTTACAAAATTCAGTTGAGCCGCTAATTCTTGATATTCTGGAAAAAAATCCAGACAATGCGGTAGTTTGGTAATAACAGGAAATAACATTTCAACAAGCGCATTATTCTGGTGCAGTAAGATGTTTCTTGGTTGAAGAATATCGTGATGAATAAAGTGGACAGCTCAGTAACCGGATCTGACACCATTAGATTTTTAAAACTTTTTATTGGAACAAATTTATTGTAGAATGCCAAACAGTTTCAGCTGAAACATTCGAAAGAGTACGACACGAATTTACTAATAGAATGGATTTATGTCAAAAAGGAGACCATTTTGAACACTTGCTGTAAGAATTTGTTTAATTAATTACAGTGTAAATGTGAAATAATAATTTTAGTATTTATTTTTTCTACAAAATTGACCTAAACCCAAACAAAATTAACGTGGCTGAGTAATTATTGCTAACACCTTTCAAATGAGTTATCCAGTGCCATAAGATCCTATATAAAACTATTATCTATTACTGTTACCACTAGTAGAGAAGCTTATAACAGTTTATTTTCACCCTCCATAAATATCAGTACACTAACATAACTGTTAGATACGAGGGTTGATTTTTGACTGACACTGTACAAAACAGTATATATATATATATGGAAAAGAGGAAATACAGAGCGTACATATGAAAACGAACAAAGTCATCTAGACATTTCAGACATATCTGAGGATGCATATCAAGCGAACTGCTTCTCATTATGTGTTGAAATAGTAAATTAAGCAAAGAAGATAACCAAACCATACTAGAGCTGGTATTAGAAGACTAAAAATAAGAAGTAAGTAATGCAATGAACTTGATAATGAAGTTGAATATAAAACAAAAACTAACATAACTAAGCATAAGCAATAGAGAACAATGTTAAAAAATGTTTCAAAATTAAAATCATTCAACTACAATGGTAATATCCAGAAAACACTGAAAAGCTAGGTAAGCGACTCATTTTGGAAGGAAGGTGGAATGATAAACTGTAAATCAGAAGGATCAGATTAGATTAGGACTTTGGAGGACCGTATTATCTCTTACGCTGCTCGAAACTTACTGCTACAAAATTGTTACTAAAGAGATAATACACTTTTTATCATAATTAGTAGACTTTCAGAAATACATTTATTTCAGAAACTTTTTTATTTTGTTGTTAAAGGACTTAGCATTCAGATATACCGATCTGTCTAAGTAAAAATTGTATGTACACTAATTAAACAAAATGGAAGCTGGTAGTTACAATGATAATATAAATATTTCTAATATTTCTCACTTGACTTCATTTGCTTGACATTTATTCAACAAATGAAATAAATGTTGAGCTCTAAAGGTCTTTTTATGTATTCTTGTTTCTCCATCTTTTCGAGCAGTCTCATTTATCTTAATCTACAAGGAAAGCTATTTGTTCTTTTCAATGTCTCAATATGAATGCTGACAAATGATTGTTAAATAAATGAAGATGACTATGACGATACATAGTGGAATAGCTAAAAATGCCAAATTACAAAACGTTTACCGTTTCCAAATGAAACTTGCTATTTACCTGTGGGGAAGAATATACTATAAGTCAATATAAAAGTTTTCTTATTTATATACGCAAGGGAAGATAAGGAGAGGAAATTTTGAAAAGGGCAAAATTATTTCGTACAACAACTTTTTTCTTGTTGATCTGGTGTTAGCTAATTTGACCTTAGAGCTTAATACTTCCGAAGATAGCCTACAAAGCACAAATATTGTGACACGACTTAAAAGAGAGGGCAATAGAGACAAGAGGCTATTTCACTCGTTTGGGAGCTGCTTCCAATGAAATACGTCCGGTAGGTATGACGTTTGATTGTGCATTGCAGGTTACCTCCAGAAGTATATGCACTAAGAATTTGACGTCGTTTATTAGTTAATCTACCTAAGATATAGATAATGTATAAAACATTAGTTACAAGTCGACAATAACTATGAGTTACGTTAGGACAATATTCTCTGTGCATATGTAGTGATACCATTGTTAACCGTCTTCCAAAAGTAATGTTATCAATTCATTAGCATCGTTTTTTTATGTATGCTCAGTGATTATTCAAAAACGACTTGTGCAACTTTGATTGTTTAAACTGCATTATATTAAGGAACATTACATAAAGGTCCTATATAATTTTCTATAACGTGAGATTTACGGTTTTCCAGAAAATCAGAAAAAACAGTAATTAAGGGTGTAAACTTCAGTGAATTTCAAGGGGTTTTTACGGTTTTCACTAAAACGGCTTAATCAATGTGAAAATTTTAAATTGTATTCTACAAAGAGATGTTCCAGCTTGATTCCGTTTAGTTTTATATAACGTAAAACACACCGTTTATCTGAAAATCGGAAAAATATGAGAAAAAAGGTAAACATCAATGTAAATGTCAAATTTTCATCATAAATACTTAGTCCAAATGCCAAGACATGCCATGAAAGTATATCGTACAGCGTACAGTCGAGTAAAATGGAAAATTTTACCGGGCTGTAAGTGTATCGAAAAGAAAAATTGTTATGTTAGCGATCTTTTCTATACGGTATATGGTGGTAGTTGTGTGTGTGTGTGTGTTTGCGTACATCGAAATTCAAGCTGTTGAAATATAGGTCGAAGTAAAATTACAAATAAACGTGACATTGAGTGGTGTATATAAGCAGTTGCAAATATAGGACGGTTGAAATATAATTCGGAATAGAATTTTAGTTATACAGGGTGATTCAAAAAATGTTGCATTGAGTGGCACATAAGTAGTTGCGTATACAAGGTGGTTGAAATAAGAAAGTAAAACTATAGCTATACAGGGTGACTCAAAAAACTTTAAACAAATTGTCAAATAAGCATTTGCAGTACCTATATTTGAGATATAGGGCAAAGGGTTAAAAAAATGTTAGAAGCAGTTGTATATACAGAATGGTTGAATTATAAGGTGGAGTAGAATTACAGTTATACAGGGTGGTTAAAATAATGTTATATAGGGTGTAACATAAGATATTTGAAGTAACGGCGAGATAAAATTATAGTTATCAGGGTGTCTGAAAAGTTTGTTATATGGATTTATATTTGTACTGTAACTTCTCTCTGTAACTTACAAAAGTATGGCTTAAGTAATTGGCGTTTTGCTTTATAGTACATTCGATCAAAAAAGATTTAACCTATAATGTTTTTAATTATAGAGAAGTAATGTAAGAATTACCACCGGGTTTTATGAGAGGATATAGAAACGTTCAAGTTGGTATTAGACCAATGGAATGGTTTTACCAAGCATCACTGTTTCTTATGGCTATGGTTAGCAGAGCAAAAGCTGAACATTGGACTAAGAAAATCTCGCGCTTTACATTTACAGAGGATCTGAATATTGGGAAATTAAATGTGGTAAATACTCTACATGTACCCGATACCTTATTATATTCCCACCACTACATATGAAATTAGGCCTAATAAAAAAGTGGATGGAGTTGACCGTCACATGGTGGAAGTCTTGATTAATTAATACACAGACTTCAACTTTAAGTAAACGCACAGGTGACAATTGGTTCGCTATTTTATAGCTTCTTCTAACAGAAGAAGTCACCAGAATAGGCATTAAATGTTTTTGTGTTATGGTAATAAGGAATTGATGGCATATCTGTGCAATTTGGTAGTTGGAAAAATGCATCTATGGGACGTTCAATCTTCCCAATGATAGAGCCCGTCAAGTAGTGCTGCAAAGATGCTGCAAATCATTGACATAGTAAGGTCCGTATTGATACTGATTTTGAACCATAACGCCACATTCCAGGCTAATACTGGTAAGTTTGGACCAATTTTTTTGATGTCTGCACGAACAAAAGAATGTCATGTGTAAACACTTTTTCCTATTATGTATTTATTTGTGTATACTCGTGGAAGTTTGTTTTCTTTTCCTGGCAGTGCCATATCTTGTTTATTATTGTCAACCGTTTTAAGGCACCCTTACATTCTTTACATAGGTATATTTGATTAGGTTATAATCCTGGTTTAATAGCGAATATTGGTATTTTATACAGTTTTGCAGCTGTAATAAACTGGTGTTGTAAGCCCTAAAGCGTCTCCACAATAAAAAAGTATTTATGGTGTTCAGTTTTTCATTTTGAAGTTCTTAGATTTGAGTCCAAAAGGGTAAAATTTTGTAATAATCCAATAAAACCAATTAATCTGCTGGTAGTCTTTGTCCTTTTTTATGAAAGAAAGGGAATTGCATAATCTTTTTGTTCTGTATTGGCCTGCGCCGTTAGCATCCACAGAGCTTCAACCTATATATTATTGTTATTTTTTTCTAGCTATATTTAAAGTATGTTTAAAAATCGCATTGAACTTAGACAACCACAAACACGTAAAGGCCAAGAGTTGCAATCGAACCCAATAAGTCATAAGTTGTCTACGCGATTACTGTTTACCTACTTATCAAGCTGGCGCTAACTAATTGACTCCCCTTATATAATCGATGTGAAATGATTAATATTTTGAATAAATGAGAACAGATTATGCAGTTTTACTGCAATTATGGTAATGTAGGTACGAGTACATTACTACCTAAGTAAAATCAACAAAATGTGGATTTCAGCAGGCCGTTTAAAGACCTACAATCATTTTACAAGCTTGAGATTAAAATAGACTAAAACTTACATTAAGTGAAATATCTCAAATAACGCTCCTGTCTTTTTCCGTTTTTCTGTTCCGCGATATCTTATTTCCTGCGCTGACAAGCCCTACGACGCATAGTTAACAAGGTGTGTTTCCCTATTATCATCGATCTGTCAAATAACCCCCTTATACTAAAGTTACTCGAGGCTGTATGGATTTCCTTTGGCATGCATGGTTTGAAATGAGCTAATACTGGTTAATTACTTAATCCATTTTGATCCATCAAACGCTTGTTGCTCGCGCTTATGTTAAGCACCGTCGTGGCATAAATGAAAGATTTATTAATTGTAGTTCTCGAATTCTAAGAATGTCAGATGACGAACACTTTGTAGTAACAAGGTGCCCTCAAACGGTAGAGTACCCAGCTTTTGATTGGAGCCTTTTTTAATCAATTGTGTCCGCATTTTTAATCGTTTAATACGAAAGATTTACTTTTAGCTGCATTAAAATACACCTTGTAACAGATTGTTTAATTTGTTTGGTTTATATTTTTTGAAAGGTCATTTTAGGCAAGTTAAAGTAAAATTGCTTGATAATCTGTATATAAATAGGCAAAGACAAAACGATTAAGTACCATTTTCCATTTTCTCCTCTGTCTCTCAACCGATTTTCTTCATTTTTGTTTTGTTGAGTAGCTACTGACGACCTTCAGTGCAGAATTCTAATATTAATTTATAATATTGGTTCATTCATTAAATAAAATATGATAAAAATTCATTATTTACATCCTTACTGTCAACTCCAAACAACTGACAGTGCCGCCGCGGCCAGATTGTCAAAACTCAAAACACTGAGTAATTATATTTAGAGGGACCGATCGTTAGATGCTGTTATATACTTAGAGCATGTACTTCTGGAAATAAATGGCATGCCAGCGTTTTTATTGTTTACTGGTAAAATAGTCAATGTTGTAGATCAGTATTGATTTTGCGGACGTGTTGCAGTAACTTTCATATTAAATATTCTGTTTTTAATGTGAATTTAATTATTTGATTAATATATTATTATCACAACCTTCCCGAAGGTATTGTGTAAAAAATTGTCAGACAGTGGACAATAAAGAATGTATTAAATATTTGCGTTCTCCTAGGGTTGTTGGTCCTCTCTTTTCTTTAATATTCCTGAACTTGATTGAAACCGCAAATGACGAAAACTTTTAGGTTGCAACGAACAATCTTCCAATTATTATATCGAATATTTTGCCAGGAGCGGTTCGAGCCAAAAATTTGGGGGGGTCATTCATTTATCAAAAATATTTCGAATACCGATCTTTGATTACATTTTTGTTTTCTTTTTATTTCAATAAATTTGTCAATATGAGTGAACAATTTTGGTCATTATATCCACTTCTCCGATTTCTCTACAACTCTGATTCTTATAAAAATATACATTTACAATTTCATGAAATATGGTCGAATTTCGACCACTGGGCGACCACTAGTATATTTAATATTACAAGTCAAAATGAAAATCGGCATCTAGAAGTTTCATGGAAAACTGGTTTAAGAGAAACAATGGATTGTCTTGTGTTCAATGGATTGTAAAAAGTATCATAATTGCTTTGATAGGTTCTATTTGATCTCTGATCTTTTTTCGAGTGATTTCTTTTCTAGGAATCACAGGGTAGAGGTATTACACCCAGCACGACTCCAATGTAGGTTGTCAGTGGGCAAGGCTTCATTAGATTTCGCATTAAAATGTTAACCTAATTGTCATGTTAAATATTGTCAACAATACTAGCAAATTATCATTAAAATATATATTAGTATAAAAATAACATTTTTAAAGCTCAAAATTCATTATATGGATACATTATTTTTTTAATGTTAAAAAAATATAAGTTTTTATCATTTATCTATCCAGGGTAAAACGAACAAATCCGATATTTCATATAACGCTTTTTTAAAAAAATCGTTTGGACTCGATTACTAAATTCCATGATAAAGATCCGGCGTATATGCTCTTGTTACCGCCACTGTCCCCCAAAATATTAAATGGGAATATGTGTCGAAGGGTAACTTATTTTTGAGGTAATCAAAATTTCTATTCAACGCATATATAGTTTTCAAATTTGATGTAGTCGTTTTTAAGGTAATAATGTAAGAAAATGGAAAACGACGATTTCTGTAATAAATCAAAAACTCTAACTGTTTTCAAAAATCGCTGAGACCCGTCGATTATTATATTTCCAAGGAAAGATTTTAACCATATCACCAGCCTTCTCATTTCAACCCCTGCGGGTGTCAGATGCAACCCCAAAATCTCAAATGTGATTAGGAGTTGAGTGTTAAGTTGTTTTAAGGTTATCAAAATCCCTGTTCGAGGCATTTAAGTTTTGTAAATTTTATACAACCGTTTTTGAGAAAAAGGGAAAAGTTTAATGAGAAAAACGGTTTTTTAAATATTGCTCGAAAAAAAAAATTAAAACCAGTTGATTTTTATCTAATTTGAATGGTCATCAAATTCGTTTTACAATTGACCATGCAAAAAGATGGGGAAATATATAAACAATCAAGCTAGCAGATTCCTCAATTTTTATTCAAGCCACCCAAATACATTGAATAAAAATGTTATTAAAACAATATATGATATATTTGCTCTTTCATATAATTGTTTTTACGACAGCAAATACAATAAACGAAAAATAAATGATAAAAATTATTATTGTTGGAAACAATTACTGTATTAAATTCAACATCAAAGTGTTAAACAAAATTGAACTCAAACCAAAAGTTGGTAATCAACACCAAACTTCTCTGAATAATATGAGAACTCCATTCACATTGCAGTAACCACAAATTGTGGGGTACAAAGTATTATTAACACTAAACATTCAATAGTCATTTACGAAAATACGTGACAAAATTAATAGTTGAACAAAACCAAACTTAAATACTCTCTTCGAGGTGTCATTCTGTTGTACGCAAGACAATATATATAATATATATTGTTTCTGGTTAGGAAACCTTCATCAGTTGCGCAACTGACGTATTTATTTCGACCACTGTGAAATGTATTTCTTTCGTTCAATACCAAATCGAAATTTTATTAACCCCTTCATCATTTTTCAGACAGCGACATTAGGGAACTATGCATTTCCAGCCTTTCGACTGGTCTATCGATTGATTAACCTATTGGTTAATCACTATTTCCGAGTTAGCACTCTCGGTATTCCTATGATCTTACCATAAATCAGATATAAGAAGCATAATTCTAAATGAATTCAGAATGTAAATAAATCTGTTTTAAATTGCGTATTTACTTGAGTGAGAAGCATCTGGTAGCAAATATTGAATAATATAATAAATTTTAATTCGAACACCTTTTAGAAATATATAGCAACGTAGTTGTTTTAAATTTTGGAACAACAAATGCAAACCGAACTTCATATAAGTTCTATCAGATGATAAAAATACAATCATTAGCAAAGTGATACAATACATTCAAATAACACCTAAATTACTTCAGTGAACCTACAAAAAAAGAACTCCAGCTACAACACTTTTACACAGTTGCTTTATAAAATAAGTTTCTAAAGTTAGTTCTGGGTTAAATTTTTTCAGGTTCAAAACGACATTCAAAACAAGATATACACTAAAATCAATTATATCGCAAACAAAAGCAATAAACGAAACATAAAAGTCTATCAATTTTACTTGCAAAATTCCTTGTGAATGTAATAAATTTTACTTTGGAGAAACATTTAGACCTCTAATTGTACGAATAAATGAACTGAAAAATTATATAATGAAACGACAATTCGTAAAATCTAAAATTTGTAAACCTGCTTGAGACTTAGGCTATAAACTACAATTTAATATTCCAACATTACACAAAGAAGAACACCATTCAGAACAGAAATTGAAGACTCTGTCTTAATTCTGTTGACTTCGCTTCTTGTGAATTTGAATTTTATAGTATTTTAATAATTCAAATTTTCAGCCATTGACAACAGAGTCTTTTAAAACTTTGAAAGATTTCGATATTTTTTCTCAAAAAACCATAAAAATGACAAATTATTAATAGACTGCCCTAAAGTGGTAGTGACCCCACATTTATATAGTTAAAAGACGTTTTATTCTGTCCGGCAAGATACCGACTCACACGGTCAAGCATTGAATTGGACTAATCTCGGGCAGCATGAAACCAGTTTTCTTGCGATTTTATTTGCCTGCTCTCTGAGAACAAATCTAATGGACTGTAATAATTTGAGGAGTCCGTAACATTAAATCGTTAACAACAGGTATGGGATAAGAATCTGTATATGAATTAAGCTTATTAGTCATTTAAAGCCTACAGAGCAAGAGATCCGGGAATTCTTTTAACTAATAATTGAATATATTTTCTTGATTTGCTTGAACTCAAAATATTTGTTGAGTATATTTAAACAGGGTGGTTAATTAGTTAGTCAGAGTTACACATTACTTATACGATATAGAAAACATATTAGAGGATATATATATATATATATATATATATATATATATATATATATATATATATTATATCACACTTCTCAAATTAAACTTTTTAAAAAAGATTTTTATTAACTTTAACAAAATAATAACTTTTTAAAATACAAAATACAAAATTGAAATAATGACAATAATAACTAACAACAGACTGAGTAATAATGAATACAGTTGGAAGAGAAATTCTACAATATATAAGTTTAAAGATGCTGAATAGGCATAGTTGACACGGCGTTTCTAACGGATGTCGGCGGCGCCGTAATCTGACACCACACGTGTCGCTGAGTCAGCTGGGAACGACGAAATATAGTTGCTACACAAGTTCACACAAAGTTCGTGTTATAAACTTATATAACAACTTCCATCCATTTGAAAAAGTTGATGCTGTATCATCAACTTTTAAGGCAAGTTCTAAAGTTCTATGTCTTCGGTAGGGCGTAGTAGGCTGTGAAGCTT
Source organism: Octodonta nipae (assembly GCA_034190945.1). NCBI lineage: Eukaryota > Metazoa > Arthropoda > Insecta > Coleoptera > Chrysomelidae > Octodonta > Octodonta nipae. The sequence goes on from CM067219.1 coordinate 121,728,497, forward strand.
TCCTCTGGAGTTACTGTTTGCTGGACATGGTAGTGATGCTTGTTCGCTAGTAGGGTCAGGTTTAGTGAACTTACTCAACTTTTTCCGGATTGCTGTGGCGGTGAGCAGGAGAACAACAATTATTGCTAACATGATTGCACTAATTGTGAACAAGGAGGTGTGCTTTTCCAGGAATGGTTGGTTCATCAGTTGATCCAATTCTCTCGAGTACTGGCTGAGTTTGTGATTGGCAATGTTAAGGTCTCGGACATCTAGTTCCTGTAGTTTTAGGGGTTCGATACTGGGAAGTTGACTGACGGTAGGCATGTCGTCGCAGCAGTTGTAGGGGATATTTACTGGATGATATTTGAGTGTGATGCTATTTTTGGTGGTCCGTCTGGCGTGGACCCTGGTATTGCCGATGAAGGCGTTGCAGTGGGGCTGAATTTCCATTAATGAATTCGTCGATACGGTTAGTGTGACAACATCTTCTCCCTTGCATTTGATGGTGATGGGCAAAGGTCTGGAGATGGAGATCAACCAGAGGTTTATGTTGATCTCTTGGATATTATAATCTTCTGCATATAATACCGAAGTTTTGCAGGTTGCGGGAAGTGTGATTGGCTGTCTGAGAAGTTGTGCTTCGCAGATGGCATCTTTGTCTATTGGATGTGGAATTGACTTGGAACAAATTTTATGCTGTGTGTTTAATGGCTTGCAGTCACTCAGGTCTTCGAAGGATGTATATAATAACGAATCGTCATCTCTCGCGATAAATTTCGTTTTTATTGAAAGTATGTGATGAAACCCTGTTCGATCATCCAAAATTGGGATAGGATAAAGGTGATAAAGAGTGTAAATCTCAGGATCAACTAAAGGAATTTTGAGAACAAAAATGATTTTAGTGTTGATTTGAAATGCTTCCAATTCTATCAAATCGATGTATTGAGCAACATTTGAACTGTAAATAGGAAGTGGTAAATTATTTTCATGGAGTGACTGAGAAATTTTTTGAAGGGAATCGACCAAATCTATTGGGCTTATAATCGAACTATGTAAAATTTTTAAGCGGGCGAAAGAGACTGCAGTTAAAACATCGTTTAGGGTGTTTTCGATAAATATATAGCTCTCCATTAGGCTTTCACACAGATCTAGGATATTGATTTGGAATTCATGAAAGTCAAGATCGTTCGAAATGTATAGAAGTGACTGTCTTATTTTTTCGATATTATTTGAGAATAGTTTCTCTTCCGATTGAAATTTTTGTAAGGTGTTGTTAAGGCTTGTAATGACTGAAGTAGTTACGGATATTTGTTTTTTTAATAATTCTTGAGTTTGGTGTTGGTCTTTAGTGATTTTGGTTATACAATCATTTATGTATTCACCATCTGCCGCATCTAAGTTTCCTGAAATGGCTTTCCAAACTGAGCCCAGTCCGTTAATAAGTCCGCGTTTTCTTCTGTTGGTAGGATAAGTTTGAGTGTCAGCGAAAATGTCTGTATATTTGGAGTTAACGGATTTTGAAATTTGTTTCAAGAGGCTCACGTGTGTCTGTACTTTTGGTTTAAATGATTTTGTGTTAGTTGTGTTTTCATTAATAGTTTCTAGAATTCGATTTAGTATAGCGTCATTAGTTGAAATAGCATCTCTGAAAGGGTTGAGGTCTTTGAAGACAAGAAGTGTCCATTTGTCGTTTGAAATTTTAAGTGTGCCTTCTTCATGGAAGAAAACTCCTATTGTATTGTTAACGGGAGTAAGAGAGTATTGTTGGAGGTTCACGACTGAAAACAGTCCACAGAATCTGAAAAGAAGGGATTCATTCAAAATATGGTTTTAGTCTGTCAAAGTTAATTTTACTAATTTGGTTAGTCTGTAAGTTTATAACTGTGGCAGAGTTTTTTCTAATCGCGGTGATTTCAAAAGGTCCATTGAATTTGTTTTCAGATTTGCTTTTAATCTGAGACTCTTTCACGTAAACTTTGTCGCCTACTTTGTATTCTGGTTGGTTAGTCGAAACATGTTTGTCAAATCTAACTTTAGATTTTTGTTTTTGTTGGTCGGTTTTTGCGCGGGCAAGTCTATAATAGTAGTTCATTCTGTTGTTAAGGTCCCTAACATATTTGGAAATGAGTTTTTCCTGATCGTATATTGTTTCGGGGGGTCTACTAGAAGTGTGCCCAAAGATGAGTTCGTAGGGCGTGAAACCAGTGGTCTTGTTTTTAGTGTTGTTGTAGCAGATAACTGCGTAGGGGAGGACGTTGAATGGGTGTTCGTCAGGATGTTCAGCTGTATTTGCCCTTATCATTTCCGCTAAAGTCGCGTGAAACCTTTCGATAGAGCCATTTGATTCAGGATGGTGGACACTTGAAAAGGATAGTTTTATGTCATATAGTTCACACAGGTCCCTTATGAGAGTGTTATCAAATTCACGTCCATAATCACAATGGATGCGAAGGGGTGTACCGTAATGTTGGAAGAATATTAGGAGGGTGTTTACTACAGTTTTAGCTGTTTTGTCACCAATTGGGTAGGCCTGAGTAAATTTGGTGAGTTCATCCCTAATAGTCAGTGCGTAGTTTCTGGTTGGATATTCGAAAATATCAATGTTGATACGTTCGAAGGGCGTTTTTGGTGTTTCAGTTATGACAAAAGGAGCACTTAAGTTTTTTCTACAGAACTTTACCTTTTGGCAAGTTTCGCAGGACTTAATAAATTGCTCTACACTTTTGATTAGTCCAGTCCAATTATACTTTTCTTTTATGCGTCGGATGGTCTCGTTAATTCCACGATGAAGGTTATTTTTGCCGCAGTGGTACTGCTGCAGTATAACGGGAATCTCGTCTTGTGAAGGGGTTGTCACAATATTTTGACAAATTTTAAGTTTTACGTCTTTGTCTGCAAGTATAAAGGATAGTGTTTCAAGAATCGGTAGTTCTACGTTGTTTTCAATACAAAAAGTTTCGGATTCGTCGAACTGGTCTTGGTTGTTATAGAGAATGTTGAAAAGATGTGCAACAACTGTTCCAGGATCAAAGGGTAAAGGGACAATTAAATATTTTCTATGCCTTACAGTTTTACTGGCTAGAACGTTTAGAGTGTCAGTAGTGAAGTTTGGGTCTTCTTCGAAAATATCTTCGATGATTTTGTCATGCAAGTCATTGAGTTTATTTTGCCAGAAGAAAGTGACTATTCGTTTGTGAGATTTGTCTAGAAGTTGGGCGTTAGAAATTTCTATTTTTGAATAGTCGATTATCGACTCGGTTTTATACAATTGAACAAATCGATTAAATTCTGTTGTCATGCGTTCGTCATGATCATCGCGTTCTTGATCGTTGTCGGAGTCGTCGGAGTTATCGTGACTAGTACCTGAATCGGGTTGTTTTGGGTCGGTTTCGTTATTTGCGAAAATTTTTATCTTTGAAAGAAAGTCGGTGCATTGTTTGAAGTGATTAATTTTGATACGGGAAAGAGCGTCTGCGTTCAAGTTTACCTTGCCAGGCTTGTATTCGATTTTATAGTTATACTCCTCTAGTTTGAGGCGCCATCTGGCTAGACGACTGCCAGGGTCTTTGATCGAAAAGAGCCAAGTAAGCGGACGGTGATCACACAGGAGTGTAAACTTTCTCCCAAAAAGATACGGTCTGTAGTGCTTGACCGCCCAAACAATGGCTAGCAGTTCCCGTTCGATAGTGGAATATCGAGTTTCTGCACCGCAGAGTGTACGGGAAGCATATGCTATAGGAAGATCTTTTCCTACGGGGCCTTGTGAGAGAACCGCTCCAATTGCAAAAGCACTAGCATCAGTAGTGAGCAGGAATGGTTGTTCGAAATTTGGGTAGATCAAGATAGGGTCAGATACAAGGGCTTGCTTCAGTTCGTTGAAGGAAGACTTGCAATCTGCGTTGAAGATGAATTTGACGTCTTTCTGCAGGAGTTTCGTTAGGGGCTTTGAGATCTTGGCGAAATTTGGGATGAAACGTCGGTAATAACCGGCGAGACCAAGAAAAGATTTAACATCTTTAGGAGTTTGGGGTTGAGGAAAATTCTGGATGCATTCAACCTTTGAAGGGTTTGGTTTTACTCCTTCTTGGGTGATCAGATGACCTAGGTAAGCAACTTCCTTGCGGAGAAACTCACACTTGTCAGGTTGAATTTTCAAGTTTGACTGTCTAAGACGCTTAAAGACTTCTGTCAAACGGGACATATGCTCATGGATGGTTGGTGAATAGACTATGATATCATCCATGTAAACCAGGCAACGTTCATTCTGGATGCCCAGAAGAATGTTGTCCATGACCCTCTGAAAGGTAGAAGGTGCATTTTTCAGACCAAATGGCATACGAATCGAGTTTCTTGGGGACGACCCATACGGGGGAGGACCAAGGAGAAGAAGAGTGCCTGATAATGCCTTGATCAAGCATTTTGGAAATTTGGGTTTTCACTTCCTCCTTATGGACTTGAGGATATCTGTACGATTTCGTGAAAACGGGCTTGGCATTATTGGTGTCAATAGAGTGTTTGACGGCGTTAGTAAACGTCAAAACATCGCCTTCGAGATAGAAAATATCTTCGAATTCTAAGCAGAGATTCGTGATAAGTTCTCGCTCTTCGTCGTTAAGATGTTCTGTCCGAATTTGTTCCCTGATAGTAAAGTTTCTGTCTAAGTTTGTAGATTCACAGTAATGGTGTGTATTCAGATTTAAGAGGGGGTGTGTATAGTCAAGGGGTTCTAAATGAAGATTGGAAAAGTTAACAGTTTTCGGCATTGCGTTCGCGTTTATTATCGAAGTCAGAAATTCTCCCTTTAAATTAACACGTACAACAGCGTTGGGAAGTCGTACTTTGTCAATTACTTGTGTCGGTAAAACTGCGTCAGTATTTCTAAGTTCACATTTTAGTTTGAAAATTTGTTCGGTACGTGCCTGGATTGTTATGTGATTGTTATGCGTATGAGGTTGTGCGTTAGTACTGGGGGTGTCTGTTGGTTGTTTATTTGATTGGTCGTGATCGGGTACTTTATGTAGGGGAATAGTTTTAAAGTTAGTAATTAATTGTTTGGATTTTAAGTCGACAATACATTCATAATGTTCAAGAAAATCAAGACCTAATATCCCATCGAACTCAATATCTAGATCGTAGATAAAGACCTTGTGTGGATCGCCTAGAGCGAAAGGAATGAGGGTGGATTGTGAGATCGGGATTTTCTCATGAGTAATGCCTTGAATTGTTACTCTTTCGGGAGATCGTTGTGAGAAGTTTTTGACAGTGTTTTCTTTGAAAATGGAGATACCAGCTCCGGTATCAATTAGGAGTTTAAATTTTCCAGAAGCGTCGTTGATATAATAGAGGTTCTTGGAATTTACTGTCAGAAGGGGACTTAAAGAAATGTTTGTTCTGGGAAGTTCAGATCGGGATTGAAGTCTTCCAAATTCAAATTCTGTATTTGAGTTTGGACTTCTGAGAGGGTAGTTGCCGTATCTGGGGGTTGATCTAGGCTCGGAAGCGCTAGAAAATCCTGGTATTCATTAGGGCTGAAAGGTACGACAGGGGTATTGTCTACCATTTGTTCAAACCCATAGCTTTCATAGTTTTGGGTGTTATCATCGAAATGCTGCTGATTATTATCAGTATAATAATCATACTCGTCTGCATAATATTCGTGATAGTTGCCATTTTGATGGTGATTAAAATGGTGGGTCCTTTCAGGACGGAAATTTGGGTTTGTCTGTATTACAGACGGTCGAAAGTTGTTCGGTTTGAAAGGAGGTCTTTGAAAGTTATTAGGTCTAAATTGTTGACCTTGATGGTTTGTGTTATTGTTGACAGGATTTGGCCTCGATGGTTGATTCGGCCCAATGAAATTTGGTCTATTATTTTGGTTAAAAGGCTGAGGGTTATTTTGAAATCTTAACCGACAGTCCGCAGCAATGTGGCCTAATCGCCCACAATTTAAACATTTAGGAGGTGGATTTGGTTTTCTAGCCTGAAAAGATGGCTTACGTGGAACGGATTTATTTACTTTTTGTTCCTCAAAATAGGATAATTGAAGTTCTCTTCTTATTCGTGAATGTGCCTCAAGAAGATCCTTCGGATTACTGGCACGGATAATTTGGCCTAATCGAGGTTCTAAACCGGTAAGTAGGGTGTTTAGGACCATTGTGTCAACAAGAGTGGTTTGAGCATCTTTCTGCTCGGTGCTTAGACTAGGGGCTTTTTGGATACAAGAGTGCATTTTCGCACTCAAAACCTGAAGTCTGTTATAGAATGTCAAGGGGGATTCGTTTGATAGTTGTTTCAAACGTTGGAGATCGTGAATTAAAGAAGACAGATCCCTAGAGTCTCCAAAGTGTAGTGTTAGAAGCTGCTTTATTTCGAGGTACGACGCGGGGTTCCTAGAGTTAATTAACTGCGCCGCTTTTCCCCTTAATTTATTTTTGATGTGAATTACCAACAAATATTTTTGTTCGGTATTAGACATGTTATACGCGCAATTGCACGCATGTATAAATGTAGCCAAAGAAATTTGGTCGCCTTCAAACTCTGGAATTATTGAAAATATTTCCGACAACCTATATTTTTCAGTTTCATCGACAACCGTGTTGTTCTGTGATTGTGCCATTTTGATTTAATAAAATTTTAAACGAAAGAGGTTCAATTAAAAATAATAAAAGGTATAGAAAATGGTATCAATAAAATAAATGGTATAAAAATCAATAAATTTGTAAATGGGGAAATACCAAAGTTATTTGGATGATAGAATGGTATTAATAAAATGTAAATAAAATCAATAAATCAAATAGTTCACTCAATCGAATGAATAAAATCAAAATAATCAATTAAATCATAAAATATTAATGCAATCAAATAGTAAATCAGTGATTCAATTCACTGAATAAAAAAAATATCAAATAATCAAAATATCAAATCAATCAAATATTAAAATCAATTATTAATAAACTTAAACGTTAGACGATTCACTACTACTCACATCAACAGGAACATTGGAAGATCCGTGTTCTCCTTGTTATCGCAGTTGGGACTTCTTCCAGGTTCTTTGCTCCGTTGAGGGATAGGAATCCGCCGCTACCAGTTATCCTACTGACTGCGCCAATTTGTTATATCACAATTCTCAAATTAAACTTTTTAAAAAAGATTTTTATTAACTTTAACAAAATAATAACTTTTTAAAATACAAAATTGAAATAATGACAATAATAACTAACAACAGACTGAGTAATAATGAATACAGTTGGAAGAGAAATTCTACAATATATAAGTTTAAAGATGCTGAATAGGCATAGTTGACACGGCGTTTCTAACGGATGTCGGCGGCGCCGTAATCTGACACCACACGTGTCGCTGAGTCAGCTGGGAACGACGAAATATAGTTGCTACACAAGTTCACACAAAGTTCGTGTTATAAACTTATATAACATATATATATATATATATCGAGAATTATAAGGTCTATAAATAAAACAATAGTATTATGATCAAACAAATTATAATGTCAATAAACAACAATTTCAATTCTTAAACCAAATAAATAAAATTATAAAATAATTTTTATTTAAAAAAGAATCCACTAATTCTTATCTCTTTCTGTCCTTCTTTCTCTCTCTCTCTCTGCCTATTTTATATTCTTTTTCTATATTTTCCACATACTTTATCACTATTTTATTTTTTTTATTGTTTGGACCTGTTTCTATAAGTGCAGCTCTAATTCATTCTATATTGCAACCACCCGGTATAATCTCCTGTGTTTTGGTGACCCAATATAATTTATTTGTCTATCATTTTGTGAACCACCCTGTACAACTATAATTCAACGCCACAAGTTATTGCATCTGCCCTGATATCTTTAAAACCACCCTGTATAAGTATAAATCCTCTCCCCACTATTGACTGCTTCTATTTTTCTACTGGTTAAATTATAGCAGTATATGCAACAGCTTCTAAAAGTTTGTGAACCCATATAACTATATAAAACCGGCCCTGTAATTCAAATGTCCTAACTGCTTATGCTTATATAACAAATTTTTGATAGAACCTGAAAAACAATAATTTTACTCCACTCTTATTTCAACCAGCTTGTACAAGTAACTACTTATGTTCCACATTATATAACTTTGTTTAACCACCCTGCATAACTATAATTCTACTCCACTTTATATTTCAACCATCCTATACGAGTATATACTTCTGCATAACCCCATATCACATGCACCCACGCACACACATACGCACACCCACAACTGTATACCATACAGAGAAGATTGCCCGCACATTAATTTCTTATTTCGATACACCAATTGAATATTTTCTGCCACTTCACTCGACTGTAAGCCCCGTACCATAACTTTCTTTCAGAAAGAAGCTGACTTCAAATGAATCAAAATGAAAACCGTTACAAACACCTTGTACGATATACCTTTATGGCATATCTTGACATTTAAGCTAGATATTTATTATGAAAATTTGACATTTACATTGATGTTTACCGTTTTTTGCACATATTTTTCCGATTTTCAGAAAAACGGTATGTTTTACGTTATAGAAAATGCTATGGAATCAAGATGGAACATCTCTTTGTAGAATACAATTTAAAACATTCAAATTGGTTGACCCGTTTTAGAGAAAACAGTATAGATTCATTGAAATTCACTGAAGTCCCTTAATTACTGCTTTTTCTGATTTACTGAAAAAACGTAAATATTACGTTAAAGAAAATTATATGGTACCTCTCTGTAATGTCCCTTAATACAACGCAGTTTAAATCATCAAAATTGCTAAAGCCGTTTTTGAATAGTGACTAAGTATACAAAAAAAAGTTGCCGAAGAATTGATAACCTTCTCGTTTTTGAAAGTCGGTTAAAAAAATAAAATCTTAAAGTATATGCTTAAAATGCCCTCTAACTACTTTTAAACAAAGCTGCAGGCGATCGATTTAAAGTTCTTTATTTCTTTACATCTTTATTTTTAAAAAATTTTCAGATTCTTTCTTTCAATTCTTCTTTGGTTGTTGGAGGAATTGTCTTAACCTCATCTTTCACCTAGCCTCATAAAAAACAGCTTTAGTTAAGTCTGCTGATCTGGGCAGCCATTTAATGGGACCATATTGAACTGGAGCAGTGTAGTGGATTGGTGATCCATCATGTAGGAATCCCATATTTCTTTGGAATTGTTTGGTATAATTTGTAAAAGGCCTACTTAAGTCATTTTATAAGAAATATGAATAGGCCTGATTATTTACCTTCCCATCGAAAAATATAGACTCATAACATCTTGTCCATTCATTAAGAGGCCTTCTAGTGTGACTCTGATATTGAATGAAATGTAGATTATTGACTTAATAATAAAGGAAATTATGTCTATTTACTAAACCATTTTTATGAAACATTATCTATGAATAGCAATTACAAAAAAAAAACACAATCGAAAGTTGTGCCCAATTACAAAATGTAACTCTTGCTTTATAATCATTATTTTGTAATTATTGATGTAGTTGAACACGATATGTTTGAAATTATTTAAAAAAATAACGTACGACTTATATTATCCAACTGATTTGTACTGACAGAAGTATCTTCCCCTATTGCAAGTAAAATGTTGATCTGGTTTTCCTTCGTAAGAACCCTTTTTAGAGTTTTTTTTTTCAAAATGGCGATTCCTTCGTAAGAAAATGCAATAAGTTTTTTCATAATGTTGTCTTCTATCGGAATATCTTTGTTACATTAACCGTATCAATAACTTCTTTATATTTAAAATATACAAATACCGAAAAAACCTATTTGAAATATGTAAAACCAACAATATTGTACCATTTCTTATTTTGTCAGAATTATACTACTCAGAACAGATTCAAATTATTGTCAGTTTTCAAGTACGTAGCCAACTAGAGAAGTTGTTATACAAGGTCTTACCTAAACGAAATGAGGGTATGTTCTTGCCAGGCCCGCTTCAAGAATAAAGAATCCTTGACAAAATTTGTTGTCTAAGATATCGTTCAAACATATTATTATGAATAATTAACCAAAAATACATATATCTACTTACTACAGGCAACTTGTGAATCCAAAAAATTAAAGCTTGGTAAAAACGAAAGGAGTTATTAGAATATTAACATAGGATCATAATATACAGGGTGGTGCGTTCCCGCAATTTGTTTAGTGTATTGTTTTCAATTTGATTGATTTACTTCATTGATTTTTAAACTTCTGCACCTTTTCTAAAACTTTCCGTCACGCTAATGCTGTAAGTGTTTTTTGCGTGTAAAATATAGACAGTATTGACATTCGTGTTTTGGATCCCTAGATATTTGGACGCTTGGGAAAGTCTTGTATTGTACTCCGAACTATTCGGACGCTTTTTTGATTCCGTCTGAAGAGACGGCGCTTTTTGTTGTTATAGTGTTACGACTCCGCGTGTTAGTAGCTCCGATCGTGGCAACCGCGAAACCGCTTTCATCTTGTTTCTTTTGTGTTTACAAAAGCGCATCATTTGTTGTTAAACCCGCATTTTGTTTGCTCAATCAATGAACATTTCGTCACTATTTTTTGTGTAACGTGTTGTCCTGACGAAACTGTAAAAACTGTTCCTGCTGTTACGGGGCTAGCTTCTGAAGAAAGAAGAACCAAGAAAACAACGCAGAGCTTCGACGTAAAAGGTTAGTGATAACTTTTACTTGATGATACCTTTATGTGACGGCACGTGTTTATTGATTGTTCCGCTAAAGGTCCTTTGTCAATTATATACTTGCATTGAACCAGCATTGAACTAAAACCGCAACATCTAATTCTTACATTTTTTTGAATATTATATGTAATGTGCATCGAAGACATTACACAGGGTGTTCCATTTGAAATAATTAAGAAATCTCATTTAACAATGACTATATCAATATAAAACAATTCTGTTACTATATAACGCTCTATTTTAAATTTAAATTTCTTGATATATACTAGGCGACATAGTTACAGTAAATTTATTATAAAAATGCCTATAACTTCTGAATCACTCAGTATACTAAAGCAAAAAGGTTATAATTGCAAAATGCCATAATATACAGGGTATCGTCTGAAAAATTTAACGTTGGTTCACCCTGTCCCATTTCTTATAATAAAGGTACAATTCAACTTTGATGCACTAATGATAAGTATTTGTATCAATCATTAAATAAAACCACAATTATCAGAAACCAATTTTTGTTATGCTCTATAAACTGATTATGAACCTAAATGTCCTTATCTTTTATCAGAACATAAGTTACGTAGATTACTATATTTTTACTAATCTACCTATAGCTGTGTAAATATTTTGCGTTTGTGTCATAAAATTATTGTTCGAATTACGAGTGTGCAACCGGGAGTAAATGATACGAAACGATTTGAGTGTGGTTTTCGTGATTACCGATCTGTTCCTTGTCGTCTAGTGGAACGGTTAATGAGTAATTTTTTTCACTGGGAGACCTTCTTGCAATTTGAAACTAATTCATATTTAGCGAAAATAGTGCTATATTAAGAGCTTATACACTTGCTGACTCTGCTTTTTCCGGATTTGGACCGCGTCATTTTTTTCGAATTAATTATTTATATACCTAAACCGGCATATAAACAAAGTTTTCCGATGTTTCGTCCACACTTATAAGGGGCTTTTTCAAGGATGAGACAAAAACAAAACAAATGTTACTTACCTTGCGGCGACTCCATTCATTTCATCTTTTTCTCACGAACACACTTCGAAAAAATGACGCTGAAAAAGCAGAATCAGCTATGACTCTGGCCGCGAAAACCTCCGTTCTCAGGTTATACACTTATTTGTGTTAATATTCCTGATAATCTTTCGTTAGTGTTTATTTCGAAAAAGTCACGTTGCCGCAATTCATAGGTGGATTTAGAATAAGCTAATCTCATTGTTCAGCTTTATCGCCTGTGTTTTCTACATTCATCTTCCTCTTCTTCTTCTTCTGCTTTAGCTATATACCATCCTCTCTTGAATGTAAGCCTTTCGGTGCTCTTCCGCCTTCAGTTTCTACATGCTGTCTCTCGAGTGTTGACTACCCATCATCTCTGTGGTTTACTTCGACTTGTATTTTTCGCAAGTCTCCAATGTAGCGTATTGAGGCTCCACCTCCGCTAACCTGTCTGGCTATATGACCAGCTCATCTCCATGTCCTTATAGGGGATCGAAACGCGTAATTCCGAACATTTTGTACAGGAAAAGTAATTGCAAAATAAGTGGACGTACTTCCCCTCGGTTAATCCTGTGAGAGAGTTTTTCTATAAGAAGGCAACTAATTTGAGCGCGAAATGACTTTCGACATCTAGGAGTCTCAGGGAAACATCCTGAAACTCCTAGGATATTGATATCCCGATCAAATATTAAGTTCTTATACGTAATAAATGCATAAATTATTATTCGAGATTTCAGTCAGTTGTGGGAAGCGCAACTGATAGGGGTTCTCGACTAGAAACACTATATTATCTTGCGTTCAAAGGATTGATAATCCCAAAGGTAGTATCAAGGCAACTAGTATTCCGGTCAGTTTCCACAAACTGCTCTTAGGTATTACACCTTGATTTTCAATTACCTACTTAACTGATCTTTATATTTTAAAAACCATTGTTAGGAATGAAGCCTCCTCAATTATTCAGAAACTACTTAAAAATGTGAAATTATGTTTTCCGTACTTAAATTTTGTTTTTTTTTATGTTTGTCTTGTCACGTCAACTTACACTGCAGACCAGTGCCTAAGGAACACACAAAATTATAAACTTTCCCTAATTCACATATTACTGCATACGGCAGCTTTTCATCGGGAACATTTCTTGGATAGTGGGTGAAATAATTACAAAACATAAAGTAAATTTAATAAGAACTAAAGTTGTGAAATCTTGCATTCTTTGTTGTCACAAACATCCGCAAACCAATAAGCAAGCGAAAGCAATCAAAGCATTTTTACATAACAAATCAAAGTGAATCTTAAATATCGTAGGTGGGAATGGAAAATCACCAAAACAGTTTAATGGACAGGGTACTCAAGAAACTTCATCATCTTTGCAATATTCTTTTTTACTTAAAATATAAAAAGCTCGTGGCAATAATTTTAGTTATAATCAAATCAATTTTTGTACTTGGCACAATATTCATTCCTACTAGTTTTGATGCATCATTTAATTATCTCATCATTTCCGCCTATTCATAAATACCGATCGAAAAGAGTTCAATATGATAGCTAATCGCAGGTGGTGGAGAAATGAGCATTGATATCTTTCGTTTGCCACTTCAATTTTTAAATACATCTTCAAGTACTAATGTAATTATTTTAAGCCTTTTCCTACTCATGTTAGTCAGTTATAGCGTTTGTTCTTATAATGTCGTTGATTCTAACCTGCATTGTTTTCATACATGCCATTGATTAGTCCTGTGTACTGTGTATGTGGTGTCAATTCTGACATGGTCCATTTAATCTGTAGCCTGCACGGACCCCGGCCAGTTCGAATGTTTGATAGGAATCGAATTGTTTATGTGGGAGTAAGAATTAACTACTTCGGACTTCGGTATGTTACCTCTGTGCTGTAACATTTTTGCTGTAATGTGGTCTTCACTGGACACTTTCAATTTTTTCTATTTCTCAGACTAACTTCCTAGTTAATTTATTTTATCGCGAAATGTATTCCGAAATCCAAGAGTTTCAGGAAAATCTAGCTCACAGATATTCCAAATCCGGAGTTGTACTGTATGTAACGCCGTTTCCCTATGATTCCTAGGATAGAAGTCACACGAAAAAATTCGTAGCTTTACTAAAACCTGTCAAAGAAATTACAATACAAACTTTTCCAGTCGAGAAGCTTCATCAATTGCGCTCCCCTCAACTGATTGAATTCTCGAATAATTATATATGTTATATGATAGGAATCACAGGGAAATGACCTTACACACAGTGCGACTCCCGATTTGGAGTCTCTGTGAGCTAGATTTTCCTGAAACCCCTGGATGTCGGAATACATTTCGCGATAAAATAAATAAATTCAGTTATATGTACTATATAACATTAATAATTATTCGAGAACTCAATCAGCTGAGGAACGCGCAACTGATGAAGGTTCTCGACTAGAAATAATATATTCTCTTGCGTTCAAAGGATTGAAAAATCTCGAAAAGTTGGTATCGTAATTTCTTTGACAGGTTTTAGTAAACCTACGAATATTTTCGTGTGATTTCTATTCTAGGAATCACAGGTAAACGGCTTTACACATAGTACGACTCCCTATTTGGAGACTCTGTGAGCTAGATTTTCCTGAAACCCCTGGATGTCGGAATACCTTTGCGAGATAAAATTTAAAAAAGCAGTTATTTGTACTATATAACATAAATAATTACTCGAGAATTCAATTAGTTGAGGGGAGCGCAACTGATGAAGGTTCTCGACTAGAAACAAAATATTGTCAATGGGTTGATTGGTGTATTCAGTCCCGTGTAAAAATCCTTAACTTTAGCAATGTCTTCTGCGCTTGTGACTTCTATACTCTGCTTGTTTTCCAAACATATCATTCGTTGTTTCCGATTGGATAGTTTAGACATCAACATTTTCATGTTTATATTTTTCCGATGGTCTCCATGGTCGGTTTAGCTCTATGATGTTAGGGATCTGCGAACTTCTCTTTTTATTTGTCTGTTCTCTGTTTAATTGTCGTTTCTCTTTTCAATGTTCTCCTTTCTTTGATCAGGTGCATTGTCCTTGGAATAATTTTGTATTTCGCAATTTTTCTTTTTTAAAACATATTTTCTTTGATGAGGTTTTACACTGGACGTGATTTTGCGATTTACTTAAATCACGTTGAATTATCTTCCAAGTCCATTCGAGTTGAACTGTAACTGCTAGGTCCTTTTAGTGTACGTGTATAAAGAATAGTTGTGTGAAAATTCATAATAGCACAAACTTCTAGTATAAAGGCACAAGGCAACTAACATTGTTAGGCTTCCGTCTGACACGTTCCTACATGTACGCCGTCCGCTAAGAAAACCAGGATTGTTAAAAAATTATTAGGATTCATTCTACCAGTGAAAAGATCAAATTTACGGGCATTTTTACTGTTGATAGGTGTTATATTATTTAAAAAACTCCAATGACTGAACTATTGGGTAGACTTTCTTGCTTTCGACATTTGCAATACTTTTTATTTGGCCATTATCCATTTGGCCTGACAGTTACTGAAATTTCCTACTAGAAAACAACACGAAATCATCGATCCCTTGCATGGCGTCGCGCTTTTGAAGTTACCGACTGTGGCGGATAAGAGTGACAGATCGAAAAACACCTGGATCAATAATATTAATAACCAACAAAAGCAAAAAGAGTACAAATTGGTCGATAATATCCTTCATCCACGCTAACTGTTCGCTGGTTCAAGGAATATATACATTCTTATAAAAAACACTTTAAAGAAGAGTATGAACCCAACGTAGGTGGTCTTTTTTGCGGACGACGGTCGTGTGAGATATCAGCATAAGAATTATGGCTCCTAGAAACCCATTTTCGACAACTCGAAATTTGGCTGATGAGTGGTTAGGAGAGCAAGGCCATCATGTAAGTGTTCGAACGGTTTACCGCCGTAGAAGGTCTTTTGGACGGCAGCATTATCGATCCCAGCCTTTGCTACCTCGGATTGCTGAACCTCAACGGTCACGACTACAGTGGTGCAGAGAACGACAACATTGGAATGTAGAAGAAGGATTAGGCGACGTAGAGGAGAAAGACGTGAACCTCAATTTAATATTGAGTGATATGTACATCAAACAGTAGGCGCGTATGGGGTGCTATTGTACATGGAAGTAGTCTTTGTTCGAGGCAAGATGACAGCAAAACGTTTTCTTCAGGAAGTAGTGGAGCTATGTGTATTCCCTTCCCTTAATCGGCTCATGTATGTCATATTTCAACAAGATAATGCTCGGTTTCAAGTTGTTCGAGTTAATTTTTTTTTTTGAAGACTCATGTGAATTTTACTCCAGCACACACGGAATTTGGAGGTTCTAAGATATGAACTACATGTAACTTGAAATAGTATTACCCAAGAAGAAATAGACCACGTTATTGAATCAATGCCAACTGCGGTGGACAAACATTTTACGAGTTCTGCCTTTTATATTTCGGGATTGGACAACCCTAGTGTTGCAATCTGACAACTGACAGCTCTATAGTAAAGTTTGACATTTTTGAGGTTATACGTACTCAGAACGTTTTGACATACGAGCGCTATGTGTTGTCTACAGTAACTTAGGGATTCATCTCGACCAAAAAAAAAATGGAATTAAATCGTGAACATTTTCGTGATATTATTTTTTACAACTTTCGACGTGGATTAAGTCAGCAAGAGTGCATTGATGAAGTTAATTTAATTTTTGGCGATGAAACTCCATCAAGGACCACTGTTTATCGATGGTATGGTGAATTCAATCGAGATTGTAGTTCACTCCAAGACGAATTTCGTGAAGGTCGTCCAAAAACAGTTGTTGATCCGGAAACCATTGATGCTGTGCGCGAACTGATTTTGCAAGATCGTCATGTGACCTGTCGTGAGATTGAGTCAACCTTACACATTAGTGGGACCAGCATACATTCAATATTGCATAAACATTTGAATGTCAAAAAAATTGTTTGCATTGGATCCCATACAATTTGTCAATCGTTCAAAAAAAAAAAAAAAATACGATCGCGGTGCTTCAAAATACATTTATGACATAGCGACAGGTGATGAATCCTGGATTTAAGCGTATGAGCCTGAAAGTAAACAGCAGTCGACTGTATGGATGTTTCAAGATGAGCCGATTCCAACAAAAGTTGTTCGCGCACGAAGCACTTCCAAGCAAATGATCGCTTGTTTTTTCGGAAAAACTGGACATGTCGCAACCGTACCACGAGAACAGCGCAGGACAGTCAATTCTGAGTGGTACACAACCATTTGTTTGCCAGTTGTCTTCCAAGAAATAAGGAAAACCAACCGCCGAAGACGGATCACTCTTCACCACGACAATGCGAGCTCTCACACATCGGCTCAAACAACTGCATTTTTGACCACTCAAAACATCGATTTGATGAGTCATCCGTCGTATAGTCCTGACTTGTTACCAAATGACTTCTTTTTATTCCCGTACGTAAAAAACACCTGAAGAAGCGGTTGCTGCGTTGAGAATGCATGTTTTGGAGATACCTCAATCAGAGTGGAAAAAGTGCTTCGACAATTGGTTCAAACGCATGCAAAAGTGTATAGATCTTCATAGGGAATATTTAGAAAAACAATAAACCGATTTTCGATGATTAATATTTGTTTTTGTTCTCTAATCTCGAAATGTAAAAGGCAGCCCTCGTTTTAACAAACTTCAGCAAAAAAAAAATTAAACACCTTGCTATTTTTTATTCAATTTTTAATCATTTACTCCTTACTACAGCATTTATCTTTTACCGACACAATATTAAATGTAAACATCTCCTTCTGGGTGTTGCGATTTCTTTGCCAGTGAGGATATATTTTGCAAAATACGTCGTGTAGTTTTGGTGTACGAACTATAATTATACGTTTTGTGGGTTGCGAATTGTATTATCGATTTAGGGATGTTCATGAGCCAAAAATATCGATATTTTTTTCGATATAATATATCGGAATGTTGTATCGATATTTTCTGATATATCGATGAAATATATCGATATTTTCGATATATCGTATGTAATTTGTATTTAACTAGTATGTAATAAAGAAAAGGAAGAGTTGCAGTTTATCATGTGTAAATAAGGAACACCGGGTTTAAGAAATGAATCAACTTTATTTACATATCCCACTAATTTTTAAAAATCATGCAGGGTTGCCAGATTGCTTGAAGAGAAAATTCCTAAAAAATCAATAACTTTTACGTATTCGATATATGGAAAAATATCATTCAAGTGATCAGCCATTGATATAAAAAATTGATATTAAAATTAATTACCTACAAAGTAAAATGATAGCTAATAAATAAGTTCGTGAACCTACCAATTTGATCTTAAAAATAAAATATTTAAAACAGAGTTATTAAAAATTTTCTGAATACCTTTATGGGGGCAGTGAGTTTCATTTTTAGATTTCACGACTATCTAAGTACGCAAACAGCAACTCTCAATACATTGTAATATCCAATTTTTCTACTAAAAGTGGGTTGATTGTTGCAATCTTCTGATAACTATTGAGTACTGTTGTCAACATTTTATACTTTAGGTGGTTTTTATTTTTACGGCTTAAATTTAATAAAATTTAAATACCAAAATGATAAAATTATACAGATATCGTGAGATTGACTTTAAGTCATCAGATCTGGCAACACAGCACACAGCAACACAAATACTAAACATCTATTCTCCCGTTGCTATAGTAAACCGGACATTACTGCAAAAAATGGCAGAACCAATCAGCATTTAGCCTGTATCTTGGCAATATTCTTTTTATACGCACTCTAGGTATGTCCTACAAGTACTGCTCTCATACAAGAGGCCTTTTCACATTCGAAAATTATTTGTGCGTGCACGTCAACTTCTGTCATTTTTTTCGGACGGTTTTCTCATCATTGGCATGTAAATAAAAATTTTCCAAATTTTGAAATTGACTTTTTTTAAAGGTTAGCTACAAATAATTTGTACTTTTCGTACTTATCAATATATTGATTTATTTTGAAGGATTATTTTAAACCTAAAATGTTTTTTTAACCTGTCAACTACTTCTGCCTTATTTCCACCTTGTGAACGACCATAGCACTTTAACCATCGTCCTAATTGAATACAAGTATGTATCTACTGTAGTATGCACTAATGAAGCACCATCAATTAATTTCTCACTCAATTTCATGGTTAATAAGGGCAATGAAGTCTATTCGGTATTCAAATTTGAAAAAAGTCCGAAACATTCGAATTATCGCCTTGTCAACATAGCGAACGCGCACGCGCGTTAGAAAGTTTGTAACGGTCTATATGAAGTACTAAATAGAGAACAATTGAAAATTGTCATGGTGAAATGCTTTTCATTTTGTACGATATTCATATATCGGATAAAATATATCGATATTATATATCGATATCATTTGATTCGATAATATCAGATTGATTCGATATATCGACAGTATATATCGATATATTATGATATATCGATACATATCGAGCATCCCTATATCGATTTAGTGTTCCCCCTTTTCACATGTCAAGTGTATACAATTGAAGGCTGATAATATTTACCTGCAGATACGCCGACTGTAATCTTCTTTCACTCCCCTAAAAGCAGCTGTCGTACGTATGACCTTTATAAAATTGAAATTACAAGGACAGAATATTACTCGATACGCCACTATTTGAACAAACCAAAACCGATGTCTGTGCAGCATTATCTGTCAGGTAATAAAGCCGTAAATCAAAGTGGAAATAATAATGTTTACACTATTAAATATATTGTATGATAATGTGCTAGCGTTATCTAAAAGTTGGTTCGGAATCGTTCTAAACGCTTTGAGTATAATGTTTCAAGTTAATAAACAATTTAGAAAGGTTTCCGAAATCCAGTTAGTCGTATTTTTGTTGAATGTTTGGAATAGCGTTTTGAAATTGTTTGTTTTTGATTGAGTCATTCAGAATATAGAAGAACTGTTACTTTTATAAAGAGCGGCCATTGTAAATTTCTTCTTGTAAAGATAAAATTGTATGAAGATTTGAGGTAGACTAAATTTATGCTATCTTATATTATATGCAGTACATACTTGTTTACAAATAGAATTTGTTTATTATAGTATCTATGAAATATTTAAAATATTTTTTTGGTTTTAACTGTTCTAACACAGAATAATCAAACCCAGAAACGAAACTCTTGTAGGAACCTTTGATGTTTTGGGGTCAAGATTTCGTGACCTTGAACAGAAATCGGCCATTACTTTGACAGTAAGGATACCCGGGCGGTAACTTTAAATTAAACATAAAGACTCATTTGTATTAATAGAGGAACATATTTGAAAAATGTAATTCTTAGAGGCATTTGAATAAAAAATAATTACCAGAAGTAGTGTGAAAATAAAGGGTTTGTGTTTATATATCTGTTATATACCAAAAATTCCACTTCAAATGGTGTGGAAATTATAGATCCTGAAAAACTCTTTTTAAAGTTTAATTTAATTCTCAATTTTTTTTGACAAACTGACCTTACTTGTATACTTTGTTCTGATTCAATTGTGAATAATAAATAAATCTTATAATATTTAGTGCTAATCTTTGGGCTGTTTTGCTTTAAACACGATAATTCACTTCATAGTTAGAATATGTTTGACAATTGATATGTAGTTGAATATTGTGTATATGTAACTATTATGTATTTAACAGATAATTTGTGAATAATACGACTATTTTTGTAGTTTTTCTCTGAGGATAGGGTACATATTTTAACTTCGAAATAACATTATGATACTTCATAGTTCTGTGGTTCTATGAACCTACCGTCAACTTAAAAGCTTTGTCGCACATGCGTAAAGAAGTTGTACTTGACGGCAACGGGTTTGATTATTCTGTGGTTCTAATAAAATCTTTAAAGTGCCGTTATTTGGTAGTTACTAAGATATTTAGCACTAAAAATTAGTTATTATTTTTAGATTATATAAATATGAATGCAACAAACCATATATAAAATACATCACAACAGAACAAAATGAGTGAAACTCCTCAAATTCTATGGAAAACTTCGGATACTCTTGAAATTTAAATGAGGAAAGAAGAAATACCAGATATAGGTACTCACGAGAGAAGTGGGGTAACTAGTCAAGAACAACAAACATGGCAAGGTAGCAGGCAATGACCAATTATTGGTTACTAGTGCAATATATTCTATGGGTTCAATTTCAGAAATATTCACACTCACTTTAAACGTCTTTATCAAAATAAACTTATTTACAAAAAACTATGACTAATATTCTCAGCTGGTGTTCTACACGCTGAATCTAAACCAAACTGTCTCGCCGCCAGACATCCGCGTCTCATACAGAGGTGATTATTTCCCAGATTATTCCAGCCGTCTAGATGGTATTTGACTTCGGAATCACGTCATCCTTTTTTCATCAATCGAAGTTTCGGCGCTACCGATGTTGATGCTTTTTTATATACAGCCGTTTTTATTTCGTATTAACAATATTTTATAAGAATGACTAACTCAGAAGGTGTCTTTTTTTGGAGACGTAAAATGAATTCTAATCGGCAGGATCAAAATAGTTCTTTCCATGGACAACGTCATTGATGGGAGCGATACTGTTCTAAATTTAGCTAAATATATAATTTTAAATTCATATTTATTGGACTAATACATTCAAAATAATCGTTCTGTGGTGTTTAAACCCATAGACGTGACCATCACCTAGGCCCTTGAAGTTAAAATTACCTCGTTCTAATATTCACTTTACCAACTTTGAGGCTCTCGGAGGGGGCGATCGCCCCCATTTTCGTCGATTTTCTTTTTGTACTCCGTTCTGTCCATCAGGATGTTGGCATTTCCTTTGTCAACTAGTAGAATGATGATAAGTTTGTCGTCCTTAAGTGTTTTTATGGTCCTCCTTCCGGATTCTTTGATCTTTTGTTTGATGTGTTGTGTTTTCTCAATTGTGGTTCTGACTTTCCATCGAAATTCCTCCAGTCGCGGTGTCTCTTTGCTGACTCCACTGAACTGATAATATCTAGTACTGGCATCTTTTTTTGGAGCTACAGTGTAGTTTAGACCCTTAGAAAGTAATGTTTCTTCAACTGCTGTGAGAACTATGGATGACAAATTCACTGCTGTTTTCTTGTTGGTTGTATCCTTTGCAACTGCTTCCTGTTAAGTTTATTGAGTTTCTGTGTGTGCACCTTTTGGTCGACTCGTCTGATGGTGTCACAGTGTTTTTGGGTCGAAGCAAAAATCGGCCTCGTGTGTGCGTCTTCTGATTTCTTGAAACCTTTTTCTCGCGTCCTTCAGGAGTTGGGATTTCTTCCAACCATAATGGTTGATTTCTGACCTCACTAAAGCGTGGCTGGCCTTGACGAGTATCTTCTTTGCTTATTTCCCGACATCAGTTTGAGAGCATTTGGTATGCTCTGGCTCTGGCGTAGCGTAGGAACTTGATGTGGTGCTCTTCTCAGGTAATCATTTTCATGGTCTTCTCCGGTACCGGGCTTCCAATGTTAGTCTCAAGCTGGTAGACAATGTAACTCGATCCACGAAGTTTCCTTGGACTTTCATCGCCTTGAAATGGTTGATCTCACAACATTTTAATATTAACAGAGAAGAAAAGGTCCATATCAACTTCCTACGCTAAACCAGAGACCTATATATCATACCAAATGGTTTCAAACTGTGATCGAAATTATAAAAAAGGCCTAAAGAAAATAGTAAGCTATGATCTAATACATGTAAAACTGATTATTGTTTGGATGATAAATATTTGGTAAAACACAATTTAATCTGTAAAATAATCCAAAAACAAATAGCCAAAAATATTTTTCGGGTGGGTTTCATTAGCCTTCTAAATTTTTGGGAGGACGAGAGACTAGGTTAGGTTAGAGCTGCAAAAAATATATTTTTGTTCATGGATTTACAGTATATAATAAACTGTATGAAACAAAAAATATTCTATTAAAAAATACCAACTGGATAAAAGTGAATTTAATCTTAAAATTTCGAGGGAGGGTTAATCCCTCCGGACCACCTATATATATTCTAATATCTATTATCTCTCATTTTGGACAATCTTTTTAAACTGATTTACTCACACCTATTTGACATTTATACGTTATAATATGTACTTGAAAAGTTAACAGTTTAAGTCTTTACAGAACAGAATCTTCTTTTAAGCTCTGTACTCTTGAACTGACATCAACATTAAGTGCTAAATTGACAGAAGCCCAAATGAAACGCGTAAAGGTCCCTGTTCCTTCATGTGTAACCCCTCACAGCGACGCAAAGCTATTAGCAAAGGGGAAGGTCTCTCTAATTTAAGTGGTGTGTATTTATGGTATATGAGAACTAATAAAAGCCGTTTTGATATTAGTTGCGATACGTGAAATTCTATCGAGATGAGAATTTCGGGTTGATTCTATGTTTAGAATCAACATTCATTGATCTCTATGTGGCTACCGT
The DNA here is from genome assembly GCA_034190945.1 of Octodonta nipae. Lineage (NCBI taxonomy): Eukaryota > Metazoa > Arthropoda > Insecta > Coleoptera > Chrysomelidae > Octodonta > Octodonta nipae. Next base: position 121,751,635 of record CM067219.1, read on the forward strand.
GAGATGTTAAATTTTACAAACTGTTAGCAAATTAGTATCAGTGAAGCTATAAGAGGAAGTTGAATGAAGGAATCAGTGCAGTTGTTTTATGGGGGTTAAAGGCTAGAATTTCTTTCATAGTACATTTAAAGTAGCTTCAAAAATATAATAACAGATTATTATCAGTCAGCTTTGCAATATGAGACAAATTTATAAAGTACATAAGGATTTGCAGAAACATTTTAGTAACGACGAACCCTACCTTTGAGATACTCCACAGTGATATAAACTATTTGTTGTCTACGTCAACATGTCGATAAAGAAGTTTATTACAGTGCTGTTTATTTTTAACGGACTTCAAAAAGGAGTAGGTTCTCAATTAAGTTGTATTTTTTAGATTCATTTATCATTATAACCTAATTTTGATAATTCTGTTTACGTTTGAAAGAACATACTTCCAGATTTTTTGTCAATGACTTGAAATAGATCATTATTCAGAAAATCAGTAAAAACTTGTTAAATTATAATATCTAATGGCGAATAAGACGGTATTAAATGATGCAAATAATTAGCGTTATTCGAAATCTAGTATATAAATAACTGAAAGTGGATTGAATAAATCGAAATATATGTTAGTTAACCACCCTCAATTCGTGTGCATATATAGTGTGCACATAAATTGAAATCATATTGAAACTTTCTTATTAATAATATTTAGAAAAAATAATATGTATGGTGTTAGATCTTAAAACGAAATCATCACATGTCACTTTTATCAATAACTGTATTCGAGATTTTTGAAAAATATAGATTTTTCTACTACCTACCTTAACTGTTGGCAATATCCAAGCTGGTGAAAAAAATAAGTTAATTGGAATTTTACTGCTTCTAATTATGTCATTATATTACTAAAAACTGTGACATTAATAATATTTTAACAAATCGGGAATAACTAATTTATCATATAATTTTACGAAAAACTATCAAATGAATGTAATTATCGTAATTCGAAAACTATAATCAAATTAAATGATAATTGGAGACAATATATATTTAATTAGTATTGTCTTGCATACAACACAATGCCACTTCTAGGAGAGTATACAATATCTCTAACAGGTGTAGTAACTTCAAAATTTTTATCGTAACATTCTAACCCAGGAGTTACAGGAGGACAGCAATTACACGGAACGGCTGGAGATTCGGAAACTCTGTGTGCTAGTTTCCACGAAAATCCTAAATGTCGGTCTTTACATCTCGCATCTCCATATTTACCGATATGTATCAAACACAGTAGTATTGATGTCCATTTTAATTAAACCCACTTCTGATATTATTTCTCTGCTGCTCTCTGGTGGTATTTTACAAAAAAAGTCTACTCTTATTTATAACATATTATTGTTGTATTGAAGTTATTCTTCAAATCTTAAAAAAAATCTGCGTGGTCTGAAAGCATAAATGAAATCATCATATATAAGTTTTTTTCGTTTATACAGGATGTTCATCAAAAATACGAATTTTGTCTTAATGTAACGAATTTTCACCTTGGCAATAACGAAAAGTGTTATGAAACAAAGTTAATCAGATTTGAATAATGCATCCTACTATGTCACTATATCACCATATCACTAAACAAAGAACTCAACAAAATAGCAAGAAATCACCCACATTTGCTGGTACTTTAATTTGGCCTATGTACAAACGATGATTTATTGTTTTTTTTTAATTTTCTAAGAAATAATAGTCTTATAAAAATTCATTTTACGCTGCCAAAGCGAAAAATTAAGAAACCCTCTAAGTTAATTGTTTCGATAAAAACAACCACTGAAATAATAAAAAAGCAACAATGGCTCTCCCGAAATTTGGATGGGTGGAAAAAAAAGGCGGCCTCGAGAAGGTTCCTGAAAACACTCCGATAACAAAGAAATAGTCATGGCAGTCGGGTATTTCTACGCTCGCTATTTCAAGGATAAGTTGAGTGGTTTAGTTTATATTCATGTGAATGAATAGACGGAGATAAACGGTCAGCTGTTTCCAGCAGTATTTATTACTGATAGTGTTTGTAAATAGTTTATTTATTTAGTTAAAAATAACGACATAAATTTAATTTGAACCTACAGAATTTATTGCAATAACGTCCAGAGGGTGGAAAATAAATGGAACCACGCAGTGAATACTGTTTAAAATATTCAAATATACTAAACTGTTTCTGGAAAATCAGTTAATATTTATAAAATCTCGGCTAAGAAAACAATAGAACTGAAGTTGACGTTTGACACAAAAGTTGAGAAAAACATAGAACACAGAGTTCAATGACACTGGCTTAAAAATGAAATCAAGTATCGGGAAGAACAAAAGAATCCAACCAATTATAAGAGAATTCATTATTGTTACTTGAAGATCTCTTACCGATATTCACGGATTAATAAGGCGCATTTTATGTACGATTATGCTAACAGAAATGTAAATAAATGCTAATGATGTTTGTAAAGATGTCGATAATGCCGATGAACGATGCTCGTACTGAAATTTAAATCAATTTTATCGGCACAACTAATAATCATCATGTGAACCCACTGATAAGATTGCTGATTAGAAAGATGAAAAAATGAAAAGAACTTTTTTACCATCGAAATAATGAAGCAATCGACATAATGATTGTAATTGCTAAGCCTCAATTTTTGCCACGACAAGGAATATTATGAGAGCGATTATGCTAAGTGAAATGTAAATGTATGCTAATAAATGTTTGGTTAGATATTACAGTGAATACCAATTAATGGTTTATTTTGAAGCTTAAATAAATTTTATCGGAACGAGTTATAAATAAGTGAACTTGCTGATAATTATTTAACTGGGTTAAAAAAACGAGGTCGTTCGGTATGAGGAAACGTATTCGTTAGTAGGTAGACTACAATCAAAATTAACGTCTTAAAATAATGCGAAATAGACTTATTAATTTCACATTTATGGGGAAACGGAACAACGAAATTTACTTACAGTCTGGAACATAAAAGTTACAACATCCAGAATTATCTATCATGAAAATTTTTTGGATAGTATTCTCAGGTAACGGATATGATAAACCTAAGAGCACATTTGGTCCGTGAATTTCATGTTGACCTTTTGGGTTATCTGGCTCATTTAAGCTATTGGGATTCTACATATCACCCTAATGGTTTCATCATTCTTTTCTCAAGCTTCATGTTAAGAACTTCAAACTCTCAACACTCGAAGCAAAACCCCAACAAAAGGGTTCAGTTACTAGCAGTTGTAGCTGCAGCTTTAGTCCCAAGAGTGAATTAGGTTCTTTACAATATTTTGCAATTTGTGATCACGAAGTGTTTTATCTTGTGTATTTCATTTCATAAGTGAACATTGGGGGAAGTTGTTGCCAGAACTTTAGCTGAAAGATGGAGAACAACTTTCTTTGTATTACTTAGGATTGTGCAATGTGAGCTTTATTTGAACTAGGACTGAATACTGAAGGTCACATTTGCTTTCCATTAAATTCCTGGTATTTCCTATTCAGCCGACACTGATCTCAGAAAATTGAATGAAGAAAATGTACCACATGCGCTAGAAGCAGCTCACAAATTAGCCAAGTCAAGTTTGTAGAAAGATTTAATGCCCTTAATTCGTATAATAAAACAACTACTAGAGCTATGTTCTTTGCAGAATAACTCCATCAAGTACAATAAGATCAAAGTACCTGGCAGAGTGCTTTGAAGCTGGTTTTACATCCAACAATTATCAAGAACTATTATAAATAAATTCATATATCTAAAATGCTATAGCTTAGATAAAAGGATAAAATGGCGTTTCATGGCAGTTGTCCTCTTATCACTTAGATTAGAGACAATGAAAACCAAAGGAAAAATATATAAGCAATCAGTTAGAGTAACCCATCTCATCGAATATGAATATATAAGGGAAACCTCTAAAATAATCAAAACCATAATGACGGTTGAGGATGGGTAAAGAGACCTGAACCGACCCCAACAACTAGCTAGACTTCCGTTTATTAGGATTTTAAAGCAACATCTAAAACATTTGTAAATATTGGCGTCTGAATGTCTGCTTGTATAATTCCTCGTTTTACCAATAATTAAAGTTCTTATACGTGTTTTGAGGTATTTTGGTTGTTTTCATTTCATGAGCCTTAATAACTGCTCAGTTTTTTCTAGTGTGTTGAGAACTTTTGAAAATTCAAAAATGCTGCGTTGTATACTGTTTTACACAGTTGGGATCAAAGACTTATAGCGTCTTAGTTGTTAAGATTTGTTAAGTTTGATCAGCATTCGTTTGTAATAATATCAAATTTACTTATACGGGGTATCTCATATAGGAAGGGAATGACATTGCTATTGCAATATAGTCCGTGGGTTCAATTTTAAAATTATAAAACTAATATTCACTTTCACTTTTCTACAACTTTACTTACATCAAATTATATATAACAGTTGATTCACAATAACATTCGAGATACGGTCGTCGTCCTTTCTATCTAAACTGCTGCGAGGAATTCTCTAGTATAATCCAGTGTCAAGTTTACAGTTGTCGAGTTATGATCGAGATAAATTTTTCTCCCGTCCGAACCTTCTATTTTTTTTATATCCTAGCGATCGTTGTGCTGAAATGGAACAGGGTCGGCTTTGGTAAATTTCGTAACCATATCTAAGAAACGGCAAGAGAAACAAACATGATTAAATGAAGAAAAAGTTGCATAATTAATAGCCTATTTGACTCAATATCAAGTTGGAGGAGGAAATCAAAAAAATTCATTTTTAGTTTTTGCCTATACCACCTTTATTTCAGAAAATGTCAAAAAACGGCAAAGGAAAAATTTTGTTGACAATTTCTTCTAGACATTGAGGCGTCATCAAATCTTCACTTCTACATTTCATTTCTTCTGAGCCATCATCAACTATTTTTTTTAATACTGACCTGTATTTTTTCGTTAAAATGACGGTAACGAATTAATAGAGCAAAACCATGAAATATCAAAAGTTTTATACAACGTTACGGAAGAAAAAATAATTTATCAGTGTAAAAAATTTTAGTACCGTCCTGCATATAGCGTAAATAATCAATTTAAATCATTTGTTTCCATGGTAAGAAAATTTGGTGACTTGTTTTCTTGCTTGGTAAATGGGTGCAATTGGAAAAATCGAAAATATCAAAATATTTCAGCTTTTGTTTCTTTGTAAATTAAGTAAATATATTAAGTTATTAAAACTAATATTAATTAATTATAAACTTGTGTTAGTTCAGTCATTATTGTGTTAATGTATAAGTGACAATGTTTAACTTTGTTAGTCTTGTATGTAAGTATTCATAGAATGTTTAATGTATGGATTTGGGAACTTAGTGTCATAAGTTAGATAGATATTTTACTAAGCGCACCGTATTAACCATGCTAGTTTGATCGGTTTATCCTAAAGTTATTTTGAAAATTCATGTGATGCCCTACAATATTTATAGCTTAGATATTCATGAGAGTACTGGGAAAGAGAGCTGAGGAGCGCACAAAAGCTGAAAATTATAACGAATTGTATTATGTTTTCCTCGCATGTTATTATGTTTTTATTTACCTTTCTATTATCTGTACATGTTTGTCTATTTTTCATTGGTTTACTAGGTTAATGGGTACTTGCTCACCTTTTAGTTTTAAGATATCTAAAGAAAAAGTGAAAATGAGGTCGTTTATTTAAGCCAAAAATTCTCAATCATTATATTAATCCATTTTACGGACTCCAATATATGCAAAGATTAGTGAATTTTATTGGCTTCCACAATATGTTTAAATATACCAATCGAAACATCGTGGTTAATACGGTAGTGTGTGCCAGACACTATAGATCGCGAGCACAATTAATCTAAACATCAGAGAAAAGAAAATTAATGTTTCAGTTTTTTTTTCTCAGTGAAAAATGCTTTGACTAAGATGTCTGGTTCTGTTTCAATTACTTTTTACATAGGCAAAAAAGGAAAAAAACTATATTTGAGTTTTTGTATGTTCAAATAGTTTGCTGTTATTATTATGTTCGTTATCGCTAACAAACTATTACTTACTCTCTTCGAGATGTCATTTTTTTGTTCGCAAGACAATATATCTGATATATACTATTTCTGGTAGGGAACCTTCATCAGTTGCGCTTCCCAATAAAAACAATGGAATGTCCTCTCGAACACTTACTTACGTATTTAATACATAACACTAAATTTGCAGATGCGAGATGCTGGTTTCAGTAGTTTCCCCGAAAATCCTAGATGTCGGTCTTACATCTCGCGTCTACAAACTATCACTAATCTGATGGCATACTGAGTTTGCTGTTAAATATGTCACTTAAAAATCTCTCCCTTCCTTGCATAAAGGTAGAGGATCTACCTGTACCGAAATACTTCCTATTCATTGCTACCTGTCTTTTTTCTAATACCAAAAATATTTAGCAATTAGAGACTCTTCAGAGGAATTATGTGATAAAGAAATAACCTAATAATTCAAAAAACATTATGTAACAGTTTGATTAATATGTTTAAACTATTCTTTAGAGAATACTGGCAGTGTCATTGATTTTAATACCATGTTTTCATGATAACGCTCAGCTTTATATTCCACAAGTGTAACTTAAACAAAAGGAAAGTTTATGTATGTCTCCTGATGTGTTCGAATGAACAATACCCCATAAATTTAATCTGCTGATTGGTGCACGCAAGCCACAAATGTAATAAAATCTATTGATTCTCTACTAAACACGGGAATTGGTGAACTGAAACCCATAATAATTAGCATGAAGCCGGCCCGGTGCCAAAGACCCGGTGCTAGAACTGTTTTTACCTGAAGATATAATGTATTCAAAACAATTACTAAGTACTAGTAATGGGTATCGATAGTCAAGGGGTGTGCAAAGTAGAGGTATTGTACACACCAAATATTTTTTTAATTTCAAATTCATAGGCACAGTTATATATCTGTTTTATTTTCTCATTAATATTTTGTAGAGGAATAAAATAAGTATGTTTATTGACTAAATAAACAAACATTTAAAACCAGAGACGTTAGGGGTGAAATTACAAAATTTTAAATGTTTACTAAACAATAGTTTCTTGATGGGTCTATCCGAGAATGTTCGAAATGACTTGGTTAATGCGAATTTTCGCTAAACGACTTTGACCCATGATCTCGACACTAATTATGGAGGTTCTCCATGTAGAGGATACCGTGATTTTACTTTATTATATTACTGTCAAAATAATACTTTGAGGAACTTACAAGGTTTATAAAAAATATGCTGTTGTTACCCAAAAATAAAAAAGAAATTCGTTTAAATGTAGGTTAAGACATTTACATGCACTATACGGATTCTTCGGTATCTTTATATGGTTTTACGATTAAGCCACCGAAAGTACTTAAATTTGTTGCCTATTGACTTACTATCTCATAAATATAAAACAATTTATTATAAGTTAGTTAAATATGATCATGCAAATGGTAATAATTTTTTGAAAAATTGCTGCAGAGTTTGGTTTAGGTTTCTTAGTGTCATTTAAAAAGCTTAACTTTTACACGAATTTGAACAATTGCTAGAGCAAGTTTCATTTTACCTTTAATGAAGAATTCTGCTGAATATAGATCATCTATATACAGTGATGGGCAAACATGTGGAACCAAGCAATTATCTCTGGAATCATTTTAGAAATCACAATGAAATTTGGAAGGTGGATACTGCAGTAGATTGCCTATTTTTCTCAAATTTTGAACTTCCTGTTTTACCGGAAGTAATATCGATTTTAAAATTTGCAATGAAACACCCTGTATAGTATTTTCGTGTCTGATGAAACATTTTATTGCGAATACAAAAATATCGGGTTTGATATTGTTTACTTCAATACCTACCGAGATATTAACAGAAAAGTAACTAAGGAAAGGAAAAATCTAATATCCATTAAAGAAATACATAATCATAATTATTAACTAAATCACAGTGATTTTCAAAACATTGAAACTAACTTAACTAAACTTAATGTATTAGATGTTCAAACTGAGCACCGTTTACTTCTTGACAATAAGCAAGTCGGTTTTTAAATTCTCTAGTAACATTAGCTATTACTTCTGGTGTAATTCTCTGGATGTCTTGAGTTATTCTTGCAGCTAATTCTTGCAAATTATTTGGTCTATCAACATAAACCTTAGACTTTAAGTAACCCCACAGAAAATAGTCTAGTGGATTAAGGTCGGGACTTCATGCAGGCCATTCATAAGTGCCCCTTCTTCCAATCCATCTGTGATGAAATGTCCTATCTAAATGATCTCGAACAATGCGAGCGTAATGGGGTGGTGCTCCATCCTGCTGAAACTATATATTATTTGGTAATTCTCCATTTACCTCCAATGCCGGAATAAATTGTGTCTCCAAGAGCTCTAAATACCTATCTCCGTTTAAAGTTTCTTGTAGGAAGAAGGGTCCCATGATTCTGTTGTTCTAAATGCCGGCCCAAACGTTCAGTTTTTGGGGATGTTGTGTATGCGCCTCTTGTACCCAATTAGGATTACTTTGCGACCAGTAGCGGCAGTTATGTCGATTAACCGTACCATTTAAACAAAATGTAGCCTCGTCTGAAAACCACATTTCTTACTGTTACAAATATCCATCATCGTTTCACAAAATTGGAAACGTCTGTCGAAATCGTCTTCCGAGAGTTCTTGAACGAGGCGAATTTTGTATGGATGATATTTTTCTCGCCTTAATATCCTTCCTACTCAACGACGGCTAATTCCATGCATATTGGCGAGGTCGGTAGTGGATAAGTGAGGATATAGCAACATTTTAAGCTAGACCTTCATTACTTGCACTTTTTAACCGTCCACTTTTTGGTAAATTGCTAACTGTTCCACTTGTGTCGTACCTTCGCAAAGTTTTCGTCACTACTGAACGGGATATTTGTATATTCGGATGAACAATGTTAAAAAGGTCACAAACTTCTTGATGCGTCCTTTTCCTCTCCCCATACCCAAACATCATTAATATTTGCATTCTTTCTCTTTCACTTAATTCGGCCATTTTACGATCAAAGTAAAATAATACAATCTTTTTACGTTCAAATAAAAAAAACTAATAACATATTTTGACAACTACTGTCACTTCTGCAATGAATTTCATGGACTACTAAACTTGATTCAGATTTAATTTGCGCCTGATTTAAACAAACGCACGTGTATTCGACTATAGAACAAGCAGTGTTGTTGGCTGTGACGGTATAATGCCACTGATTGGCCAATAGAAATACAAATCCTTACCGAGCCGTTTGTTTATATCAGGCGTAAATGAAATATGAACCGAGTTTCGCTACCATCGAATTTTTCCTTTCCTTAGTTACTTTTCTGTTAATATCTCGGTAGGTATTGAAGTAAATAATATCAAACCCGATATTTTTGTATTCGCAATAAAATGTTTCATCAGAAACTAAAATACTATACAGGGTGTTTCATTGCAAATTTTAAAATCGACATTACTTGCGGTAAAACAGAATGTTCAAAATTGTAAAAAAAATTGAAACAAATAGGCAATCTACTGCAGTAACCACCTTCCAAAATTCATTTTGATATCTCTAATAAATCCAGAGATATTTACTTGGGTCCACACATTTGCCCATCACTGTATAAATAGGCAAAGACAAAACGTTTAGGTACCATTTTCGCCTCTGTCTCTCAACCGATTTTCATTATTTTTGTTTTGTTTAGTACCAACTGACGATCTTCAGTGCAAAATGCTAAAATTTATTTATAATATTGGTTCATTCATTAAATGAAATAAACAAGAAAAACATTATTTACGTCTATACTGTCAATGCCAAACAGATAACAGTAACAGTGTCGCCAGATTGCTTGGAGGAAAATCGTAATAGAATGTTAAACTAAAAAGTAACAAATTTTGACCCGTTCCTAAAGTTATACTTTCAAGTTAACGATTCTTTTGATCTTTACCGTATAAATTTCATATAATTTGAATAAGATTACAAAAATGTGAATTAATGCACTGATTGTAATATTCAAGACAAAAAGTTAGATCTGGCAGCCCTGCTCATGGCAATCTTTGATGTAGCGCCTTAATTTGAATTTTGACATTTCAGAATATTGCATGGTGTGCGATTATTATAACACGAGGGTAAATGTAAGTTGTAAATTCAATGTGTAAAGTTCAAGCTTCATTTACTGCGAGAAGTTTTTAATTAACAGCAGGTGCTTATATTTCTTTATATTTTCCATACAAAACAGAAATAGTCATTGCTTACCATATGTTTCATTTAGTTAATGAAATTATATGGAATCTTAAGATTTTGGTTGAAGCTGTATTAATATGTACTTATGTTTTGTATTTTTTTGGAATGTAATAGATATAACCTTCATACTAAGTTTTGAGTTGGTTGATTTCATTTTCTACTGCAGTGATGAAATCGTTTTATTTCTTACTTTAAAACTATTGAAATGTTTCAGTCTCAAATAAAAAAATATTTTTGAAAAGTGTAGGTATTAACTGTTGTTTTAAATATTACATTTAATATCAATTTATTATTTAATATAATGTTAATATTTTTAAAGAGATTTATTTTTTTATGTTAAAAATTATAACTACATATTTGAATTTATTTAAGGCCTGATATGTCAATTATGTTTAGGTAGGGAATCAGTTAGTTACTGTTTTGTGTTCATGCGTTTTATCTAATAAATAATTTATTTTATATTACATGGTTCCATTTCTGCAAAAGCCTGGTTTTATTACAAGGTAAACTAACTGACTTTTACCTAAAATAAATATGTGATTGACATTTTAACGATTTGTATTTAAAAATAAATAAATTCAATACATTTACTGATTTGTTATGTTAAGATAAGTACATACCTCTATTTTACAAAGAAATATATTTTTATTGAACATATTTTTCCTTGGAAAAGGGTCAAACTAAGTATTGAGTAATTACAATTGGAAAAAGGCGTTACCTGCTGTCAAATGTGAAGACTATCTCTGATAGTTCAGCATCAAGAGTTCTTTATTGGGGTATAACTTCTCGATTGGGATCTATCCAGCTAAAATATTTTCAAGCATGTACCACTTCCGGTTATAGCGGAAGTTGATACCAACTTGCTTATTTCAAATGGAATACCCTTTAAATTATTGTATTTATGAATTCTACGAGTAATTTTAATACTAATTCATGTATAATACCCTATACTTAAATTCAGCCCTTTTCAAGTTATTCCAAAATGTTTTTTGAAATGCACATTTTAAGGCCTTCAGATAATTGTAAATTATACAACAACAAAGAGGAATTTAGGAAAACCATTCTTTGAGAGGGTAGAATAAACTTAGTGCTTCCAGAATCTGTGAAAAAAGTATGGACATTATCTACAGAGTGTGTACAAAAAAATCCCGAAAATTGAAATTCAAAATCTGGAAAAACTAAATTTTTTCAAATGGAAACCACTATTTTTTATATCATAATCAGATTGAACATCGAAAATAAGAGGTACTTTGTGAATAAGTACCTATACGAAATTCTGATAGTTTTCGACTTATTAAAAAAAAACAAAACATTTTCAGCATCGTTAATAAAAAGTAAGCTTAAGTACATAAGTTGGCCATGACGGTTGCTAAGGACTCTACGAAAATGTCATTTTAACAAATGTTCGAAATGCCGACCGTTCACTTCTAAGCACTTATTTATTATTTTAATAAATTAATTACAACTTTATTTAATAGTTCTGGTGCAATTATTGCAAATGCATTTCTTATTCTTTCTTTCATATTCTCTTTACTCGTTACTTCCTCTTTATACACAATATCTTTTATGTAACCCCAGAGAAAAAAATCCATTGGGGTTAAACAAGGTGAACATGGAGGCCAAGCAACTGATCCGTTTCGTCCAATCCAACAATAACTAAACTTTCTATTTAAATATCGCCGAACTCTTCTGTCATAATGAATTGTAGAGCCGTCTAGTTGAAGCCACATTTTACTTCTTATGTTTAATGGAACGTCTTCTAATAACGGCTGTAATTGGTTTCTTAAGAAATCAAGGAATTTGACTCCATTCATTGTCCCCATCAAAAAAGAAAGGTCCAATAACGTTACCCCCAACAATACCAGCCCACACATTTAAGGGGCCATTTAGTCTGTGATGTTGTTTTAAAACCTTTCGGGTTTTCATCACAATAGTAATGAAAATTGTGTCTATTTACGAAGCCATTTTTATGGAAGGTGGCTTCGTCTGAAAACAAAACATATCTTCATAGCTTCAGTCTGCATTTTAACTCTAAACCAATTACAAAATTCTTCTCTTTTTTCATAATCTGTATCAAGCAATTCTTGGTGCATTTGTATTTTATAGGGGTGAAACTTGTACCTCTTTATAACCCTATGAACGGCACTTTTACTAATAGCTAATTGGTTACTTATAGTTATAACGCTACATAGTGGATTTTCTATCACAGATTGCATTATCATAAATTCGTTTTCTTCAGTAGTTACTCTATTTGGAACATTACGTTTACCATGAGAAACATTTCCAGAATCAACAAATCTTTCATAAAGTTTTGTAAATGCCTTTTCAGTTGGATGCCTTCGATCTGGATATTGCGTGTAATACACTCTTGACGCGAGTAAGCTATTTACGTTGACATTCACCTAATGCAAATATCATGTCCACCATTTCTTCTTTCGTAAAATTCATTTTGTTTAAGGATAATTATTTATATAAAGATTCTGAACTGACGTAAGAATATACTGAAATGATTATAACATAATAATAATTTAACTAGTAATATTTGACATTTGTCATGATTCTATAGCACTCTTTAACATCGCAACAGAGAATCAATCCTTTGGTTAATTTTCACATATGAGACTAAGAATAAGAAATGCATTTGCAACCATTATTTACGAACTATTAAATAAAATTTGAAATTGATTTATTAAAAGAATATCGAACATTTGTTAAAATGACATTTTCGTAGAGTCCTTAGCCACCGTCATGGCCAACTTATGTACTTAAGCTTACTTTTTATTAAAGATGCTGAAAATGTTTTATTTTCTTTAATAAGTTGAAAACTATCAGAATTTCGTATAGGTACTTATTAACAAATTACCTCTTATTTTCGATGCACAATCTGATTATGATATAGAAAATAGTGGTTTCCATTTGAAAAAATTGAGTTTTTCCAGATTTTGAATTTCAATTTTCGGGATTTTTTTGTACAAAACTCTGTAGATAATGTCCATACTTTTTTCACAGATTCTGGAAGCACTAAGTTTATTCTACCCTTTCAACGAATGGTTTTCCTAAATTCCCCTTCGTTGTTGTATAATTTGCAATTATCTGAAGGCCTTAAAATGTGAATTTCAAAAAACATTTTGGAATAACTCGAAAAGGGCTGAATTTAAGTATAGGGTATTATACATGAGTTAGTATTAAAATTACTTGTAGAATTCAGAAATACAATAATTTACAGGGTGTTCCATTTGAAATAAGCAAGTTGGTATCAATTTCCGCTATAACCGGAAGTGGTACATGCTTGAAAATATTTTAGCTGGATAGATCCCAATCGAGAAGTTATACCCCTAAATTTTGAAAATTCTATCTTCTATCATAACTGCGCAATCATCCGAGACCAGAACCATGGGACACCCTGGAATATATATATATATATATATATATATATATATATATATATATATATATATTATTTTATGAACTCGATTTAAATTGCAACTGACGAATACTTTCAGGTTACAAAGTGCAATCCACCAAAAACTGGGGGACCATGCATTTTTCAAAATTACCTATGTTTGATTAAATTCTTATATATTTATTTCAACAAATTAGTCAATATGATATGAACGATGTAAGGAGGGGGGGGTTCTTCTCCGGTTTTTCATCCACTTTATTTCTGTTAGACATATACTTTTGATTAGCGAACCTCAATAATGTTCACAATGAAATAGGGTCGAATTTCGACCACTGGGCAACCACAAGTATTTTTAATAATTTGACTGAATAAACTATAGGAAGAAGACCAAATCCTTGTGATATAGTTGTGAACTCGTGAAAATTTCCGTATCATCATAAGCTTTCAAAATATTTGAAGACACTACTGAAAATTTAACTCTGAAAATAACATGACGAAAATTACTTTCAATATTATTTTTCCTGAAAAATGAATAAAAAATAGTCAAGGGGTACAGAAAACATTATCTACTAACTGGATATGCAATTCGTTTCCCAAAAACAGTTTCGGCATACATATGTAAAAATTGTCTCATTAAAAATTTACCACTAAAAAATATTCAATGAGTAGGGCTTCTAGAACACCCCAATTCTTGTACTGCTTGCCTAATACTTACTTTTGGATATGCTTAAAAGTGAGCCAAAGTTCAAATTTCACTATTGGCGTCATCAACAACAATCTTATTTTTCTAAATTGCTGATTTGACTTATCCGGAGTTCTCCAAACTGTCTATTATTTGTTTAATTATTTTCTCTGATGGCCTCTGCGTCTTCGGTTTTCCGTCATTAATCGAATATTATGAGATTTAGATATAAGGAACATAATACAAAGTTACCTTCATTTTTAGTGCTGGATAAGATCCCGACAAAAAAAATGGGAATTTCCATTTGAAAATTTTAAGTTACAAGCATAATGTGAATGTCATTTTCACTATTTTTTAAGAAGACCCTGTAGAAAAAGGGGTGATTTTTTCAGCGCTGTTTGCTAGCTGGAGTCTTAAAATAAGACATGCCAAAAAACATTTTAAAACAGATGGTTAGTTAGCGAAAATTGTCCATTACCCATAGGAGTGCATCTGTCATTTTTGGCATAAGAATTCAAATATTGATAATAAAATTTATCTAGAATTTAACGTATCATCCCATTATCCAATAACATACAGGGTGGTCTATTTGATACAAGAAAGTTGTAATAACAGGTGAGAAAACATGGGTTTACGGATATGACGCCGAAACAAAGGCTCAATTGTGCCAATGGAGGCAGTCTGGCTCTTCAAGATTGAAAAAGGCTCAGCAAGTGCGGTCGAACGTCAAGTTATGCTTACTATGTTCTTTGATTTTAATGGCATAGTGCATCATGAATTCTTGCCATAAGGTCAAACGATCAATAAAGAGTACTATCTACAAGTTCAACGCCGTTTGCATGAAGCAGTGCGAAGAAATAGCCGGGATTTGTGGCAAAACAGTTCATCGCTTTTGCATCACGATAAAGCACCTGCTCACACATCGTTGCTTGTTACTGAATTTTTGGCAAAAAATAACACTGTAATGATGCCCCAACCTCAATATTCGCCAGACTTTCTTGTTTCCAAAAATAAAAAACCTTTCACAAGCATAGATGCCATTAAAAGTGCATCGCTGAAAGAGCGCAAAGCTATCCCAAAGATCGAGTTCCTGAAGTGTTCATAAGTGCATAATATAGTGGGGACTACTTTGAAGGGGACAACATCGATGTAGCTGAATAAATAAATATTTTTTTCAAAAAAAAAAAAACGAAAATTCCGGATTTTTTTGAACACACCTCACATAAGTGTTGGTCTCCATTAATATGCTTTCGCTTCAAAACTCTATTTTATCAGGAACTAAATTCATCTCCAGATATGGGATCGAGAAAAGGAATGTAGCCTGAATCTTGGTCGAGAATGGAAGAACAAGAATAAGACCTAAAAGTCAATCGCAAAAATACAAAAAACAACTACCACCAATCTCCCCATAACAAATCGTTCACCATAATCGCGTTTTTTATTGTCGTTGTATTCGTTGTATCGGTAATCGGTTTAGATTAAATAATAATCTAATAATACGATTTAATTGGTCTCATGACTAACTGTTTGATTAATTCAAATATACAGAAACCGTAAATTCAATGATACGCTATGGTGAGTTTGAATTCTTTATGCGAATAATTTAACATATTCAGAAGCGGAATTAACGTGTATACGTTCAGATTTGTCAGTTGAATTTATATTTTATCATTTCCTTTATGGCCGATGTTGTGTAAGGGAATTTATATATTTCGAAAATTGAATTATAAATTAACGCAAAAAATAGTATTTACGTTAAAAGGTTCTGAATAAATGAAACGCGATGTTCGGTCGCGTTCGCTTTATTTTACGTAACGAATAAAAATAACGAGAGAAGGGTTAATTTGTAAAGCGGGTTGAATTGGGAAGGGTTGTCGGTATCGAGAGAAGGTCATAACGTCAAATGCAGACGAATGTTTTGCCGTTTGAATGGAATTCAAAACTTTGTGAAATTCTGTTTGAATACCGTTCGTAAAAAGATGTGATTACGTTAATAAAAGTGAAAGTTATTAATGTGATAAATGAAATTAGTTTAATTGAAAGACCTTACATTCATTCAATAAAAGTTTAATCTATCTTTAGCATTTAGATACAATTAGCTAATGTTGAAATTATTGTTGAGGAGTTTTTTGATTATTTTGCCAGTACATTAGGGTATTTTCTCCCCAGTTTTTTCCTGGAAATATGTATTTGAAAACATGTATCTACAATATTGTTACAATGATTCTCACTTGAACAGATGATCGCTACAGTGCTGTCTACAGAACCCCCTCTTCTACGTCATTCAGCTTTTATATACCGCAGGGGTGGATCCAGACACGTGCCTCGGGGGGGACGATTTCATGCTTCAGGGGGGGGGGGGCGAAACTGTACTAAATTTACCTAAATAAAAATTTAAACCCAGATTTCTTATATTGTTACATTAAATAGTTATCTTCTTCTAGGGTCTTGGAGTTATGATCACCTTGTTTTAATATTAAATTTACTAACTTTGAGTCTCTCGGTGGCGGCGATCGCCCCCATCGCCCCCTCCTTGGGTCCGCCCATGATATACTGAATGGCTTCGAAATTCTTGACACTTGTTTTTCCCATCAATCATACTTTCAGGAAATACTCCTTTTGGTCGGCTTTGTTTGTTTGAACGGTTTTAGAGTTTATTTATTCTCAACATTAGTTTTATTGAAGATGAATAATTTCCTGAAGTGTTCCTCATCATCCAGCTGCTGTGGTTTACTTCTAGTCAGAAGCCTCCTCCATATGCTTCCAACAGGTTCTGTTTTGTATAAGCTGTATCCAGATATATTTCATTTTGCCCTGGCTTCTCTTATCTCTTCCTGGTTTTCAACCCTATTTGTCCATCTTGTCTTTGAGTCGTGCCACATGACCTGCAGATCTTCATTTCAGCTTTAGCTTTATTTTTTCTTTATGACGTGTTCTATAACCGTTCTTCGTCGAATTTTGTTTTCTATAAATGGCCCGCAAGTTCAATTCCTGACACTGATCTTTCCTTACCTGCTGTGATATTCGGCGCATAATTATGCGGTTTTAGTGTGCGTTAATGACTCTGAAGGTTCGTAGGGATTCCGCTTTAAAATAGATACTTCAATTTGCCCAATCATAACCAATTTTTCTTTGTATCTCTTGTGTCTTGTTATCTCTGGTGAGTCTTAATTCGGGACCAAGGTGTCGGTATTGTGTAACTTCACTACGATATTGTTTCCTAATTTCATTGCTCCACTGATGACTAAGTTTTTCATACAGTTTGTTTTGCTTTTGTTTATCTGTAGTCTTCCTCGGTTGCTTCTGCAAGTTCATTGATCATTACTTCGATCTTTTGTAGATTATCAGCAATGAAACTTCTCTCCAATGAGAACTTATTGGGTTTTTCATGTAGTTGCACACTTGCTGGTGATTTTTTATAGATGCTATCAATTAAGTGGGTTTACATGTAATCCACTCCACATTAGGTGAGATCCTTGATTATTCCGTTGAGTTCTATCGTGTTGAAGGACTTTTGAAAATCGACAATAACAAGAATTAGTTGTCGGTTATATTTTATGTTTTTCACTCTTAGGGTTTTTAACGTTAAAAGTGGTCGTTGGTTGTTTTCTGAACGATAATTGTGGCATCTCTGGAGTTTTTTGGGAATAACATCATATTAAGATGAAAGTCTGTATATTTCAAAAAGTCCAAACGTTTTATGGTCTAAATCAGACCCCGTTTTCAATGGTATTGTTTATTTGTGTTAATACTATTGAAAAACGGGGCCTGTTGTTGTTGGTTGTATAGATGAGGCAGAAAGTCTATAATTCTGGATATCTGTAGTTTCCGTTTTATATATATGTCTTTAAGTTTCATTCACTTATGATTGAAGAAGCACATGTTAAATAGGATTCCAATCTATTCAAAAAGAATTATCTCTTCCATCTTGATAGCCTCTACTACTATGCCATCGTCTGCAGAAGCTTTTTCATTCTTCATAAATCTAAGGCAATTTTTAATTTCGTCATTAGTAATATTCGGTAAGTCTTCTGAGCCCTGGTAATATTTGTCCCCAGGACTAGATGACAAAACAATTTAAATAAGATATATCCTCATAAATGGGAAAAAAGATGACTTAACTGATTGCTGAGTATTAATGTATTAAGTTCTATGGGAAAATAATATGTAGAAAAGTCTTAAAGAGTAGGCTCTGACGGATCAAGCATAGGTACTATTTCTGGTATAGGCTAGGTGGAGTCACGGGACCTTCCGTAAATGCGATGCGTGTTTACTTGAGAAGTTATTAAGGATTACGGTAAATTGTTGATTTGTGGGTATTGCAAATATAACTTATTTAGATAGTGACGGCTATGTCCTTCAGACTAGCAGGGGTTGCATATACAAGTAACGGAAGTTTACTTAGGGCTAGGATTCACTGTCACTAAATTCCAGTCTGTATAAAGAGGCAAGGGAGTGTCTGTAACTCATACTGTTCCAATTTTTTTTTAATTAACGCTGAGAACTTGAAATGAAAATATTTTGTCACTGACAATCAGGTAATATTATATGATGAATAAAGAAGTTGCTTTTTGTATGTTAAGACTATACATACACATTGACAAAACTGTGGTGGTAGGAGGAACACGATATCGGGAATTATGGATCGGTAATGAGAGTCTGCTAAGCACACAAATATTTAGGTACGATCATGTCAAATCAGGATGGAAGCAATTCACACATACAACACAAGGTAAACAATGGAGGACTTGCTTCAAAACATACGTATATAGTATGATGGAGTGATAACAGAACCAATAATATAAAAAGTGACATATATAAGGCCGTTGTTGAAATAATTCTATTTCATGCGCACAAATGTAGGAGATATCGGTAAAGAATCAAGCGAGTCTACGGATTGTAAAATGGATTTTCGGCGAAGCAGCTGTACACTCACAAAACATCAATATAGGAGCGGTAGAAGATTTAGTACTGGTACCCAACACATCAAAAAAGAAATACTTTCATGAAAAAAGGGCTGTAGCAAACAATGACAAGAATGCAAGGTTGAATTTGCTATGATAGAAGGAGGAGCAAGCTTAGATAAGAAAAAAACTGCATGGTGTAACTAAGAAAAATGAGAAAGAGTAAATATAATAAGGAAATGGCACACATTCACGTCAAATGCCAACTACTATTTAGTTGCACATTTTGTATGAAATACATCAACATTTTCTTGTGCCAAATAAGTTATCAGGGTACTGTAGAAGAGAATTGATTATGTTGAAGTACTTTCTCTCTTTAAGATATCCTACTGAAATACTGAAACTATTTTAAACACTTCTGTACGCATTATTACGCTTGTTAATAATATTCTAGAGAAAATAAATCTCCAGCAATATCCGGATGCCTACGCGACATAATGTAAAACAGTAAACAGAAGTATAAAGAGCAAGGTAACGACATATGTAGTGTGTGCGAATGATATTGCTTACAGAATATGGCAATAAATTCAAGTTCAAAGTAAAACAAGTGTTTTTGTGAAGTATAATTTCTTGTTTATACATGGTGTCTCAAAAGAATTTATACAAACTTACCTAAAGAAAGGTTTAAAACAGTGCTGAATTGAAAGAAAGTTAGGATTACTTAACCCTTCCAAGACTCCTT
>CM067219.1:123122642-123280092 GCA_034190945.1 Octodonta nipae
AAATGAATTTTGAAACAAGGATTCGAAAAGTTTCAAAATACGATTTGATGGAAATTTGTGGTTACTCAGATATCAGACGATATATTTTTTTCTACACTAAAAATGATAAGGATACTGAACATTCAAACTAGAATGCACGTGACCTCATAGTTAAAACATCTAGAGGCTGTAGGTATGTAATTGACCTATTTCTTCCAAACGCTGATTTGTAAGGTGGAAGGCCTAACGGAGACTACATAATGCAGAGGTGCCCGATCTTGTTGAAAATGTTTGTCTAAATATGTATTTCCCTTTAAAGATCAATCTGGTTCTTTAATTCGTAAATTTTAAGGAGCCTCCTTAGACCTATCAAACATTTCAGCGTACAGATCACCATTAAAATTTCCCTGTATAAACAAAGGGCCGAAATAATAGCATCTCACAATATACTGAGATTTCTGCGCATGTACTTCTTTAGATTCGAATGGGTTTTCATCACTTCAATAACGGCAATTTTGTTTATGCGTCTGTTTAAATAGTACATTTTTCACTAAAGCAAATATTTATATCTAATCTAGAATCTGCAATAATTCTGTCAGTCATAATTTCACAAAATTCAATTCAAATTCATGAAGGATTTAATAAGGATGAACCTTGTTCAACATTTCTTATGGATTTGCGTGCTATCGCAGTTGCTATAGCTGCCTGACCAATAGACAACGCTGGATGGATTGTGTATTGGTCAACTTGTTTTGCTTCGTGTAGTAAACAGTTTTGATTCCTTTATCTTTTCATAATAGATACAGTATCTTATCGCGAAAAGAATTTCGCTGTGATTCCTAAGTTATAAATCAGACCCTGTTGTTAGTGGTAAAGACACTATAAAAAATGGCACAAATTAACAATATTATTTAACGTATAACGTAACTTCTAAAAATCATATAAGATCCTTTCAAATAGGAAGAATTGAAAAAGGGTGATCTTTATAATTTTTTACTGCGCCCCTAAGTGAGACTTTGCTATAAGATGTGCATTCAACAAAAATGTTATCAAAGAATTCTGTTGATTTTACAGGTTGTAGACTGTTCGCCAAACATGGAGGGCTCATGTGCTATATTATGCAGCCCATATTACATCTGGGTAGCTTACGGTTTTTGTTTTTTTTAATATATACTTTCTCTTATTTCCTAGATTTTTTCATATAAACTTCTGTAACTTATTCTAAACGAAATGCTGGCCGTTCCTAATACTAAAGATCAAGGAGAGTCATGTGTGGGAACCGTGGAGGACAGAGTATAAGGCCAACTCTCCCAATCCAAGCGTTTAGGAAAGAATTGTCCAGGAATTTTCTGAGTTTGCCTATAATGTGCTGGATAGCCATTGTTTTGGATTATTATTATTCTGTTTTCCAATAATCTAATAAGATTGGTAATAAAATGGTAACTCTACTCGTTTACGAGACAGAAATAGAAACCAAAGTGTAGTTAAGGAAAGAGTAACTGTTGCGTTTGAAACTATGCGTGATGAGATGCGACCAGAGACTATGACTGTAGCAGTCAGAAAAGGATATTGTGCTTTCATCCATAGCGGTGGAAGCCAGTTTGAACAAAATTTTATAACTAATTACTTCAACTTGTTTTATGTTTTATTTTTTGTAGTTCTAACCTTGCAAGTTACAATGTCAAATTCTATTATGATACTAATTACTTTCCAATACTAATTAATGTCTCCTTGGTAACGGGCTGAAGTATAGAAGTTTTGGTAAGAATTCGAAGTTCTGGATAAACTTCTATTTTTTTTAATGTGATAAAGTGTTTAATTTAATGATTTTTTTATGGAACCCATCAGCTAATCAGAAGATGATGATGATCTACCCGCCCTCTATGTTTGGCGAACCTTCTACAAAACACCCTGTATAATAATATATTTTTTTAGTTTCGTGTTGCCTCTGTTGAACAATATTGTTGAATTCTGTAGTTGTATTTTGTGTTTTGAACATTGAAAAAGATTTTTTTATAATTCCCAACGTTGTCAGGTAAAAATTAAATGGTTCTTACATTAATAACCAATTAATCAGTTCATTAAAATTTATTAACTACTAACTGTCAAACGCTTTATCAGGTACGATCGGTCCACTAGCCATTGGTGTCAACGGTGAAGGCATATTCCGATACGGTGGTGGGGTCTTGAACAACCCGAGTTGCAAAAAAACTATTGATCACGGAGCGCTAGCTGTAGGCTATGGAACTCAGAATGGTCAAGATTATTGGCTTGTGAAAAATTCTTGGGGAACAAATTGGGGAGACAAGGGTTACATAAAAATGGCCCGTAACAAAAATTTCCAGTGTGGTATTGGAATGGAAAGTTCATATCCAACATTAGCATGATGTAAATGCACTGTTTTTAAATAAAATTTCAAAAAATAACGATCTTATTTTAATAGTTTTATTTTAAGGCTACCTTTTCCCACAATAGATGTTGCTGGAAAACCATGTTATAGCGTTGTGGTAGCACTTGTGTTTCTGAGCAGAAAATCAATTTCCATCTGTGACAGCCTGCAAAATCTGTTGCTACCGAGCATGCTTTACTCTCAGAAGAACATTTCATACAATACCAACACACCTCAAATTTGGCATTGTGTAGTCCAACGCGCGCTACTTAGTCCAGCCAACTCACGTTCCTCTAGACTATTAGGGTAGACTTCGTACAGGTAGCGGTAAGTACCAGAGCTCCACCACTTGGCAGCCCTCATTGCTTAGAGCATTCCGGAAGTAATTACACTAGTCCACTTCAAAAAACCTAAAAAACTACTTCGGATCCAATTTTCATAAATATGGAAATCGACTGGCTACATTTGTTAATTCTAATACTATATTTATCCAATTCAGTTTGGTTTTCAGACAGATAAAGGAATACTTTCACAGACAACGGAAACCTGATTTCCTTGATTTGTAAAAGGGTTTCGATATAGTAAATCTCTAAATAATCCTAAAGATTCAACAAGATAATGGATTGCCATTTTGTTATTGATAAAGTCAGTAATTAAATACTCTACAAAAGTCAAATGCTTAGATGATTTCGTTCACCAACAAGATTT
Source organism: Octodonta nipae (assembly GCA_034190945.1). Taxonomy (NCBI): domain Eukaryota; kingdom Metazoa; phylum Arthropoda; class Insecta; order Coleoptera; family Chrysomelidae; genus Octodonta; species Octodonta nipae. The sequence goes on from CM067219.1 coordinate 123,125,719, forward strand.
GTTTTCCTGTTCAAATCAGTTGTCTTTATGGACCAATGAGCTATTATATGACTTTTCCTTTCGCCCAAATATACCACCCAATATTATAAAAATTTCTAATTGATGACTTGTAGCTCATACAATTCTCATAGGAATTCTCTTCTTTATAATACAGAATTTACCACACAAACAATTTATAATAAAGTGAGATGTTAATAATTTTCTGTTAAAGTATTATTTCTTTTTGACCGACTTCCAAAAGGAGAAGATTATCAATTCGGCGGCACATTTTTTTTATATATGCTCAGTGATTATTCAAAAACGGCTAGGGCAAATTTAATGATTTAAACGGAATTGTGTTAAGGAATATTTCAGAAATGTCCCATATAATTTTCTATAACTTGAGATTTACGGTTTTCCAGAAAATCAGAAAAAACTGTAATTAAGAGACTACATTTCAGTGAATTTCTATAAATCTACAGTTTTCTCTAGAACGGCTTAAATTGTATTCTATTAGCAAAAATTGTAAATATATTAGCAAAAACACAGCAAACATCAATGTAAATGTCAAATTTTCATCATTAATATCTAGTTTAAAATTTTTTATTTTTAAATTGTTATTGCAATCGACTAAAATGGCACAAAATATTCTATTAGTGTATCGAAAAGAAAATTTGTTAGGTGAGCGATGTTTTCTATATGCTATACGGTGGTAAGTGTGTGCGTGCATCGAAATTCAAGCAGCAAGCAATGCGCGCAGTTGAAATATTGCGTCGAAGTAAAATTACAGTCAGACAGCTGGGTTCAAAAAATATTACAATTAATTATGATACTGAGTGATACATTAGCAATTCCATATGTGGGATGGTTGAAATATAAGGTGAAATAGAATTAAAGTTATACAGGGTGATTAAACACATGTTGTGTTGGGAGGCACATAAGTATTTGCGTATATACCATAGTTGAAATAAGCGTGAACAGGGTGGTTAAAAAAATCTCATCTATTGTGGTCAATTAAGTAGTTGCTTATACTTGGCATATTTGGCGAAGTACAATTATAAGTATACAAAGTGATTTAAACAATAGAAAAATAGAAATAGTCAATTGAGTGGAGAGGATTAATTCTTATATAGGGCGGTTGCAACATCTTGTATAGTTGAATTATAGTTGTACAGGGTGATTCAGAAAATGATAGATAAATAATTTATATTGAGTGACCAATACAGAGAAACATATACAGGGTGGTTGCAATATAGGGTGGATTAGAGTTACACTTATAAAAACTGGGTCAAATAATAAAACAAATAAAAAGTTGAAAGATTCATATTCCATTTACAAGACCATTAATTAACTCAAAAATTCATAAGATGCTCGTGACCGCATACTTAAATTAAATTCTCCACTCCTTAAGCAACCTGTATGTATTTTCAGTTTTCTGTTTCGATCTTGAACACTTGTCTACCTGTCAGTTAGCCATCTTGTTAAAGAACGGGCTATATAGGTTATCTAGAGGAAATTTTTGAAATATTCGTGAGAATATTTATTCTAATATTTAGAAATGTTTAGTTTGAAAATATGTGTATTTAAATGAAATATATACAAATTTAATCGCAATTATCAATGATAACGATATTGTGAAACTTTTATTTGTAATCAGCAGATTTATCACAGTCAAGGTTAAATTCCCCAAAGTATTAATTAAAGAGTTTTTATACAGATAGCGAAACAATACATTTATTTTTAAGCCTATCTAATACAGGCTCATTTGTTTGTTTTCAGTAGGTAAGTTGAGTATGGTCTTAACCACGTAAATTATATTAAAACATTCCTTGGACCTGCGAATGCGTAATTAATATACTTGCAAAAAAGAAGATGGTGTGAGTGCATAAAGCCTACCTTTGTTCCAACTAGAATAAATCGTGTATATATAGGATATATAGTAAATATGGTAATCTGAAATAATTATAATTGGTGTTTAAAACATTGTAAGTATACATAAATCTGACCAAAAATTTCCCTGAATAAAGCCTAATAATGTTTTTATTTTGAAAATAGTGCAAAGAATGTTGAAATTATAACTTAGGAAGGAATATATAAAAAGTTTAGATTACTTAACGAAATTTGCTCGTTCAAACAGTATGTTTATCCGAACCAGTATGGTTTTCAGGCGGAGTAGTAAGCAGTAATTTTGTGAATATGGTCAAGTAACTTATATGAACAAATGCAAAACTTTGTTCCTTGACTTAGAATAGTATTTTGAAAAGTTAAAAGACATAAAATTTCCCCAATATTTTGAAGGTATTCCAGTTCGTGACACAGGATTGTTTGTTTTTGAAAGTCACTCAAATTGGCAACAGAAGATAAACAGTAAATTAAGAGATTCCATAATTTGTTCCGCAGGAAACCTTTCTAAGCCTTAAACTGTTTTCTCTTTAAATATATATATTTTCGGTAAGCATTATGTGGAGAAAATAAACGCAACTGAATGATTTAATAAGTAACGAGCTAGATGAGCTATTAACACATGCATTGAAAAACCCAAGAAAATAAAAAATGTAAATTATTACAAATTTGGAGAACCCTTAAATTAATCATATTCATTTTCCGTGGACTAATATGAAAATTATTTAACTCCAAATGACACTTGCTTTATATAATTCAAAACCGTACTTAAAAATTGCAATGCACAAAAGTACAGACTAATGTCACTGTAAAACAAATGAATAAAACTTTAAAATAATATGTTTTGTTTCATAGTTAAACGGTCACTGCAATTTTGGTTCATCCTCGTATTGTTCCAGTATTCGCCTGCCCATGCTTGTCGTTACACCACAATTATTGTGATTTAACCAGAAGCATATATGCATAAGTTTACCTATATACGGGGTGTAAACAGTTCGATCTCATATATTTTATGTTAAGATAGAACACACCAAATCAAACAAAAAACTCTCATACTACTATGGTCTATTGGCCCTAATAGGTAAGATAATCCAAAACATATGTGAAGTAAATTATTATCAAAGAGGTAACAGGGGCGTCGCCTGCCGTCCAACACAAATCAGAATAAATTTCCTAAATAAATATTTTTTGCTGCGAAAAAAATGATTGCCTATGTTTACTATGGAACTAAATTTGTTTCGGTTAATAAACATTTGTAACATATTACAGAATAAAATTGCGTTCTTTGATATTAATTTCTTCCAAGAAAAATTCGCGAAGTTGTGTTAAAGGACAGAAGAATAAAAATCTATGTCTGTTATTTACATCTTATTTAGAAATAACGCAATACGAATTGACCTGAAATATTCTTGTTCTATATAATACTTACAATTAAATATACTCCAGAGTTATTATAATTAATACACCAAACTGATGTTTATTCCACTTTTACTAATCTAACTTTTCCCACCAAAAATAAACATTTCACTGAAAACTGCCAATCAAGCCACCACGAAGAAAGGTACTCACACATAACATTGAAACAGCATTCACAGTGTAAGCCGTATCGGGTATGTATCAATTAATTTATAATAATTAAAAAATAGTTTTTCTTTGCTAATTTATTCGTGCAACCATATAATCTGTTTATAATTTAATATATGAAATGTCACAAGTATTTTAAAAGCAAAATTGTGTATAGATGACTGTAAAATGGGCGTCAAATCCGTAACATTTTCATTTCTTTTGGCAAAACAATAGCTGTTTATTAAAAAATGTTATAAGGCTAATATTAACACCGTGTAACGTCTTTAAATTATTAATTAATTATTTATTTAGAGTTGGATAAATAATAATGAAGATCTTCCTAGCGTTTATGTTATTAATTCTGAATGTGAATGCCACAAGTGATGCTGAACTTTGGGCAGAATTTAAGGTAAGGCACGTCTATAAATCAAATAGAAAATGTATTGAGCACAAAATTTTTGTCTTTCCAGAAAAATCACTCGAAAACTTACAAGAATTTGGTAGAAGAAAAATTTCGTTTTTCGATTTTCCAAACGAACTTACGTACTTTGGAGCAACATAATGCTAGATATGAACGTGGGGAAGAAACCTATTTCATAGCAATAAACAAATTTTCTGACATAACTGATGAAGAATTTAGGTCGATTTACTTGAAGCACAATAAACCTGAAATCGTGTATTCTGAAACATTTGAACTCCCAGAAGGCGTTTCAGTACCAGCATTAATTGACTGGAGAGAAAAAGGAGCAGTTTTGCCAGTCAAGGATCAAGGAGACTGTGGAAGTTGTTGGGCATTCAGTACTGTAAGTAGAGTGTCTTTCATCTGCAGGGTGCAGCATTTATTTGTCCATGTTCTTTTTATCCTTTATTATAGAAAATATGAAATAGGTTTATTACAAACTTTAATTTTTGTATAACAATCTAATCCATTTTAATCGTTTGACAATACAAACCTAGATTTATGTTGTATAGATGACATTTTGTTTAAAATTTAGATAGGTTTATAAAGTTTACTTCATATGACAAGTTAGATCCATTTGTATATGGAAGTAATTACGATTTTGTCTAAGTTTCAAACAAGAACTTTAAAAGGTGAAGAAACACTTTATGTACTTCAGTTGTTGCACAAAGAATAATGTTAGCAGTTTTTTTGTGACTTGTGAAAATTTGCTGTAAATTATTAAAAACCAACCTGATTTTTTTTTACCTTGTTGGTGAAGTAGCTCCAGTGAGGCAAATTTTATTTACTTTAGTGTAAGAGAAGTGTGCCTTCTTTTCCGTTTCGGTAGGCCTGTATATCTATTTTTACAGAGCAGATGGTTACTAACCATCCCCTTTGACTTGACAAATGGTCAAATATTCCGAAATTATTCACCTATCTTTTCCTTTCATTGTCAGATGCAAATATTTCATTTCCAGGGCTGACGCAGCCAAACCTAATTGAATGATGATGGAATGCCGTTCGTGTCACAGTAGCAACTCATCACATCACCTAACGAGACCCAATTTCCAACATTAATTTGTGTGTTACCTAATATATGTTTCTATGAGATAACCAATAGCGTCGCTAGGTTGGGGGTGAGTCTAGTGGAGAGGAGGGTACTCCTCTAGAGCTCTTCTGGCCATCACTGGTGCTTCGTTATATGTAAAATAAAACTTATAATTATTTATTTTATTAGTACATTGTGAATACGCATATTTCTACTTATATTAATAGAAAATTTCGAATTTGTCTTCTTGTGGACCAAAAATCTGCCGACCTTTCCCCCTCACTCACACACACACACAAAAAGCCCTATCAATTGGCAATTGACGACTTTTTCTTAGAAACTTGATCTTAATATTGTTAAATTTAAAATGTATAACGAATTATTTCTATCTCAAAAATGAATTCAAGATTATAAGCCATCAACAAACTTTAAGATGTCTGTTATGCCACATCATGCATTTAATAAGAGCTTATATACACCAAACCCAAAAATGTATTGCTATTCAATTGCGCAAAAAGGTATTTGGTGCTCCAATCCCTTCGGAAAAACAATGCATTTATGTAATTTTAATGATTATTCGTACTTTTACAGCTCTAGATGTTTTTCCAACATAAAATACAATATATTCGCAAGGAATTTTGTAGCTTTTTAAATCTTGAATCCTATTTTCACATAAAATGTGTTGCCTACCCTTGCTCACCATTTATAACCGACCCTATATATCTATGTGGTAGAGAGATTACAGTAATCGGGTTGTCTCGGGTTTCAGTACCACTTAGACAAATTTGCTGCTAATTTTCGTTTGATTTGTGTTCAATTATCATGTTTAACTCTTCGTTGATTCATTTTTTTTTTTGGTATTTTTTCCCAGCAGGAACACTTTATATCGAGTTTTTTTACCTTACGGTAGTTATAATTCATTTTATCATTTATGACAAGTCTAGTTTCTGAAATACCAAATTTATAGCTACTTAAGTTTTATATTTAGATGTTCTAACTAGGACCACCATATTCCTTTAGTGCTAAATAAATACAAATTCTTTAACCTAGTTGTTTTCCATTTGTAGCTACATTGGACTACATTAATAGGTCTTCGAGATTATTATAACGCTTGATAAAATAAATGTCCGGTTTTCAAAGTTGGGTCAAAATATTGCTCAAAATTTTATAAAAAAATAGTGAGGATCTCTAGGAATGTCAACGTAATTTTAATAATTCAGTATATCTAATACTTTGAACATCATGACTGCTCCAAAATCTGAATGAGATTCCCCTTCTACCTATATAGTACAAAAGTCTTTAAAAATTAAAATTAAATACAATTGCACAGTTTTGGTAATTTGAAAATTAAATTAAATATTTCACATTTACACTGAAACTTTTGGATTTTAAACTCACAGTTTTTAATTCCCCATGTGTGGTGTTATTTGCCCAAAACCTCTAATATAAATAAGAAACCAGAACATGCCACAAATAATCTTCTAAAAACAATTAAAATTCACTAAACCTCAGTATAGTACATTTTTATCAGACAGGTGCCTTAGAAGCTCACAATGCCATCAAGCACGGTGTTAAATTAGCACTCAGTGAAGAAAATCTCGTCCAGTGTGCCACACAAAACTTTGGATGTGACGGTGGGGAAATGACGTGGAGTTTCAATTGGGTAAAAAAGAATGGTATCGCAACAGAAGAATCATATCCATACACTTCCGGAACTGGTGTAGTTGGGAAATGTAAAAAAGGTAAAGACTCTGGTATCAAGGTCACGGGATACGTTCATGTGACTTCTACCGAAGAAGCCTTGAAAAATGCACTTGGTAAGTAAAAACCTAAAACAACAAATTCTGCACTAACAAACAACGACAATAGTTTAGTCTATTGTAAGTTGTAGATCTATATGCCATTTAGGTTCAGTAAAGAGGAAAAAAAGAGAAAGAGAAAGACATTTGTATTTATTTGATTTTTACGATCTTAACCTCATGTTACCAGGAACTCTCTTATAAATTGCTACAGACTATTATTAGCAACTTGCTTGACTCCCAAACTTATCATGTATGTCCGGTTGTGTCTATTACATAGACAGTTCTTTTTTAATTCCGTGTTTTATAATCTTGGTTAATTTTTGTCACAGAGTAGTCCAACTATATTTCTTTCTATTTGGTGAATCATTATTTGAAATTCTTTATGGGGAACAATGTCTCCATGTTTGGAGATTATTGTTCTTAAAATGTATGATATTCGTGAATATGTTCATCTTCAGATATTTAGGAGTTATGATACCTATGATGTTGTTCAGCATTTGAAGCATTGCTGCAACCCACCCTCTTACATTCAAAGTGCCAAATTTTGTTATTTTATTAGTTGTTGTCTTTATTTATTGAGTGATTTATGTTTGGCCTATTGCCAATGCAAATCTGGGAACTAATTACGGGCAATTCCGTGATTACTCGTGTTTGGATGATTATCTCCTCATTTTTGTATTCGAATTTGCTCTTTTATACAGATGTAGAACTCCCGAATGTGACTTTCAACAGTCTGATATATAACAAATTTCCATAATCATGCTTATGCTTCAGTAGTTCGATCCTATACGTGGCTGGGTATACCTGTAAAACTCCTCATTAAAGATCTGTTTATTATGCTTACGTTTCTTATTTAAATTATTTTGAATGTACTGACCGTACAGGATTTCGTAACAAAGTATGCTTTACTACACCTATCTGTTTGGTTTTCACCGGCCTAGAAGACTAATGGCTCTGGCTCGATGTGGCCCTTAAGATTCTAATTGGGTTCCCTATTTATGTTATTAATTCACTTTAACTATAACTCTATTTATTTTTCACTTGATATTTTATATTTTATTTGTTAATTCTATATTGATGTAATATTTTTTATAGTACTCAAAATTTCAATACAATTAGTGGTGAGAAAATATTTACATTATTGTATTTTACATTCTTCTTTCATTTGTCTAGAACATAACTTATTTTCCGTCCTTGTCATTTTCTCCTCAATGTGTTGTCTCTACTTACTTCTCGACTGTACTTTTAATACTCCTGGGAATGTGGCACTCAATTTGAATCATCTTGTGTAATCAGTGTCTGCAAATGTTAAGAATTTGTTGTGGGAAATTATCTTTGTTTAATTATTGAAAAATATACGAACCAGAATATATAAAATTATTGGCAATCCTGTGTTATTATGAAACCTAGTAACATGTAACTTTCCAGGTTGTACTATTTATACTCTTTTCAAAACCTATGAAATTGATTAAAATATTCCTACGGCATTTGTTTGTTGTTTTTGAACTAATATATAGTAATGCAGGTACAATTGGACCATTATCAATTGGGGTCAACGGTGAAGGCATTTTCCGGTATGGGGGAGGTGTCTTAAACAACCCAAAATGCAACAAAACTATAGACCACGGAGTTGTAGCTGTTGGTTATGGTACTCAAGATGGACAAGATTATTGGCTAGTGAAGAACTCTTGGGGTACAAACTGGGGAGATAAAGGATATATAAAGATGTCACGTAATAAGAATTTCCAGTGTGCTATAGGAATGGAAAATTTATACCCAACTTTAGCATAAATTTAATGGAAAAAACCGATATTAATAAATTAAATTAAAAACTACCTGATATATATTTTTTAAGATGTATGTATGTGTAAAGTAAAAGAAGTAAAAAATATCCGAGACAGAATAATCAAACTCAGAAGCAAAACTCTTGTAGGAACCTTTGATGTTTTGTGGTCAAGATTTCGTGACCTTGAATAGATATCGGCCATTACTTTGACAGTAACTATATAAGGGCAATAACTTTAAATTAAATATAAGGACTAATTTGTATTGAAAGAGGAACAACATATTTGAAAAATGTAATTTTAAGAGGCATTTGAATAAAAAATAATAATCAGAAGTAGTGTGAAAATAAAGGTTTGTTCATATATCTGTGAAATACCACAGGTTCTACTTCAAATGTTCTGAAAGCATTGTGAGTAATAAATAAATCTTATAATATTTAGTGCTAATAAGGCGATCCTAAAACGATAAATTTCACTTCATAGTTAGAACATGTTTGAAAATTGATATGTAGTTAAATATTGTGAACATGTAAGTAACATGTATTTAACAGATTTTTTGTGAATAATAGGATTCTTTTTGTAGTTTTTACTCTGAGGATAGGGTACATTTTTTTGACATAATTTTATAATACTTCAGAGTTTTGTAGTTCTATGAACTTACCGTCAAATTAATGCGCAAAGGAATTTGTACCAGGCGGCAACGGAATGTTTCGCTACCGGGTTTGATTATACTTTGCCTAAGATCCATATTATCCCTTCATTATTGGATGGGCAAAGGAAAACAAAATATAGCTGATATTTCATATTCATACCCTTCCCCAAAACAAATCGATGGAATCCCTCAATTTTTATATACCATAATCCTAAATGGGATTAGTGTTGAGTAGTACCTTAGTTAAAATGTAATGAATATCTCAGGTCGCTATTAGATTGTCAAATATTTGATCTAATATCTTTGATATAACATCTTTGTCAAAGATGTTTGATAGTGTAATACCTAATCTTTGACATATATCTTTGGTCATATTTACACGCATATTTGATAACGTCCTAATTTCGAAAATTTCATGCAGATGTTTTTGAAAGAAAGCAACAGCAATGAGTAAAATGATTTTTGTAGTATTGGTCGATGGATAAAAAAATTAAAACCCCTTAATTTTTGTCAAGAAGATGAAGCCTTTCGTACATCATATTGAACTTTGACCTTCCAACCACTCATACCTCATTTTCATAGCAATCAAATTCTCTTTTCAGTAGATCAAACAGAAATATTTTCTACATTTCCCATTACATTACAGTATTCAGTACTAATCGTTTGGCAACCAGACTGATTGTAAAAAGACTAGGGCTTAGTACTGTTTTCTTCAAAGGGTACAACTAGAATTTGAATTAACCTTTTTTAGTGAAAAATGCGATGAAAAATGAAGACATCAATCAATTCCTAATTTTTATATTTGATCTCTTGATAAGATACTTTGATACTACTTAAAATGAGGTACCACGTACAATTTACTTTCATTTTGACTTTAGAATTGCGGATGGTTTAATTAACAGAGTTTAAAATTTTGCAATAAAATTCTTCGAGATCAAAATGAACGGTTTTTTAACATCATTTTCATGATTCACATATGTTCTCAAAAACCTTTGCATCAAATATGCAAAATTAAGATGAGTTTAACAGAAATTTTGATTATACTAAGGTACCATTCGACCCAGAGTCCCCTTTAAGTTTTTGGAACTGTAGCTAACTCTCGCGACGGTATTAAATTGATAAGGCTAATGGTATGCACACAATCTTACCGCCGGGATATAGACATAGACACCATGAGGTTCCAGCTATTTAAAACGACCCATTATATAAATCTTCAATAATCTCCACATTATTATTTTTGATTTCCCAATTCTCACTTTAGGTCCTCTAATTCTTAAATGTGTAGCATTTTTATTAGATCATCTACTTAATAGTAGATTTGTTAATAAAGAAATGAAAAATAGTAACTTTGTAATGAAAAATGAATAGACAAATTACACTGACTTGTATCAGCGATGTCGAATCCACTGAATTTTAGAAAAATGAAAAGTAATGAATTAAATACCCTTAAATCAAATTAATTTGAATGATATGTAATATAAACATAATAATTATAATAATTTATGTCATGTTAAAAAAATAGTTTTATGGAATAATCGCTAAATTTACATTAAAACTATTTGAGAACAAACAGATCTCGGGAACAACCTCGAGAAGAGAATGTCTGGAGCTTATGATCCTAGTACCTGTGGCTGCTTTACCAATTTACGTACGACCAGGACAGAACATATCCAAGACGAGTTTGAATTTTCCCATTTATTCTGAAGATCAATCTTCAGTATTATTGTACGTGAACTGGATAAAAAGGGCGGATTCAAAGGGAGGCAATGAGGGCGATCGCTTCCTTTTGAGGGTGAACAAGATCAGCGAGTTCAACACTTTAACGAGGAAATATTACATAAAAGAATTAAAAACATAGTAACTTCTATGGGTTTAAACAGAAGCTCCACTATTATTACTACGATATCTCAAGAAACACAATGTATACAAACCATACAAACATACCAAAGCCATCCTTCTCTACTTCGGTAAATTTCGAGGTTGGAAAGTCTTTGGGGGCGAGGGGGGCCAAAGACTTTCCAAGTAAAATTTATAAGTGGGTGCTAAGCAAACTTCATCAAATTTCCGTGTTACTTAGCACCGACTTCAAAAATATGCTATATAGGTGGTAATTATTTTGTACAGAATGAGCCATTTATATTGTTTACATTTTTTTTAGTTTGTGTGTAGGTATCGAACAGCAATGACTGCACTAGTTATTGTCTAACTTTTGTTTTGTTAATTATTTTCAACTTCTTAGTTCTACTTGGAAGTCGGTTAATATTACAAAAAAAAAGGTTCTTTGCTTTTTTAATCTGTTAATTTTTTTATTGGTTTGTAGTATCACCCTTTTAGTTTGATATTATTTAGAAAAATGTTAGATTTTTATTTTTTATTTTCTATGTACAACTTAGCGAATTGGCAGGGTAAACGAGAACACGAAAGAAACATATATTATGATTTAGCTTGATTTTAACAAATCTTGCAGTTGAATTAATTACTTCACGTCCATATAATAGATTACTTAAATATCGATTTTTCATTTCAAAATCTATTGTTAAAAATCAATTATAAAATAAATGGTCAATTAATAACATAATCAATTATTTTTTGACACCCATTCTAAGTGTGAAAAAGATTAAAAACTAAATTATACATTGAAAATGTTATCTGTTGATGATTGTTTCGATCATTAAATAGTGAAAATTCATTTTAAATATATTTAAACACTACCAACTGTGGTAATTTTCACTAATTCATTATTTTTCCGCTCAGTTGACCAGGTCTCTTCAGACCCAGAAGGATGTTTAAATTTAATATTGTTTTGATATATATATATATATATATAAATTCGAAAAAATAATATCAAGTAGCTTAATTTTTTTATTATTAAGTTTGTTAATAATGTTTTTGTCCACCTCGGTGATCTATACTCCCGAAAGACGTCTTGGTATTGATTCAATATGGTGGTCTATATCTTATTGAGGATTACTATTCCAGGCTACCTGTAATTCATGTCCGTGGGAGCTGGAGCAAATTTCCAAGACTTCTACCCATCACATCTCAAATGTGTTCTATGGACGAAAGATTGGGGTATCTGGGCGGCCATGGCAAAAGATTCACATGGGTCTCTTCAAAAAAGTTTGAACTAACTCGAGCAACATGACGCCAAGCATGTCTGAAGATAACATTGCACTGTCATGTTTTCTCGAACTTACCCACTTCCATGTGCAATAGCACCCCATATGATAACGGTTCAGTGTATAGTCGCTCAACATCAAGTGCTTCTCCTTGATATTGTCTAACCCTTCTTCGGTCATCATGTCCACCCAAACAGAATCTAAATTCATCAGAGAAGACGATCTGATACCATTCTATATTCTAATGTTGTCGTTCTCTGCACCACTGTAGTCGTTACTGTCGATGCTCAGCGATCAGAGGTAGCACAAGTTCGGATCGATAATGTTGTAACTACTTCTACGAAGTTTTCTTCTGCAGCTACTTTTTCGGCGCTTTCGTCTACAGCTACTTCGCCGCCTTCGCCTACACCTACTTCTCCTCTTCTTTTTTTTCCTACATCGCGATCTGTGTTTTCTCTTACTTCTACGAAGACCGCAAGCTCCTTCAATAGCGATACGATTCATAGGCCACCCGCAGCGTTTTCTTCTAAACACCCGTATAAAATTTACTATTTCTGCTTTGTAAAGAATGGGAAATTTTAGAGCTAGGAGGGGAAGTAGGTATACTTGTCCTCAAAATGTTAAAGTAAATATAAAATAAATATCATTCCAAATTGAGATATGTCAGAAAATAGTGATATATGCACACGGTTTTTAAACTGTTTTCATTTTGAGTCAGTTGAAATCGGTTCTTTTTGAAATTGTATCCTACTGAGTTTAGTGTCAAAGTAAAGATAACGGGACAGTACTCTATATATCATATAATATATCAAACGAAGTTATTTTTATTTTTTTTTCAACTTGAAGTGTTTCAAAAATATTAAGAAAAATATTTAAAAATTTCCTATTCCCCCCTTTATTTCCAAAACTATAAGACCTAAAATTTTGAAAAAATTAATAGTATAGGACCTCACTTCATGTTTACAGGAAAATGTGAAGAATAGCCTAATATTAAGTTTTTGGACAAATTATAGAGTTAAACGGAAAATATTTTTTTAAACGATCATGTAATAGATAAAAAATGAAAGGGCTCACTATAAGTAACAAAAGCATATTATGGATGTTCATTTGGGATTTCCTCTCCTCACAATGGTTTCTGAAAAATGCAGATAAGTTAAATAATTGAAAACAGTATCGTAGAGCAGTTTGTAGAAACTGACTGGAACACTAGTTGCCCTCTTGTAGAAAAAAACTCTCTTGCAGGATTAACTGTGAGAAAGCAGGTATACGCATTTGTCAATTAGTAATCTTGTATACTGTATTAGGATGTATTTTGTGTTATACTTATCGGTTGGATGTGACGTTTCGATTCCTCATCAGGAATCCTTGTCGAACAATAATTATAAAGTGATTTATACAATATTCTTGACTTTTTGGCAATGTCAAAAATCGAAACGTCACATCAAACATGTAAGTATAACACAATATACCTCCTAACATATTATTTAGGAAAACTAATTGACAAATCCATAGACCTACTTACACCTTGATTTTCATTTACTTAACTTATCTGGATTTTTAGAAATCATTGTGAGGAGTGAAAAATCCAAAATCACTATTTGCCTCTTCAATCGTTTAGAAACTAATTAACACAGGCCTATATTCATATTTTTAAAATAATTTTTTTAAAAGATATTAAAAAATATAGACAATCGACCTATTACCCCTTTTATCTGCTGACTACAGAGATTAAACTTTGGAAAAATAAAACTTTGTCCTTTTTAATCTTTTTATCATATAAAAAAGTAGTCATAAAAAAATACGAAAGATTATACAGGGTGTTTTATAAAAGGGTCGCCAAACATGCAGAACGGATAGATGGATTCATGTGCTATATTATGTTGCCCATAAAACATCTGGTTTTTGTTTTATTTAATTTTTTTTTCATATTTCCCAGATTTTTTTCATATCAACTTCTGTAACATCTTTATTTTTCACTGTAATTTCACCAAATAAACTTACGTCTAGTCTATGGTGTTTGTTTGCTCTGCTGCAATTGATATTTTGACCCAAATAATTGGATCCACAAATGGCAAGGTGCCATAAAAAAATCATTAAGTTAAACACTTCATAGGGCTTCACTGAAAGAAAGTTTATTGATAAAATAAAGGCAAAATCTTAATCTAAATTTTGGGTTAAATATTTTTTATCCCCTCTCTGAGGTGCCATTCTGTTGTATGCAAGACAATATATATGACACATATTGTTTCTGGTCGGAAACCTTCATCAGTTGCGCTTCTCACAATAGAATGTCCTCTCGAACACATATTTATGTATTTGATACAATACAATACAAATTTGCAGACGTGAGATGTAAGACCGACTAGGATTTTCTGGGAAACACAGGGGTTTCGAATCTTAGGAGAGAATTTTGCGTACAAAAGTAACCAGAAACTTGTATCGTTACATTCTGTTGGAGGAGTTACGGGAGAGCAACAATTACACGGAACGGCTCCAGATTCGGAACCTAGCTAGTTTCCCGAAAATCCTAGATGTCGGTCTCACATCTCGCGTCTGTAAATATTTTTATTAAAATCAAGCGGGTCAGGTAGCAGATAAAATAAAAGAAAATCGACTTATACCCTGCTTGTCTGAAACTGAAATATTAAAAAATATATATACTTTAATTTACCTAGATTGTAAGAAATCTCAAAGGTGGTAGGGTACCCCTGGTATGCGAGTCCAACTTGCACTTCACCAAATTATTATTCTTAAATTCGCTAAAAGTTTTCATAAACCACATACATATAAGTAATATTATGTTTCTAAGAAATACTCTGGTAATTATTGGGCTTATCGATAACAATCTTGATCACTTGAGTTTTATAGAAACTGATGAGATGAGCTGAAATTCCAAATATATATTAACAGGTCATTGCCGCGCAAAGATAACTACACCTTAATTTTGATATATACACGTCATGATTATTAGAGTAAAATTTCTTAATTCATTTTATTTTTATAACTTTTTTATAGTCACCTACTTTTCAAAACACTACACATCTGTTGTAATAGTAGAGCAATATGAAGTTTATTTTTATTTGGTTCACTAATATTGCTTGTTGGCCACAAATGATTCTAGACAAAATTTAAAGTACCTAATATTCAGTTTTATTGTGCAAAACTTTAATATGACTTAATCCGGATTGTTATATATACTTTACTACAAAAGTTTTGGATTTACTATTAATGGTAAATATTGTACATTTTATTTCCAAGAAAAACACTCACAAATTTAAAAGAAAAGATTTAACGTTTCTGTATCTTTCAATTTCAATCAAATCTACTTATCAGTGTAGATCACAATGTAAAATTCGAAAATGGGAATTGAGTCCCTGATCGAGCATGTTTCATAAATTAATACTGGAAAAAAACGCTATAAATTGACTGTTTTTAAAAAATCCAGTTAAGTTGCTTGAAATATCAGCTGAAACCTTAATGTTCCACCTAATGATATAATATTACGGTTGGATTAAGATGACTGAAGATCGATATTGTCCGTGAAGTAGATCTTGCAGAATTGAGATTTAAATAATTTGTTGAAATATTCTGCAGAACGTATCGTATTATCCACGTTAGTTCGATTGGGACACTCAAAATATATTTAGAAAGCTCATACAATACACTTACTTTGCATATTTTCGTAAAATATATTAATAAGGCTTGTGAATTAAATGGCCGACCCTTAATTCTCCTCAGATGTCTTGATAGTGGTTTTCCACTAAGTGAAAAATATATATTAACATTAAACAGTATACAAGTAACAAGTCTTATCCTTTTACGTCTGATGATGGTATCGTAGGGATGTGCAGGAAAGGAAAAGATTCGGGTGTAAACGTCATTGATTACGTTACTATACCTCAAAACGAAGAAGCTTTGAGACAAGCAGTCGGTAAGTTAAGATAATGTTGAGCCGTTGTTAAAAAAATAAAGATTTATAATAAGAACTGTTAGATCGAAATTTTATCTAACTGAAATTTAATTTCAAGAAAATATTCAATTTGATAACGAACAAAAAGTAGAAAGAAGTAAAGAAGTAAAGAAGTCTAACAGACTTCAACTTTCTCAATTTTATTTTCTTGTGTAACAAGACATAGAAGTCACCTCGACGAGATTTTTGGAATTCAAGGTGGTTTTGTAAGACGGTGGGTTCACTTCCAATACTTATTTGCGTTACACATTGCTGGTATAGTAACGTGAACATCTCAACTTCGATAAACTGCCAAATATAAGTAGGTGCAATGCTGAAGATGAGGCGTCATCGTAGATTCACATTTTCTACTTTTCCTTGTCCTTCTATAAAATATTCTCTCGCTCAGATTTTACAATCCTTGAACGCAAGTCAATATACTGTTTCTAGTCGAGAACGGTCATTGGTTTCGCTTGAACTGATTGAAATCTCAAATACTTATATATGTTCTTCGTATATATCAAACAAATATCGACATCTAGATGTGTCAGGAAACACTAGCTCTCATAGGTCCCGAAACGGCAGTTTGTGAAACGCCATTTCCGTATATTTCCTGGTTTAGACATCACACGGAAGACATTTTTAACTAAATTGTTTACTGCTCGTAGATGTCGAAATTTATTTTGGGCAAAAATATTATATTTAGTTGTTTGCACCACAAATTCATTTAAGATTTCAATCAGTTAAGGGAATGCAACTGACCAAACTTCACGACTATAAGCGATATGTTGTCTTTTGTTCAATGCGACGTAAAATCTGAAAAAATATTATCATAATTGCATTGATGAGTTTTAGTTATCCTACGAATACTTTTGCGTACTGCGTACCCTAGAAATCACAGGAAAACGGCACTACCATCAAACCTTAAAGACATAATCAATTTATAAATTCAACTCAATTATTTGTGAACTTATATTATAGAAAATGATAGAACTAAAAATCTATTTTTATAGGGACATTTGGTCCAGCCTCCGTTCACGTAAATGCTAGTGGATTTTCAATGTGGACAAGGGATTAATCATGCTATGCTAGCTGTCGGTTACGGTACGCAGAATGGCCATGATTACTGGATTATCAAAAACTCTTGGGGTGAAGGATGGGGTGATAAAGGATATATCTACATGTCTAGGAATAGAAACCAGCAGTGTGGCATTGGCATTAATCAATTTTGTCCAGTTATTCAGTAGCTAAATAAAAGTTAATTTACTACATTTTGTTTTTTTAACAACTGAAACCTTTTGAATGAATCCTCAGAAAGAACGCAGCTAACACTTGAAGCAGTTATAAACATCCTTCATTCTCATACTTTAGCTTGCATGAGTTTATTAATACATCATACCTAGTAACATATTCATTGAAAAACTATTCAAATTTCAATGCTCTTTTCAATAAATGTTTAGTAATATTTAATCTAAAGGCACGTAAGTATACACAATAACAATGCAAATTTTTATAGCTTTCAACCAATCCATATCGAACATCCATTAAAGTAATTTGTAACTGGCTAGACTCTTTTGAGTATAAATTTGTTCGTTGGTATAAAAATATACGCGTTAACACAAAATACCTATGTGCAGTATTATCATCAGTAGTGCAACTTCAAAATCTTAGTATAAGACTGTTATTTTAAAAACATGTTCATCAATTAAAGTATTATTATATAAGGGTGTCCCAGGGTCTATGGTAGTTTAGACGTTTCTGAAATTATGGTTACTTAAGTTGCTTTAAATTGCTTAATTGCTTTAAAATGATCAATGTGAAATATTTTCAACGATGCTGTGTTCCCGCTTATACCAAAAAATTGTAATATTTTTGATATTTCAAGTGGGACACCGTGTACATGATAGCATTTTTGGATTCAAAATTACTTTATGATAATTGTTTCTTAATATTTCCCTATATCCATCCCTAACGGTTTACTGATTATTAATTTTTTATTACATTATTTTGTTCAAAACGTAGCAGGCCAATCCCACGGTCCCAAAAGTCTATACCAGCGATCGTCGAACATTTTAAACAATTTTGAAGATACTGCCCCAGTGCAATGGATTAGTGCTCCAGTCAGTTGAAATCAACTGTTACGATATTCATCTAAGGGCAGATTATCTAAAAACTCATTCACCACTGACCCTTGAATTTGTAGGTCAACGGTTCATCGTAAAAGAGAAACGTTAAAGTAAACTTTTCCTGGTATCTCATTTCCTTGACGACATGTGGATTTTGGTCAGCCCAAAAATGCTTGTTCCTTCTATTAAAAATACTTTCCCCAGAAAATTTAGCTTCATCTTTTTAAATTATATTTTTTTAGAAAGTTAGGATCTTGTTCGCTGCGGATTAGAATAGTTTCACACACAGTTTTCACCCATAATTAATGAAGTTATTTAACAATATTGCGCACTTTTTCTTGTTTATCGGTTGTAGATCGGGGTACATATTATTGAACTTTCTGCATGTTCTTGCTGTAATTTTTCGACATTGTCCATGAATGACGAATTGATCGATCATAACTTCATCTGAATAGTTATTTCCTTCAATTTTCATCGTTTTCGAGTCACTTTTCTTCCGAAACGCGCAAATGTATCAAAATAATTGTCAAAATCTTACTAATCACATTTCTCCTAAAAAGTACCTAACAGCAGAGTTTTATAGAATAATAAGACGACTGTTGAAAACCAAACTAAATAGTAAAAATCTGTTTCAGGTTATTAACAACTATGCATGTTCAGTGTTCAGTTACTCTTTCGGTATAGTTAATTGGTGCAAGACTGACGTTGAACAATTACAACGCAAAGTTCGAGTTTTACAAACGAAAGCTTAAAAATCACCATCCAAAGAGCTCTGTCGAACGTACAACTTCGCCACGGTATGAAGGAGGAAAAGGATTGGCAGATCTAAGCAAACTATCAGATCAACAAGTTTCTATTTTGCGTAGTCATTTCCAGAAATTCGCAGAACTTTCTGATCTACACAGAGTCATGTGCCAGTTTGATGACCCAACACCACTGCGACTGACACAACAACACGTCCAATTACACCACCAGACCACTGATCATAAACTGCTGAAACGGAAAGAGAAGTCATTTCATGGAAGACATATAAATGACGTCAACTTAGATTATGTCGACAGTGTAACGTCGAACTACTGGTTGATGTCTGGTCATACGTTTCCTGAAACGGGTGGCTTTATATTAGCAATCCAAGATTAATTAATTCCTTCCAACTAAGAACTATCTAAAATACCAATAGACCAGATATAGTTCTGGTAGATAAAGTCGCTCAGAAAACAACAATAATATAAATATCGAGCATGCTGAGAAACGCCATGCGTGTCTTGGAGGGAGTGTGATGTCATACATTGTATGATCAAGTCGGGTTGATGTGGAATATAACGAAATTATTTAGCTTCACTTTCGTTAGCTATTAAAATATCTCCAACACATTCGGCAAACTCTTCACGTTCAAACCAACCTAACCTAACCTAACCATAACACGTAGCATCCAAATTTGATGTTATTGCACCATTTTCATTGCTCCATGCATATCCTATATACGATGTTCGCAGAATATGCTGTTGTACATCCCTCTGCCATTGAGGCAAATAGTGCATTGGTCAAAATTAAATAACTATTTTTTGAATTGCTCACCTGCCTCGACTGTGCCATAATTGTGAATAAATTTTAATTTTTTAATTTACCATGCAAGACCATTTTTTGGTGGCATACATTTTGGGCACAAATTCTTCAACCATTTCGATAGCGGTCCTATAATTATAATAATTCTTAAAAGCTTTGTATTGCACAGTTAAACTTATCCTTTTTTTAATTTTTTCCTATTTTAACATTTTTGAATGTTTACCCAATGAATGTAAAATATACCTACACATACATTTGTCCATGTAGAGGCAATGGTTTAAGTTTTTCAAAAAATTTTAAATTTTGAATGAAAATAATATGCTCCAATTAAGCTAAAATATGGAGCACTTGAATATTCCTATAATACGAGTCATCAAGTGACCTGGCCTGTTACAATGCTTCCACAATATGCACTGGCGCACTAAGAGCGGTATATATGTTTCTATGCCATTTTAATGCGCACTATAAGAGAACTATGTCTGTATAAAAGCACACACAAATTCAGAGCAACTATTTTTATTCTAAAAATATTAAAATAAAATGAATTATTAAATAATATTAAAAAACGTTTTTAAAAATTGGAATGTTCCCTTTATATCTCAGTAAAAAAAGTTCTAAGACTGGTATACAAACACATTAAAATTATTGTATTGTCCATGAGGTACATTTCATCTACTTGAATAAATGTTTATGTACTAAATATTACCTTAAATTACACATACAAATTTTTGGTTACCCACATAATACTCCAATATACACATGAAGCAGCAAAAGAATATTTCAATTCTACAAAAAAAAATAAAACTACTTGTAATATAAGCACTTGTTATTGGAAAGGAATGACATCGAGTAATGAGTCTCAATATCCATGGTGTCTATAAGCTAAGAAAAGGACAGAAAATGTTCTCTCGTTTCAAAGCAACAGTAAATTTAATGTTAGGATCTCTAAAATTTAGATTTCGTCATTTATAACTTAGATATTGCAGTTTGCTATATTTGAAAGTGTTCAACAAATTAAAAGGCATTACTCAGAAAAGTAAAATTATTATTATATATTTATATAATACCCTTCTATAATTTTAATAAAATAACAATTAGATTTTAATATTAAAACAATTTATGTTTATCCTGCCTTGTTGTAAGAGGACTTGTATTAACATTTTTTAAGTATATGCCCAATGCATGAGTCAGAAAATTATGACGAATTGTAAATAGAATTAAAATTTACTTATATATACGAAATTACTGTAAGACTATCCTGCCTCTTTGTAAGTAGGCTTATATTGCCGTTTTAAAAATTAGTAAAATAACAGTTTGTAATTGAAAGTTCCATCTTACCAGCCTGAATTATTTATTTTATGTTTCAGCAAATCCCAAAATCAGGATGAAAAGTATCGCAGCATACTTCGAATTCAGATCTCCTAATCGATTACCCAGGAATAAATATCTTACATTTTCGGTGACAATTATGACAGCTGATGAAATTCCAAGGGGTTATATACATTGTAATTTGATGCCCTACTTGAGAGTGAAAATGTTCTTTTAAAAATTCTTTCAATACGCATTGATGTGTAGGAACTTAGAAGAATACTATGGCTATTTGATATTTTTCTGGCGTCACCTCTTATAACAGCTGGACCCTTCAAGTTTTTACAGTGAAAAATCTTTGGTTAGGCGATTTTTGGATGGATAAAAACTCATGAGTTCTCATGTTAATTTGAGGGACACAATGAAGCTCTCATTCCAAATATGTTAGAAACCAAATGTTTTATTGGGCATTTGGTGGCCCATAAACAGTTGCATATACAAATTGGTTCAAAATATAGAGTGTTGTGTAATACTGGTTAAAAATAAATAATTATAAAAGGTATCCCATTAGCAGTTGCATTTACTGAGTGGCTCAACAAACAGTATATTAGAATGCATATACAAGGTGGTTGAAATATATGCTGTTAGAACACATATTCAAGATTTCGTAACTCTAAGCCAGTTTCATTTATAGGATAGATGCAATATAGGCTGAGAGGAATTATAGTTATACAGGGTGATAGTAAATAATTTTAGAAAATGAAATGATTTATAAGGTAGCATATTAGTTAGAAGTAGAATTATAGTTATTAAACGTAGTTAAAGAATTAAAAACAGAAAGTGTTTATATGTTGGTCTGTAGACAGTCGCATATATGGAATGGTTGGAGGGGAATTATAGTTTTACTGGGTTCAAAAAATGTTAAAACATGTGATGTTGCGTGCTCCCTGAGCAATTTCATATGTATGTTAGTTAAAATATTGTCCGGTGTAGAATTATAGTTACATAGAGTAGTTAATAAAATGTCAGCAAAAAATTCTCCATTGGGTAGTCCATAAACAGTTACAAATACACGGCGGTTAAAAGATTTTTTGAAGTAAAATTATTGTAATGAGTAATTTAACAAACATTTGAAAATTGAAATTAAACTGAATCATTTCAACTTTGAACCGACTTCAAAAATTTACTAGATTGTAGGATTGTACAGAATGAGCACCTTTTTATGTTTACATTTTTTACTTTCTGGGTAGGTACCTAACAACATTGAATGCGTTATTTATTTGCTAGAGTAGTATTATGTTATAATTATTTTCAGCTTTTTAGTTATAGGTGAAAGACGGTTATATATTTTTTAAAAAACTTTTATTTTCAACTTTTTAGTGTTTTTGAACTCATGTAGTTTTTATTCTTTATTTTTCATTTTGTATGTATAACCTTAATAGACAGGGCCAGGTAACATCGACAGCCCCAGCATTACACAATAATACATTTTCATTGAAATGGGCAGGTAAAAAATATGTTTATGCCTTATGAACCACGTCATGTAACCTTTTTTCAACTTTTTTTAACAACCATGTAAAACTATAGATAATTCCACTCCACAATATGAACCAACAATCCTTTACATATGACTGCCTATGAACAACCATTAATTGTTAGCTGCTTTCTGTAAATTATAGGACGGAGTAGAATCCATCCCATATTTACGGAGTCAAATCCGTCCCACTGAATCGAATATTGTGGGCTACAACATAAATTATTTCATTTTTAACATTTTGTATTATCATCCTGTATAACACCAATTCCTCTCAACATTATATGCAACTTCTTATGGGCTATGAAAAAAAATATTTTTTAATCACAGTGTATAAATATAATTCAACTCCAGCATATATTTCAATCATTCTGTATATGATTTGATTATGTCCACATCACATAACAGTTTTTTAATCACTCTATATAATTTTAAATCCACATTTTTTTCAAGGTTTTTATACCATCAAACGTCCACTCCTATATTCCAACCATCCTGAATGTGCCTATGGACCACCATAATGTTTTTAACTGTCTTTTGTAACTATCATTCTACTCCGTCCTATATTTCAATCATTATATATATATATATATATATATATATATATATATATATATGTTATATAAGTTATTCCATCGACTTATATGAAACAACCTAGCAACAGTTCTCAAGCTGAGTCAGCATAACACGTGTCGTCTCCAGTTACCCGCAGACGAACATCCGTGAGAACTGCAAGCGCTGCGACACCTTAGTCAGCGTTCTTAGTTTATAAATTATACTTTTTCATTGTAACATCATTCATTATTACTTACACTTCTGTCTAGTTTAGTTTAACACTCATTTTGTCTTTTTATTGTTTAAAGTATTATATTGTTATTTTCAAGTTTTATATTAAAAGTTAATAATTGTGCAACTATAAATAAAATCTTTTTTTAAATAGAGAAATTTTGAAAGTGTGATATAACAAATTGGCGCAGTCAGTAGGATCCGTCTAACGTTACTAGAACACGAGTACTCTAACTGGTAGCGGCGGATTCCTATCCCTCAACGGAACAACGAACCTGAAAGAAGTCCTCACTGCAATCAAACGTAGAACACGGCGCTTTCAATGTTCCTGTTGATGTAAGTAATGGTGAATCGTCATTCGTTTTAAGTAAATATTATTTGATTCATTTAATTGAACATTGATTTTTAATATTTGATATAATTTATTTGATTTGATCAATCGATTTATTTTATTATTTGATTTTACATATTTATCAATTTGAATTTTATTTTGATATATTTGATTCAAATGAAATATTGATTTATTTCATTAACTGATTTATTTCATTCTATTGATATATTTATTTGATTTCTTTTATTGATATTGATATATTTGATTTACGTATTTTATTGATTTATTTATCCATTTGATTAACTGATTTATTTGAACTATTGATTTTAATTGCTTTACTGTTCTATCGTTCAAACAATCGTTAATTCCCACTAACGTATTAACTTTCTATACCCTTAATATCGCATTTTTATACCCTTGTGTCCCAATTCTTTTATATCGATTAATATAAAAATGGCACAAGCTTCTCCAACACAGGTTACCACCGAAACCGAGAGATATCGGTTAACGGAAATATTTTCCGTAATACCTGAATTTGAAGGCGACCACATTTCCTTGGGAACCTTTATAGACGCGTGTAATTGCGCTTATAATATGTCCACGGCGGATCAAAAATATTTGTTAGTGATCCATATCAAAAATAAACTCAAAGGGAAAGCGGCGCAGTTAGTAAATTCAAGGAACCCCGGATCATACCTTGAAATTAAACAGCTCTTGACCCTACACTTTGGAGATTCTCGTGATCTCTCGTCATTAATTCATGACCTACAACGTCTAAAGCAACTTTCGAACGAATCTCCACTGACGTTTTACAATAGACTCCAGGTACTGAGTGCCAAAATGCACTCCTGCATCCACAAAACGGCTGGACTTAGTCCCGAACAAAAAGACGCCCAGACCACTCTAGTGGATACAATGGTTATGAACACCCTCCTTACGGGATTAGAACCCCGTTTAGGCCAGGTTATACGTGCCAGTAATCCTAAAGACCTTCTAGAGGCACACTCCCGTATTAGAAGAGAGCTCCAACTTTCTTATTTCGAGGATCAGAAAACAAACAAATCTGTTCCTCTCAAACCAAATTTCCCACCTCGAAAGCCGACACAACCACTTAAGTGTCTTCATTGTGGTCGATTAGGCCACATAGCCGTAAATTGCCGATTGAAAAATCAAAACAATTCTCAACAATTCAATCAAAACCATAGGCCAAATCCTGTTGGGCCTAACCAGCAAACACGGCCAAATTTCCCCTCAAATACACCCCCTGCTCAGCAAGGACAACAGTTTCGTCCACAAAACTTTCAGAGACCCCCTTTTAGGTCTCAAATGAACCCTAACTATTATCGCCCATCGGTAATACAAAACAATCCTAATAACCGCCCTGAAAAGACACACCATTTCAATCAACACCAAAATGTTGATTACACTAATTATTCAGACTACAATTATTATACGGATGATAACACATACGATTATGAGGATGATCTTCAAAATTATCCCATCGTTGAACAAACGTTCGAAGATACTCCTATCGAACCCTTTAATAGCCATCAATACCAGGATTTTCTAGCGCTTCAGAGCCTAGACCAACTTCCCGATTCGACAACAACTTTGTGCGAAGTCGAAACCCAAATCCAAAACTTGAATCTCGACGATCTGAACCCAGATTTGAACTTCCCAGAACAACTATTTCTTTAAGCCCACTTCTTACTGTAAACTCTAAAAATCTCTACTATATTCTTGACGCTTCTTCTAAATTTAAACTTCTTATTGATACCGGAGCTGGTATCTCTATCTTCAAGGAAAATACCGTAAAGAATTTCACCCAAAGATCTCCTGAAAGGGTAACTATTCAAGGAATTACCCACGAAAAAATCCCCATCTCACAATCTACTTTAATCCCATTCGCCCCACGTAACCCACATAAAGTTTTTATATACGATTTGGACATTGAGTTTGACGGCATACTAGGTTTAGATTTTCTCGAACACTATGAATGCATAGTTGACTTAAAATCTAAACAGTTAATAACAAATTTTAAAACCATCCCTTTACACAAAGTTCCCGATAACGATCAACCCTTGACTGATGTACCCGACACACCCAATGTTAAGCCAAATATTATTTCACAAACACCCACACAAAACAAAATAACTATTGAGGCACGCACAGAAAAGATCTTTAAACTTAAATGCGATCTTTCTAACATCGACGCCATCTTATCAACTCAAGAAATAGACAGAGTACGACTTCCAAACGCACTCGTACATATTAACGCAAATGGTGAATTTCTAACGTCTATAATAAACGCTAACGCGATGCCCAAAACAGTAACTTTTTCTGACTTAAAACTGGAACCACTCGACAAAACTCACCCTCTTCTGAATTTCAATACAGACGATTATCATGAGCCCCAATACATAGACAGAAACTCGACTATTAGAAAACAAATTAGAACTGAACATCTAAATGACGAAGAACGCGAACAAATCACTGATCTTTGTTTGGAATTTCAAGACATTTTCTATCTTGAAGGTGACGTCTTGACTTTCACTAACGAGGTTAAACATTCGATTGATACGAATAACGCAAAGCCCGTTTTCACTAAATCATACAGATATCCTCAAGTACATAAAGTGGAAGTGAAAACCCAAATTGGAAAAATGCTTGCACAAGGTATCATTAGGCACTCCTCATCCCCTTGGTCCTCCCCTGTATGGGTCGTCCCCAAGAAGCTCGATGCTTCTGGTAAACAAAAGTGGCGAGTAGTTATCGATTACAGGAAATTAAATGAATTGACTGTAGATGATAAATATCCTCTGCCAAATATCTCTGATCTTCTCGACCAACTTGGAAAGTGTCAATATTTTTCGACACTAGATCTCGCTTGCGGGTTCCACCAGTTGGAAATCCAAGAGGAAGATATTCCTAAGACTGGCTTTTCTGTCGAAAATGGTCATTACGAATTCGTTCGTATGCCATTTGGTTTAAAAAATGCACCTTCTACTTTTCAGAGGGTCATGGACAATATTCTTCTGGGTATACAGAATGAACGTTGTCTCGTCTACATGGATGATATCATCGTCTACTCTCCGACCATCCATGAACATATTTCCCGGTTGACAGAAGTTTTTAAACGACTTCGGAAGTCTAACCTCAAAATTCAACCTGATAAGTGCGAATTTCTTCGTAAAGAAGTGGCTTATCTTGGCCATCTTATCACACAAGAAGGTGTAAAACCAAACCCTTCAAAGGTTGAATGTATTCAGAACTTTCCGCAACCCCAAACTCCGAAAGACATCAAATCTTTTCTTGGTCTCGCTGGGTATTACAGACGCTTCATACCAAATTTTGCGAAGATCTCTAAACCTCTGACTAAACTACTCCAAAAAGACGTCAAATTCATCTTTGACGCAGATTGCAAGTCTTCCTTCGATGAACTGAAGCAAGCCCTTGTATCTGACCCAATCCTGATATATCCAAACTTTGAAGAACCCTTCCTGCTCACTACTGATGCTAGTGCTTTTGCTATTGGAGCGGTTCTTTCTCAAGGCCCCGTGGGAAAAGATCTCCCTGTTGCATACGCTTCTCGCACCCTCTGTGCTGCAGAGACACGATATTCCACCATCGAACGAGAATTGTTGGCCATAGTTTGGGCTGTTAAGCACTACAGACCGTATCTTTTTGGGAGAAGGTTTACACTCCTGTGTGACCACCGTCCGCTTACTTGGCTCTTTTCCATCAAAGATCCTGGCAGTCGTCTAGCCAGATGGCGCCTTAAGCTAGAGGAATACAATTATAAGATTGAGTACAAGCCCGGCAAGGTAAACCAAAACGCAGATGCTCTTTCTCGCATAAAAATCAACCATTTCAAGCAATGTGCTGATTTCCTTTCCAAAATCAAAATTTTCGCTAACAACGATACTGACTCCGAACAACATGAAAACTCTGACAATGACGACGAACATGACGAAAGAATTATCGCTGAGTTTAATCGATTTGTTCAACTCTACAAAACTGAGTCAATAATCGATTACTCTAAAATTGAAATATCCAATTCTCAACTTTTAGACAAGTCCCACAAACGCATAGTTACATTCTTTTGGCAAAACAAAACTAACGACTTACACGACAAAATTATTGATGACTTTTTCGAAGAAGACCCTAATTTCAGTAATGACACTCTTAACATCATGGCCAGTAAATCTGTCAGGCATAGAAAATACTTAGTTGTACCTTTGCCCTATGACCCTGAAACTGTCGTCTCACATCTTTTCAAAATTATTTATACCAACCAAGACCAATTCAACGACTCCGAAACATACTGCATAGAAAATAACATAGAACTTCCCATTCTCGAAATTTTATCTTTCATTCTCTCCGACAAAGAAATCAAACTGAAAATCTGCCAAAACATTGTTACAACTCCTACCGAAGACGAAATTCCTATAATAATACAACAATACCACTCTGGTAAAAACAACCTCCATCGTGGCATTAACGAAACTATCAGACGTATTAGGGAAAAATACAATTGGACCGGCTTAATTAAAACTGTAGAACAATTCATCAAATCCTGCGAAACTTGCCAAAAGGTAAAGTTCTGTAGGAAAAACCTAAGTGCACCTTTTGTTATTACGGAAACACCCAAGACTCCTTTCGAACGTATTAACATTGACATCTTCGAGTATCCATCTAGAAATCATGCACTGACTATTAGGGATGAACTAACGAAATTTACACAAGCCTACCCCATAAACGACAAAACAGCTTCAACTGTCGTAAACACCCTTTTGATTTTCTTTCAACATTACGGCACCCCACTTCGCATCCATTGTGACTATGGACGTGAATTTGACAACACTTTAATGCGGGATCTATGCCAACTATACGACATAAAACTGACATTCTCCAGCGTTCAACATCCCGAGTCAAACGGTTCTATTGAAAGATTTCACGCGACCTTAGCAGAAATGATAAGGGCAAATACAGCGGAACATCCAGACGAACATCCATTTAATGTCCTCCCTTATGCCATCATCTGTTATAATAACACGAAAAATAAAACCACCGGTTTCACGCCCTACGAACTTATATTTGGGCACACTTCAAGTAGGCCTCCAGAAACCCTTTACAACCAGGAAAAACTGATTTCGAAATACGTAAGAGACCTAAATAACAGAATGGACTATTACTACAGACTCGCCCGTGCTAAAACCGAAAGACAGAAAGAAAAATCTAAAGTGCGATTTGACCAACACGTTTCTACTAAACAACCCGATTACAAAGTAGGCGACAAAGTCTACGTAAAAGAGTCCCAAATTAAAAATAAAGCCGAAAACAAATTCAACGGCCCCTTCGAAATTACCGCAATACGAAAAAACTCTGCCACCGTCATAAATTTACAAACAAACCAAATAACTAAAGTTAACTTTGACAGACTAAAACCCTATTTTGAATAAATCCCTTTTTTCAGATTCTATGGACTGTTTTCAATCGTGAACCTTCAACAGTACTCCATTACGCCTGTTAACAATACTATAGGAGTTTTCTTCCATGAAGAAGGCACCCTTAAAATTTCTAATGACAAATGGACACTCCTTGTTTACAAAGATCTAAACCCCTTTCGAGACGCTATTTCTAACAACGACAATATACTGAACAGACTTTTAGAATCTATTAACGACAACAAAACTAACATTAAAATCTTCAAATCAAAAGTACAGACTCACGTAAGCCTCCTGAAACAAATATCAAAATCTGTTAACATCAAATATACAGAAATTTTCGCTGACACTGAGACTTACAGTACCAACAGAAAGAAACGCGGACTAATTAATGGACTGGGATCGATTTGGAAATCTATTTCCGGTAACTTAGATGCAACAGACGGAGAATACTTTAGTGACTCTATAAACAAAATTACTAAAGACCAACATCAAATTGAAAACTTAATGAAACGACAATTATCAGTAACAACTTCGGTCATTAAGAACCTTAACACCACAATACAAAAATTTCAGTCCGAAGAGAAAATATTTTCGGAAAATATTGAAGCAATTAGGAAGTCAATTGAGTTCATTACAGACGATCTTGCTTTTTATGAACTTCAAGCCAATGTCTTGGATTTGTGTGAAAGCTTAATGGAAAGTTACGTATACATTGAAGATACTCTCAACGATGTATTAACTGCAGTCTCTTTCGCCCGCCTAAAAATTTTACATAGTTCAATAATAAACCCAGTAGATTTGGTCGATTCCCTTCAGAAAATATCACAGTCACTTCATGAAAATAACTTACCACTTCCAACCTATAGTTCAAATGTTGCTCGATACATCGATCTAATAGAATTGGAAGCTTTTCAAATCAATACTAAAATTGTTTTTGTACTAAAAATCCCCTTAGTCGATCCTGAAACTTATACACTATACCGCTTGTATCCTATCCCAGTTTTGGATTATCGAACAGGATTTCACCATATTCTTCCAACAAAATTAAAATATATCGCGAGAGATGACGATTCGCTATTGTACGCATCTTTCGAAGACTTGAGTGACTGTAAGCCATTATCTAAAGAACATAAGATCTGTTCCAAAGTTATTCCACACACCATAGACAAAGAAGCCCTCTGCGAAGCACAGCTTCTTAGACAGCCAGCAGCCCTTCCTTCAACTTGCAAGCCTTTAATATTATATGCCGAAGAGTATAATATTCAAGAGATTGATCTGAACCTTTGGTTAATCTCGATTTCCGGACAGTTGCCCATCAACATCAAGTGCAAGGGAGAAGATGTCGTTACCCAATCCATTTCGACAAATTCTCTATTGACCATCCAACCCAGTTGCAATGGCTTCATCGGTAACACCAGGGTCCATGCCAGAAGGACCACCAACAACGTTGACAACATCACACTTAAGAGTCACCCAGTCAACATCCCCTACAACTGTTGCGACAACCTGCCAACCATCAGTCAGCTTCCAAAGTTGAAACCATAAGCTTAGGCAATACTCCAGGGAATTGGAAAAGCTCCTAGACCAACCATTCTTGGAGAAACACACCTCCTGGTTTACGATCATCACAATGGCAACAACCGCAATTGTGGTGGCCCTCCTTTCCATGAGCATCATCAGGAAGAAATTCCAGAAGCCTCCAACGATCAGCCCTTCTGCCGATCCAGCACCACCACCAGGTCCATCAACCATCAAGCCCAGGGTAAAACTCCATAGTCTCCTTAGTCCTGTCGAGGATATTGAGTTGCAGAACCTCCCTTAAAAGTCGATGCTGTAGCATCAACTTTTTTATATGGATGGGAGTTGTTATATAAGTTATTCCATCGACTTATATGAAACAACCTAGCAACAGTTCTCAAGCTGAGTCAGCATAACACGTGTCGTCTCCAGTTACCCGCAGACGAACATCCGTGAGAACTGCAAGCGCTGCGACACCTTAGTCAGCGTTCTTAGTTTATAAATTATACTTTTTTACCACACCTGCGTGGAAAGTTCGAATTCTTGCCCTGTTTTGAGGGAAGAAAATGCCTCATTTTTACCCGGGTAAAAATAATTTGGTTAATTGTGCGTATGCGTCAACTTTTTTTCCCTGGTAGATATAAATAATATCTGTTGCCTAGCAACGCATAATAATAAATAAGTTAAAGTCTAACCTTAACTTAAATTAATTCATTTTAATAATTCGTTATTTTGACGATAAAAATAATACAATTTTTAAGTTCTTGTTAGAATATAATTTATTTAGAAATGATTGATTCTGACAACTCATTTGATAGTGATGATGTACAAGAAGTACTGAGGGACATCGAAGGTGAAGCCGGAGACATTGTGAAGAATTTATTACCTGATAAATCGAGTCCAAAGTATATGATCTGTTATGAATCATTTTCTAAGTTAATTAATTAACTTATACATTTATTTCGAACTTTCCATTACAGATGTGGTAAAAAGAAGTATGCGCACCTCGGGAAGAAAGTACGTCATCTCAATCCGCGTGTTTGTCACCCTCGCTTCGCTCGGGTGACAATCTTACACGCGGGTTGGAATGACGTACTTTCTTCCCTTGGTGCGCAATATACTATTTCATTGTAACATCATTCATTATTACTTACACTTCTGTCTAGTTTAGTTTAACACTCATTTTGTCTTTTTATTGTTTAAAGTATTATATTGTTATTTTCAAGTTTTATATTAAAAGTTAATAATTGTGCAACTATAAATAAAATCTTTTTTTAAAAAGAGAAATTTTGAAAGTGTGATATAACATATATATATAACTCCTTCTATCACTTTACTTTTTGATTTTGTTTGCTATCACTAAACACTGAATTCTCTATTAGGCCGGGAGAATGTGAAAAATTTTCATTTAAATAGGTATTGGCTTGGTATAAAACCAAAACGAGCTTGGTACTCATTGATTTAAGTGGCCGAAAACACTATGCTTTACTACCTATATTCTTGAGATGTATATCGAAAAATTTCAAATTCGCCATCAAAACTTTCATTGCCTACAATTCCCGCACTATTATGTTGGAATTAAAATATTTATGAGGAAATTTCCAATAGGTCACTTCGATGAAATTTCTGATAAGAATATTGAAATTTTCGGCAATATTCTGCAAAACTGCAAGTTGCAGAAAAGTTTATGAGATCACCTAGGGATCTTCCTTAATAGATTAAACCTTAAAAACCTATACACATTCATAGGGAGTTTTTGAAAAATCGACCAATCTGTTAGGGATATTGGTCGATTTCCATGCAGGCATTCACAAATTGCATCACTTTACCAATAGAATCCTTTTCCCAATTTTGAAGTTTCACCAATCCGGATATATACTTCTATTAAACAATACCATGTTCATTCACAATACGCGACAAATTGATAACTTCCGCCTTTTTGGAAGTCGGTTAAAAAGGGGTAGAATTCATCCCCTCTGAAGAAAATTTTTTGCATAAGGGTAGTTTCCCACAGCAGTACCCGTTAATGCTATAGATATTTCTGATTTTCGATTTATAAAAAGTGTAGGTTCCACCCACTGACGTTGTATTTCATATTTAATGTTTAACTAGAGGTAACTCTCGATTTCTACGATATATAGGTGCCTGTATACATCGATTACATTTCAACACACACTGATTATAGAAAGTTCATCTCATTTTAGAGCTCTTTAGGAGTGTTTTTGCGTATAATTGTGGGCGGTATATCAACCTTTGGACATGGAATTGGATTCAACGTTGCGAAATACGGTGGAGTGTACACAAAGTAATTGAATAAAGCTTTAACTCGTATTTTTTTACATACGAAGCTCCAATTTGGAATAAAATTATCCAACTGTCCCTTCAGCGCCCTAGTGGTGATAACTACCCCAAAAATAATATCTAATACTACATTTAATGGGGTTTTCAATTATCTATTTAGTTCTATTTGGCAAGGGAGGCATTTTTGACTCTTGGACTCATTGGACATGGATGGATGGAAACCGTATTTATTCGACTTTTAAGATCTATGAAATTGCTACATCTTTTTATGAGTCTTGGTAAATGTATTACAGAATTACGGTCTAGCAAATCTGAATATTAAAAATTGTTTTAAATCGGAAACACAGTGTGATAAGGTAATTTCAAAAAACTGCTTAGGTTTCTTTATGCAGAACTTCCTCCTCGCATTCCTCATGTACATAAACAGTGTTTTGTATATTGTGTGATACTTATCTAAGTTTGGAGACGTTTTAATTTAAAATCTGGAATCGTTATCAATTGCTGTTTGTTTCATGTGGATGTTCATTAATTTCTATGTAGTTTAAACATGTTGACAGAAACAATTTGGCGGTTGGTTATCACTATGCTTATACGTACGAAGCGATTGCATTCAATGGCTTCGTACGTGTTTAAATTTCAAAATTTATGTGTATCACCTGTTTGTGGTTATGGCCATACATATACTAGTGAAAATTGAAGACCTTTCGACGTAATCAAAAAGGAATGCTAATTTAATATGTCCACAAGACATGTCGAATAATCAAATTTGACAAGAAATTTAAAAAACTGATGACTTAAAGTAGCCGCTGTATGATCGTAATAAACGGAAATGTGGAACCTTCACTTCACCTGAATAAACAATCCGTTCAGTATCAAGTGATCACCGACCGCCAAATTGCCACTGTCAACATTGTTTGATTAACAAGAAGAATTGTATCAAACCTAGAATTTAAATATAAACCTCCAGCTAAAACACACAACGATTAATTTGAAATTGGATCATATCCAATCACAGACGAGTATCACATAAAATACAAAACACTATTAATATATAGGAATACTAGACATCTCTTCGTCTCAGAATATATCTGAGACAGAATTTCTGTATAGAAAAGCAGTAATCCGGAAAATTTTTGGTGATAGCCTTACCTAATACATTTTGTTCCCCATTTACAATTTTAATACTTATCTGATGCAGGAAAGTCCGAAGAGACAACATTAATGAACAGATATTATATCTTTGCAATTGCATTATAACAATCCTATGGAAAAAATATAGCAGTTTTTCTTGACATCCATGTGATGTATAAACTAACTATAGAAAGAATTCTTTAAATGATATTAAAAACGATGTTTACATATTACTCTATAATTAAGAAAAATGGTGGCCTAATTCTGGGTGCCAGCTAGCAATCCACCAATTAAGTGAATGATTACTTGTGCAATGGGGCTTATGCTAATGTCTTTACATTAGCATAAAATTGCCAATCTATTGTAAAATGGAATTTCTTTTGTTAGAAAGAACATTAGCCAAACCTTAAGTTTATGTATAATTGCTCGTAATTATCACAAAAATGTTTATGAAATTCTTATACAGATTAGAAAGACCAATGATCCCCTTAAGGTATAATAATATTATATTTGGGAGGAATTTAATGTTAAGTATTGAAATACTCAAAATCAACTTGAATTTCATGGATTGTGATGAGATTACCTAGAATC
Organism: Octodonta nipae; assembly: GCA_034190945.1. Taxonomy (NCBI): domain Eukaryota; kingdom Metazoa; phylum Arthropoda; class Insecta; order Coleoptera; family Chrysomelidae; genus Octodonta; species Octodonta nipae. The sequence continues at coordinate 123,160,604 of CM067219.1, forward strand.
CAAAAAAATTGGCAGGACATTGCCGTATAGATATGACCACACCTTAATTTAGTATTTGTATATATAGAGTTTACCGCTTACAGTTTGCATCATAACAGTTTATTCTTGAGAAAGGTGAGTATTGTATTTTATTAATAATTTATTCCTAACTATGTACTTATTCTTTTCTATAACTTTAAGAAATTATTGCATACTCACATTAGTGTTATAATTAGAAGAGCAACATGAAGACTATCTCTGTTTTCGCTTTACTAATATTCGTTAATATGGCTGCAAGCGATTCAAACCTTTGGATGGAATTTAAAGTAAGAACTGTATATTATCATACTTTTTGTTATACCAACTATGCCAGAAATATTCGAATTATTTGCCCTATCTATTTTTAGAAAAAACATTCAAAATCCTATAAGAATTTAATGGAGGAAAAACAGAGATTCTCTGTCTTCCAGGCAAACCTACGTTTTATTGAAGAGCATAATGCGAAATATAAAAATGGTCAAGAAACATATTACTTGGGAATTAATAGGTTTGCTGATATGACTAATAAAGAATTTGAATCTCTTTACCTCAGCCATATAGAGCAACCTCGAATAGAACATGATAGAATATTAGAAATCCCTCGAGGAGTAGCGGTTCCTGATGCCCTTGATTGGAGAGTAAAGGGTGTAGTCACGCCCGTTAAATACCAAGGCTCTTGTGGATCATGTTCTGTGTATTGGATCATGTTGGGACTTTATTTTTCTTATTCGTTATTGTGGTGTATTCAGTCCAAATTAAGTATTGCTATAGACAATGTAAAATTGCCCATACTGTACAGAGGTCCTATAAAATGAAACCAGTACTGTATATAGTAATGTATTGTATATTGTGTAATACTTACTGTTTGGAGACGTTTCAACTCCGAGTTGGAGTCGTTGTCAACAAGGCTTTTTTCTAAAAAATTCGCTTTGATTGAATTTATTGTTTGTCTGACACTCATGAATGCACCATCTTTCGAATTACTATATAGTCCCTCTCAGATAAAATATCCTAGTGCCAAAAGTTTTTTCAACGGATCAATCATTTCTGGAGTTCGCTTTTCGATATAGACTTGAGCACTTCCTATGGTGTAATTTATTGTGTTACTCGTGATAAACCCCCATCCTTTTATAGGTAATGTCGGTTTTCGGATTATGGAGTTAGTTTTTGCCAAAAATTAACGAATTACAACGATGTGTGAGCAAGTGAATTATCATGATGCGATAGCCATGAATTGTTTTGCTACACATCCTGGTGTTTTCTTCACATAACTTCAGGTAAATGGCGCTTGGCTTTCAATAAATACAACCTTCTAGCATTAATTCACGACCGGTATAAGCAAAAAACACAGTGAGCAAGCCATGGCATTTGCGCTTTTTTTGTCTTTGCTCTTCTAGTCGCTTCTATTAGGCTGATACGGCTTTGGTTTAGACTTTATAATTATATATCCACGCTTATTCACCAGTTAAGAAGTTGCTGAGCAATTCAGGACATCGTTGACTTCAGTCAACGTTTCCTAAGCGATGCTCATGCTATGTTTCTAGTGATCGAAATTTAGCAATTTCGCATCTTAATTCGCAGTCACACGTTCGATGATCAATAAATCCAAAATATTTGTATGACATGAGTCATCCGCCATACCGACATCCTCAGCAACGTCTCGGATAATGATTTGCCTGTTTTCCACAACAATTTTCTTCTTTGCTTCAACATTTTCTACGGATGTTGACGTGTGCAACATCCATTGTCATTCAAAATTTCACAGACTTCGGTAAGCTGAAGCACCAAATTATTGTTTTTCAAACAAACTTTAATAGAGGTTTTTGATATTTTTTTCCTATAAAAAAAACTCGCCAGGCCTATAAATATACCCCTTTTTTTTATCTGCAATCGATAACCTTTATCTTAGTGATATCTTAGCATTCATATTTACATATTTTTAATGTATATTCAAGAATATACATTAAAAAAGTATGTTTAAAATCTAACAATTTTTATGAAAATTCATTCTACTTACTAAGAAATTACTCAAATTTTGTTTAAAAATTACTACTTTGTATATTCAACTCTATGAGATGACCAATTAATAATTCCCGAGGATAAAGAAGACCTAGAACATATGTCTAGAAAACGCACAGAGAAATACCGAGAGCAGGGGTTACAAGTCAACTCCAAAAAGACATATATATATGCATAGTAGGAGAAAACTCTCTTCGGAAAAAATACTGACCAAAAACATTAAAAAGAACACAATGGTCATTATATTCTTCAAAATTGTGCATGGTGTAGTGTATTTACGTGATTATATATTTTTGGATTTTTAATAGCCATACGCATCTGTTTTGCCGGTCCTGTCATCTAGATTTCTGACTGACATTGCTTTGGTAATCCCCTGCATTATATTGTAGATGGTAGTTTTTTTTTCGGCGTGGTCCATTATAAGATATTTTTAAAGAGCCTTACTTGCCCAATTCGTGTCATATGTCGATCTCAACGAACGAACAATACATTGGAGTTTAGTAACACTATAACTGTAAGCACAAGTTATTTTAAACTTTTACCTTAGTTGTCCGTTAACAAATAATGTTCATCCTAGTAATATTTATTTGACATAAAGAAAAATATAGATCTTCCTCTATCGAAGACCCACAATTACCCACTAGAGTTACAATCATGATACTTATCTGCACATTTATCTCAGAATTACTGTTGTTGCACTACTCCATTTAATAAGATAATCCGCTAATCACTCATATATTTTAGATTGGAGCCGTGGAGAGTCAGTATGCCATCAAACATGGCGTCCTAGTGGTTCTAAGTGAACAAGAGTTGGTAGATTGTTACAGCAGGAATTGTGGAGGAGGCTCAGCACCAAACGTCTACAAGTATATACAGAGTAATGGTATATCAACAAATGAGTCTTACCCTTATACATCTGATGACGGTATCGCAGGGATCTGCAGGAAAGGAAAAGATTCTGGTGTAAAGGTCATTGATTCTGTTACTATACCTCAAACCGAAGAAGCTTTGAGACAAGCAGTGGGTAAGTTAAGATAAAGTTGAGCTTTTCTTAAAAAATATATAGAATTAGAATAGGAAACCTTCTGACTAGGATCAAAATTTTATTTAACTGAAGATTAGCAGAAAGTTCAAGAAATATTTAATTCAGAAAAAAAAAACTTTAAATTATTTTTCCTCATAGCTCCCCTTCTTAGTTAGACCTGTTTCCAAGAAGCAGGTAGTATTTTCAAACCGTTTTCGAAGAATAGAGCCAACCAAGTGCACACAAACTGCTTAACTTTATATCTAATCATTTGAAAAGGTTTCTATTCGGTGGTTCTTGAGTTGTCTTATTGCAAAATGACAATGTGTATGGTCAAGTCGGTAGGGAGTGTTGGTAAGCCTGCAGTGTAAGTTCTCCCTTTGTCATGAAGGAGAAAAATTTTGATTAGTTAAGAAAATCCTAGTGGTCGGCAACGTTTGTGTTGCGATGATCTTGAAGTCAATCAAGTAAAACTTAAAAGTCCCAAAATATCGTTAGCATCACCATCCCTTTACTCCACTTTAAACTGGAGTTTTTTAGTAAGAAGTATACAGGTAACTTCAAGGCTCATGGAAGTTAAAGCATTTTGCAACTTATGTCTTTCATTTTGAAAACAAGCAAAAAGCCTCTGAGAGTGGTTTTATATGATGATGAATATAAGAATACCCAATCACTATGATTCACATTTTCTACTTATCCTTGCACTTCTTTAAAATATTATCTTTTTGAGAGTTCACACTCCTCGAATGCAAGACAATGAATTGTTTCCAGTGGAGAACCGTTATCGGTTTCGCATCAATTGAATGAAATCTAATATTTTTACGTGTAACGATTATCGACACCTAGAGGTTTCAGGTATAACTTAAATAGATCTCAAATGGGTAGTCGCGCTCTGTGAAACGCCATTTCCTTATATTTCCTAGTGTAGACATCAAATGAAAGCAATTATTTACAAGATTGTTTATTGCCCCTAGATGTTCTCGACTAGAAACGATATGTTGCCTTATGTTCAGAGCGTTGTAAAATCTGGAAAACTAACGTCATAATTGCATTGGTGGGTTCTAGTTAACCTACGAACCTACCTATATCAGAAATCACAGGAAAACAACGTCACACACGGAAGAACACCCGATATGGGGGTCTCCGTCAGCTGTCTTTTTCTGAAACTCCTAGACGTAGAAAAGACATCTGCGGCTAGCAACACCCAATTTTAACAGAGTGGGAAACAATAAAAGATTTCACTGCCTACTCCTTTCAATGAGAACAAGAGTTATTTTTTGTAGATTTATTTGTGAATATTTGTTAATATTCTGTTCACTTTTATTTATTTTTATAAGTTACAAACGTAGTAGTCGCGTAGAATTATAGGTCAATTATGTTCAAGCTTGTTCAAGACAATATTATTTTTAATTTCACATCTTTCTCAACTTTTATGGATTGCCTAGGATTTATTTTTTCCTGCTTTTTCAAAAAAGATTAACAAGAACAAAATAAATGATTTTAGATAGTTAAACCCTTAAAAAAATATTTAGTATTATAATATAAATGTAAATAGCCTACATTCTTTATCTAATGTACATCCCGTATCTTATAATTTATGTTTGTGAGTTTAAAATATTTGAATTTCTTTGTGTGTGTTTCGAAAACAAATTTAATTCATAAAAAAACGATTTTTATAGGGTCTTTTGGACCAGCCTCCGTTCATGTAAACGCTAGTGGATTTTCAATGTATGCTGGAGGAATCTTCAACTATCCCCAATGTGGACAAGGAGTTAATCATGGTATGCTCGCTGTAGGTTATGGTACGCAGAATGGCAATGATTACTGGATTGTGAAAAACTCTTGGGGTGAAGACTGGGGTGATAAAGGATATATCTACATGTCCAGGAACAGAAACCAGCAATGTGGCATTGGCATTAATCAATTTCGTCCAGTTATTCAGTAGTTAAATAAAAGTTAATTTACTACATTTTGCTTTTTTAACAACTGAAACCTTTGAAAAAAATTTTCAGATTATGATTGACCTTGAGGTCCAGAATTTTAAAATCTTGGTGAAGATTGTTTTTTCAGCTTCCTATTCTTCTATTAAGCACAGTTAGTAGATTATTAGATAACACATAAAGCTTCCACGAGTTTATTAATAATACACCATATATAGCAGCATATTGATTCAAATACTATTACTGAATTGATTTGGCCGGTGCTTGGTGGAAATTCATTATAATAGTGTTATCAGTTAATTATTCAAATACTATTCAAATTTAAATGATGTTTTCAATAATCCTTTAGTAATGTTTAATCTAAAGCCATGTAAGTATAAAAATAACAGTAATAATATTCAATACCAGGTTAATGGGATTTTCAATTCTCTATATAGCTCTATTCAGCAAAAGTAAATCGGAAACCGCATTTAATTGAATTTTAAAAACTATGAATTTACTACATCTTTTTGTGATTCTTAGGAAATTGATTGCATTACTACAGTCTAGATAATCTGAATATTAAATGTTTTAAATGGGGAACATAGTGTGATAAAGCAATTTCAAAAAACTACCTAGGTTTGTGTATACAGAGGAGGAAGCTCCTCGCAGATGTTCTGCGAAAAAATATGATCAGCGAATACTCATGTACATAAAAAGTGTTTTGTATATTGTGCGATACTTATCGAAGTAAATCAATTGTTGTTTGTTTTATGTTGAAGTTCATTAATTTTCTTATTGTATAAACATGTTGACAGGGGCAATTTGGCGATTGGTTATCACTAGGCTTACATTTACGAAGCCACTGAATGCACCATATTTGAATTTCAAAAATTGTGTGTATCACTTGTTTGTCGTTGTAGCCATACATATACTAGTGAAATTTGAATATCTTTATAGGTAACGAAAAAGAAATGCCAATTTAATATGTCCAGAAGACGTGTGGAAAAATCAAATTTAGCCAAAAATTGAATAACCTGCAGTCATAAGATTGGGAGAAAACATATATTTTGTTCAAAATAGGAAATTTGAAATAGCGATGACTTAAATTACCCGCCATATGATGGTAATAAACAGAAATCGGGACACCTTCAGTTGACCTGAATTTGGGAAAGAAAAATTTACTGCCAGTAGATCAAAAAAAAAAACAGTATCGTTATCTGATGCACGAAAAAGTGCGAAGGGGCAACCCTAATGAACACATATTATATATTTGGCATTGCACGATAACAATTATAAGGAAAAAATATAGCAGTTCTTCTAGAAATCCATGTGATTTATAAACTAACTATAGAAACAATTGTTTAAATGATTTAAAAAAACGATGTTTACAAATTACTCTATAATTACGAAAAATGGTGGCATAATTCTAGGTGCCAGCTATCAATCCACCAATTAAGTGTGGCAAAGACATTAGCAAAAAATTACCAATCTATTGTAAAATGGAATTTCCTTTTTTAGAAAGAACATTAGTAAAACCTTAAGTTTAGATATAACTGCTCGTAAATATCAAAAAAAATGATTATGAAATTCTTATACAAATTAGAAAGTCCAATGATCTCCTCAAGTTATAATAATATTGTATTTCGGAGAAATTTATTGTTAAGTATTGAAATATTCAAAATCTACTTGATTTTCCTTGATTGTGATGAGATTAGCTAGAATCCAAAAAAAAATCGGCAGGACATTGGCGCGTAGATATGACCACACCTTAATTTAGTATTTGTATATATAGAGTTTACAGCTTATAGTTTACAACATACATACACACAGTAGTGTTATAATTAGAAGAGCAACATGAAGACTATCCTTGTTTTCGCTTTAATAATATTCGTTACTATGGCTGCAAACGATTCAAACCTTTGGATGGAATTTAAAGTAAGAACTGTATATTATCATACGTTTTGTTATACCAACTTTGCCAGAAATATTCTAGTTATTGGTACTATCTATTTTTAGAAAAAACATTCAAAATCCTATAAGAATTTAAAGGAAGAAAAACAGAGGTACTCTGTCCGTTTTATTGAAGATGCAATGCGAAATATAAAACTGGTCAAGAAATATATTACTTGGGAGAATTAATAAGTTTGCTGATCTGACTAATAAAGAATTTGAATCTCTTTACCTCAGCCATATAGAGCAACCTCGCATAGAACCTGCTGGAATATTAGAAATCCCACGAGGAGTAGCAGTTCCTGATGCCCTTGATTGGAGAGTAAAGAGTGTAGCCCGTTAAATACCAAGGCTCTTGTGGATCATGTAGGGCATTTAGTGCTGTAAGTATGCTATTAACAATATACATACACAGTCCAAAAAACTGATTTTATTTTTCTCAAAAAGTGTTCCTTATTGATTTCTATTTTGTACCATCTTAAATAGGCCCCTTAGAGAGAATATCCGAGTGCCAAAACTTATTTCAACAGGCGAATCATTTCTGGAGTTCGCTTTTAGATATAGCCTTGAACTCTACCTATGGTGCAGTGTTTATCGTTTTAATCGCGACAAACGCCCGTCCTTTCATGCGTCATTTCGGTTTTCAGATTATGGAGTTATTTATTGCCAAAAATTCAAAAATTGGCAACGATGTGTGAGCAAGTAAATTATCATCATGGGAAAGCATCTTAATTCGCAGTCACACGTTCGATGATCAATACATCCAAAATATTTGTATGGCTCGAGTTATCCGCTATACAGACATCCTCAGCAACGTCTCCTATAATAATTTGCCAGTTTTCCACAACAATTTTCCTCACTGCTTCAACTTTATCATCAGATGTTGACGTGTGCAGGATCCATTGTCATTCAAAATTTCAGACTGCTGTAAGCTGAAGCACCTAATTATTGTTTTTTACACAAACTTTTATACAGGAATTTGATATTTTTTCCTATAGGGAAAACTCGCCAACCATATAAATATACCCCAAACTTTTTTATCTGCAATACATAGCATTTTTCTTAGTGATTTCTTAGCATAAATAAATTATGCTTGAAAGCCAACAATTTGAAATTTCATTCTACTTACTAAGGAATTACTCAAATTTCGTTTGTATATTAAATACTATGCAGATGACCAATTAATAATTCCCGAGGATAAAGAAGACTTAGAACATATGTCTAGAAAATTAGAGGAATACCGGGAGTAGGGGTTATAAGTCAACTCCAAAAAGGCTCAGTATATATGCATAGTAGGAGAAAACCCCCTTCGGAAAAAATACTGACCAAAAGCATTAAAAAGAACACAATTATCATTATATTCTTCGAAATTTTGCGTGGTATAGTGTATTTACTTGATTATCTATTTTTTGGTTTCTAATCGTCATACGCATCTGTTCTGCCGGTCCTGTCATCTAGATTTCTGACTGACATTGCTTTGGTAATCCCCTGCATTTATGTTGTAGATGGTTCACCCAATCTTCTTTTTTTTCCTGAGGGGTCCATTATAAGATATTTTTAAAGAGCCTTACTTGCCCAATTCGTGTCATATGTCCATCTCAACGAACGAACAATATATTTGAGTTTAGTAACACTATAGTTGTAAGCACAAGTTTTTTTAAACTTTTACCTTACTTGTCCGTTAACAAATAATGTTCATCCTAGTAATATTTATTTGACATACAGAAAAATATAGATCTCCCTTTAACCCACTGGAGTTACAATTATAATACTTATCTGCACATTTATTTCAGAATTACTGTTGTTGACTACTCCTTTTAATAAGCTTATAAGCTAATCACTCATATATTTTAGATTGGAGCCGTGGAGAGTCAGTATGCCATCAAACAAGGCGTCCTAGTGGTTCTAGGTGAACAAGAGTTGGTAGATTGTTACAGCAGGAATTGTGGAGGAGGCACATCAGCAAACGTCTACAAGAATATACAGAGTAATGGTATATCAACAAATGAATCTTACCCTTATATGTCTGATGACGGTATCGCAGGGATATGCAGGAAAGGAAAAGATTCTGGTGTAAAGGTGATTGATTCTGTTACTATACCTCAAAACGAAGAAGCTTTGAAACAAGCAGTGGGTAAGTTAAGATAAAGTTGAGCCTTTCTTTAAAAAAAATTAGAATTAGAATAAGAAACCTTCTGACTAGGATCGAAATTTTATCTAACTGAAGAATAGCAGAAAGTTCACGACATATTTCACATTGCAGAAAAAAAAAACTTTAAATTGTTTTTCTTCATAGTTCCACTCCTTAGTTAGACCTGTTTCCCAATAAACAGGTAGTATTTTCAAACCGTTTTCGAAGAATATGTCCAACCAAGTGCACACAAACTGCTTAACTTTCTATCTAATTATTTGAAAAGGTTTCTATTCGGTGCTTTCTTGAGTTGCCTTACTGAATGGTGAAAATGTGAATGTTAAAGTGGTTGGGAGTGTTGGTAAGCCTGCAGTGTAAGTTCTTCTTTTGTCATGAAGGAGAAAAATTCTGAGATCCCAGTGGTCGGCAACGTTTGTGGAGCGAAGATACTGAAGACAATCAAGTAAAACTTAAAAGTCCCAAAATATAGTTAGTATCACCATCCCGGCTGACAAGAGTGCCCCTTCACTCCACTTTAAAGTGACTCTTTTTAATAAGAAGTACACAGGTAACTTCAAGGTTCATGGAAGTCATAGAGTTTTGTCCAATTCTGGTGCAGGGGCGTTATCTATGATTCACATTTTCTATTTATTTTTTGCACTTCTTTCAAATATTATCCTTTTGAGATTTGACACTCCTTGAACGCAAGACAATAAATTGTCTCTAGTGGAGAACCATTATCGGTTTCGCCTCAACTGAATGAAATCTCAAGTACTTATGTTCATATATACGAATGTAATATTTTTACGCGTAACGAATACCGACACCTAGAGGTTTCAGGTAAAACTATCTGAAATAGATCTCAAATGGGTAGTCGCGCTGTGTGAAACGCCGTTTCCCTATAATTCCTAGTTTAGGCACCACACGAAAGAACTTATTTACAAAATTGTTTATTGCCCCTAAATGTCGATATAAATTTTCCGAAAAAATATTAAATTCAATCAGTTGAGAGAGCGCAAATGACCAAGGCTCCCGATTACAAACGATATTTTATGTTCAATGCGTTGTAAAATTTGGGCAACGAACATCATAATTGCATTGGTGGGTCCTAGTTAACCTACGAACTCTCTTGTGTTATGCCTACAGCAGAAATCACAGAGAAACGGCGTTACATATAGAAGAACTCCCGATATGGATATCTCCGGGACCTGTCTTTTTCTGAAACTCCTAGACGTAGCAAAGACATCTGTGTCTAGCAACTCCCAATTTTAACATAGTGTGAAACAATAAGAAATTCCTCAGGTATATTTCAACACTTATGCCTTTCAATGAGAACAAGAGTTATGCTTTTATTACAGCTGAGCGCAGTCATTTTCAATATTTTTTGTTGATTGTATTGTGAATATAATTTTGAATAATTAATTGTTATATTATTAATTGGTTAATTTTCACTTTTATTAAAACGCTTGTTCAAGACAATATTATTTTTTGTGACGCTTAAAATTTCACAACTTTCTCAATTTTCGTTTATTCATTGCCTTAAATTTATTTCTTTTCTGTATTTTGATAATTTTTCAAAGAAAAAATTAGCAAGGGCAAAAGAAATGTCTTAGATAATCTAACCCTTAAAACATTATTTAGTGTTATAATAAAAATATTAATAACATACATTCACTGATAGGTAATGGCAAGTAAATTTCGTTTCTTTAGCGTAGTGTAGAGGAAAAAATTAATCAATTTCTTGGAACTATTTGGAGGGGCGAAATATTTCTACAGACATTGTATTATAATTTATGTATTTCAGTAAAAACCTTAATGACAAATTCAATTCATAAATTCAATTCAATAATTTTTTAACGTATACTATAGAAACTTATTAAAATAAAAAACGATTTTATTAGGGTCTTTTGGACCAGCCTCCGTTCATGTAAACGCTAGTGGATTTTCAATGTATGCTGGAGGAATCTTCAACTATCCCCAATGTGGACAAGGAGTTAATCATGGTATGCTCGCTGTAGGTTATGGTACGCAGAATGGCCATGACTACTAGATTGTGAAAAACTCTTGGGGTTAAGGATAGGGTGATAAAGGATATATCTACATGTCCAGGAACAGAAACCAGCAATGTGGCATTGGCATTAATTAATTTCGTCCAGTTATTCAGTAGCTAAATAAAAGATAATTTAGTACCTATTGTTTTTTTAATAAGTGAAACCTTTTGAATAAATTTTCAGAAAGATTGATCTAGAAATCCAGGATTTTCAAATCTTGGTGAAGATTGTGTTCTCAGTTTCCTTCTCTTCTATTACGCACAGAATTATTAGGTATCACATGAGGCAATTATAAACATTTTTCAAATTCAGAAAATAGCTTCCATGAGTTTATTAATACATCTACATCTCAGCATATTCAAATTTATTTAGTCTAATGCTATGTAAGGCCATGTAGGTATAAACAATAACAATGTAATTTTTAGCTTTAAGCAATCCATATCGGAACTCCTGTAAAGGAATCTTTAACTGACTTAGACTCTTATGGGTATACATTTGTTCTTTGGTATAAAAACTTCGGGTTAACACCAAATACTTATGTCCAGTTTTATCACCAATAGTGTGTTGTCTAAATCTATTTATGCTACTGTTTAGTTAAAATGATTATCACCAATTAAAGCACTTAATTAATTACGACAATTTATGATTTGCTTACCACAAAGAAAGGTTCAACTTCTCCAATAACTTAGAAGTTATTGCTGGAAAGATTTTTGGAATTCTAAAGTAACTACGTTGCACAGGACATAACCATCCCCTCACTTCTAAGTGCAAAAAAGTGTTACATATGTTAAATATCCTCAAATTTATTTACCTTGTGTGAAAAAATAACTTTGAATGTTGATCAAATGAAACTAATTTCTCTGTTTTATATCACTGGATTTATTCACAATAGGTGACTAGTTTCGAGTCAAATTGCGTTTGTCAGACTTATATATACAAAAGGTCAGAAGTTTATAAACTTTATAAACTTATATGTTCGTTCTGTAATAGCTTCTATGTTAGAATGTCTACAAGGAATTTTTCTACCAGATACTGTGAACATTACCGTTCTTATAGAGTACAAAAATAAAGATTAAACTTCTTCTAATCATTATTACATGTTTCTTTGAACAAATGCAAATTTTTAAATCTAAAGCCGGGTCCAGATCTATAAAAATTTGCCCCGAATGCGTTAGCCGCAAATATTTGCGCCGAAAGTTGAGATAAATTTTCACATGAATATTTGCGTCGTGCGTTTGTGCTCCAGCTGTGTGCAGAAATTTGACAGCTGATTTCAAATATATTTATTTGAGGTTAAGTTTTAACTATTGTTTTACTTCAAATAGTTCAAATAAGTCACATTCAATATATCCAATAAACGGTTACCACCTTCATATCTTCTCTCTTTGTAAAGATCTTTTATCCAGTAGCATCTTCTTGATCTTTGTTTTTTTCTGTTTAATATGGTCATACAAAACAATAAAAGCTGCACATATTCTCCTAATATCGGACATCACAAATTTGTTTATAAACACAACATGTCAAAAGTCAGGTGAAACTGAGGTTAGTTAACAAATTCAGAAATTTCAATAACTGAATGCGGCGCAAATCCTTTGATATTCGTCGAAAAAACGACTCTGTGCGGATCGCGTGCGTTGAATGTCGAATAAATTGTTGCGTGCGTCAAAACGTCCACATTGACACAAATTCTCCTGCACACACAAAAATGTACCTTGAATTTGCCATTCGGCCCAAATTTTTATAGATCTGGACCCGGCTTTAGAAATATTTTCTGTGTTTATTACATAACGACCAGATAATCCCTTAAAATAACTACCTGTTTGAATTACTAATTTAGAATTGGGTTTTTCTCTCTATTAATAGATAATTTAAACTTTATATTGTATTTTGTATTCAAATTTTTCCTTTGTTCAGTTTATACCTTCAGTTAAGTAGTTAAATTTTAATTAATATATACTCGTAAAATGGTTTAGTTGCTTAGTTTTTCAGACATTCATTCATAAGTATACGTTTGAATCTGATGCGAGAGCGTTGAAAATAGTGACGCAATGTGATTAAATCAAAAGTTGGAAAACAAAGGAATTAGTTTCATTTGATCATTATGATAAACAATCACAAAGTAATGGCTTCCCCAATTCAAATATGAATTTAGTGAAATTGTGAAGAACCTCCTCGAGAACCGACATTTCTAGCTTTCTGCATGTACAGTTACTGTTAATTTGTCTATAATCCGAAGAAATATATGCGTTTCATGCGTTTACAAAAATACTGTGGCAAATTTGGAATTCCGATTTCATCTGAGCTCGGTAATGTGTTGCAATTCAAATCAGTTCTTCACAATCTCACCCGCTTAAGGGATGATTTTGGGAGTATACAATTGTTTCTCACTTTGGGTTCGGATCCTCCGTTGACAAATCATCTGCGTACTAATAAGTGAAGAGTAAAACGCACTACCCACTTGTGCCATAGATGTACAGAATTTGTAAAGAATCTTCACTTATTTCTTTAAAATAACTAAATTATAGATAAGATTATTGAAAATATCCAAGAAAGATGGCGCCTCTATGAACAAGTAGCTTACGCATTAATCTAATATTCCAGATTTGACAGTAAAAAACCTATTATGCAGAGGAGTATATATAAATATTTAATCAATAGACTTTTTCTGGCTCAATAAAATGTTTGCTGTAAAACGTTCTTTTCTATTCACTTATGACATTATATTTTTACAAAAACGATGACCCCAGCAAATTGACCAAAACGTGACCAAACTGGTTGTGCTTACAAGGAAGTTTTGGCATTTACAGAATTGATGCACATTTAAGTAAATTCCTCATACACTATTTATAGATTCTAAAGCTAATTGATACGTTCGATTTCAGATCCTCACGAACTAAGTATGTACAATGAAGCGCAATATATATCCCTAACATTATGTGCCTATACAGTTATGTGTAATTTGAAAGCAGAAGCAAATATTTTTGATTGAAAGGAATTGTCTTCTATGTATAACTGATTACTGAAAATAATAAAATTTTAAGGTCACTAGTCATGAATTTATCAGAAATCAACAGTTTACAATAATTTTGTGTATCCATTAATGCTTCAAAAGGTATTTATTTTTTCGGAGTGCTTTGGGAATTACACCACATAAACTTGAAAGTCTGTATATTTCAAAAGTCCAAACGTTTCAAGGTCTAAATCAGACCCCGGTTTCAATGGTATTAACACAAAATGAACAAGAAATTAAAAAAAAGTAGTAAAAGTTAATCTTTTTAAATAACAATATTAAATACACTTCTATGTACCCAGGAAGACTGTTTGATGTTTTGTAGTGACTTCTTTCCTTCGAAACATCTGTGGGAGAGACTTCCTGTAAGACTCAGTAATTAAAAAAAATGCTTCTATTACATTTTATACCATTGCAACATTCAAATACTTTAGTAATATAGAAAGAAGTTATAGGAGAAAACCCTAAGGGGTTATTACAACCACCGTGACTTTATTAAAGTAAACCTAAGCTAAAATTAGTAAAAGCTAAACAGAATTCTGAAGTCCATTAAGTCCCAGCAGTCATTTCAAAGTAGCGGATTAGGTGCATACTTTACTGCTGATTCGTGGGCCTAATAACGGCTGTATCGTTCGAGCCGTTTACGAGAATTAATAGGTACTGCAGCTTTAGTCTGAAGCTACAGGATCCAGCTGGATATGTCAGTCATGAAAATAGCTGTAGAAGTGAAACAAAGATCTACTGACATTGCTAATTTTTTGCTTGAAGTGAATTAATATTCTTGAACCGTCCCCATCCCAGAGCTAGCTTATATGACCATTCTCCTTAACCTGAATTTATTGCAAATAGCCAATGCTTTATAATTTATTGCTAAATTGTGAAGAAAGTCTTAAACTAAATGGTGGTATTTAAGAACTGAAAGTACCTATAAATTATGAAACCAATGCCTGACTTTGTTGCAACTTTTTGCTTGAAGAAGACTGAAAATAATATTATCAAAACCAATCCTTACCTGTCAGACCACGCCCGGCCATTCTTCAAAGACTAAAATCGCTAATGTGAATATTTCTGGAGGTACCATATTATCAGAGTGATAAAGTGCGACTGGCTACATAGAGGTTCTCCCAAACCAAAAGCGATACACCTGAAATATTTCCCAAAATAGTCATTATTTGGAAAACCGTAAAAACAAGTCAAAGCATTTACGCCATACTAACCGTTAATTAAATTGCACCCCTCATGACCACAACGCTATTACACATTTTGTTTAAATGGAACACTACAATAAGTGACATTTCGTTTTAAAGCCTGTTTAAAAAGAATTCAACGGTGTCTCGTTTTTGATATTGCATCAACTTTGAAGTAATTTCGAATAAAAACGTCTAGACATTTTTGTGATATCTGATGTTATTGCACAGAGCATAATTACATTTATATAAGTTGGTTAAAAAAAAGTTATAAAGACATTTTATGATATACGCAAGCTGTTCCAGATACATATAGGGTGGAGTATAATTCTAAGTATACAGTGTGGTACCAAAAAGTTATATTAGGTGGCGCATAAGTAGTTGCATGTACAAGGTTATTGAAATATAGAGTGGAGTAGAATTGTAATTATACAGGATGGGTACAAATGGTGGAAAAAAACTGTTATATAGGGTAGAAGATGAGTAGTTGCCTATATGGAGTAACTGAAAGATGAGGCGAAATATAGTTCAAAACAAAATTACATAAAGTTGCTTATGAAGGGTGGTTTAAATGGAAAGTGGAGTTATACTTTATACTATACTTCAAAAAATATGAATAAAAATTGTGAAATAGTCCTCATAATGAATTGCACAGATAGGATAGTTGAAATATTGGGTTGGATAGAGTTATTTTTAAGTATTTAAAAAATGTTATATTTGGTGACCAATAACGAGCAGCATATAGAGAATGGTTGCAATACAAGTTAAAGTAGAGATAATTATACACGGTGATTCAAAAAATTGTTGAACAACATTTTTATATAGGGTGATCCATAAGCAGTTGCAGTATTGGTGAAATATATTGAGAATTGATGGATTTGTACTTATACAGGGTGGTACAAAAATTTATATTGGGTGGCCGGTAAGTAGTAGCATATATAAGATGGTTGAAATAGAGGGTGGAGTAGAATTATGGTTAAACAAGTTGCATAAAGTAATGTTAGTACAATTTTGTAAATAGAAAATGAGCTGTTGCACATATGCACTATCTGAAACATGAGGCGAAGTAAAATTGTATTTATTCAGTGTGATTAACACAATGTTAGAACGTGCATATAACGGGTGGTTGAAATTTAAGGTGGAAACAAATTATAATTTCCATGGTAGTTAAAACGATATTTTAGAAAAATATAGGGAAGTTCATTAGAAAGTTGAAATATAGAGTACAGGAGAATTATACTTAAGTTTTTAAAAAAATGTTATATTTGGTAGCCCATAAGTAGATGCATATACAGAGTGGTTGAAATATTTTGTAGAGTAAAATTATGCTTATACAGGATTGTTCGAAAACAGATAGAAAAATAAGTTAAAATTGTTGACTAATTGGCAACAGAATATATAGGATGGTTTAAATATAGTTGAAAGTAGAGTTATAGTTATACAAGACGCTTCAAAAAAGTGTTAACAGAATTGTTATATAGGGCAATACGAGTTTAATTTTGAGTGAAATGTGTGGGGAATTGGTGAATTAATAGTTATACAGAGTGGTACAGAAAATATTACCAGCTTGTAAACGCAATAGGTAGTTGCGTTGAAATCGAGGGAGGGCTAGAATTATAACTAGTATATACGAAGTATCAAATAATGTAAAAAAATGTTATATAGGGTGGACCATGAACAGTTCTATCTTATTATCTGGAATACGCGAGATATGGGGCGAACCTAAATTATAATTATAGAATGTGTTAGAAAATGTTGCATATAAAGGGAGGTTAATATAATAAACAACAGCAAATGCAAGATGGTCGCATTATAGGGTGAAGTACAGTTACAGTTATACAAAATACCACCAATAATACCAAATAAATAAAATTGCTATATAGGGTGGCCCATAAGCATTTGCAGTTTGGTTGAAATATATTCAGGACTGGTGGATTTATAGTTTTGTAAGGTAGTTCACAAAATTTGAATAAATTGTTCTATGAGATGGCCCATATGTTTCATAAACTATTTCTTTTTGCAAGTGTACATACGGATGCAACCTCGAGTAACGGCTCGAATATTATAAAATATTGACAGGGACAATTTGGCGGTTGGTTATCATAATTCTTATACTTACATATCATTTAAACGCAACTTAGATTTCCAAAATTTGTGTGTACATCTTGTTTGTTGTTCTGATCATACATTAGGAAATTTTAAGACCTTTAGAAAATAAGGCAAAGGAATACCAATTTAATATTTCCAGAAGACGTGTAAACAATTCAAATTTGGATAAACATATATTATCGGCAGCCATAAGAAAGAGACAGAAATTTGAAAAAAAAAACTTAATATCGTGGCACCTTCAATGAACCTGGATTTGGGATGCATAAATCTATTGCCAGGAGAGCAAAAAAAAACGTACCTTCAGTAGCAAGTGAACAGCAACCGGCAAATTGCCATTGCCCACATTTTTTGGCAAACGAGAAAATTTGTATCAATAGATATCACGTAATATACAAAACACTATTACTATATATAACTGCTGGCTGATCATATTGTAGACATCATCAGAAGCTAGGGCGAGAAAAAGTTTTGAATAAACAAAAAGTAATTCGGTCAATTTTTGGAAATTGGCATCCTACATATTATTTCCTATTTACGATTTCAAATATTTATCTGTTATATGAAATAATTTGGTCAAGTGCGAGTTGGACTCGCAAACTTAGGGTTCCGTACTACCTTCAAGATTCTAATATTCCAGTTTCAGACAAGCAGATAATGAGTGCATTTTCTCATATTTACCCTAATATCTTTTAAAGGAAGCGTTTTATATTTATAAAAAACATACACTTTCATTTCCCACACATTGACTGTTTTTTTGATCTGCTTCATGATTGCTTGATTTTATAATTTTCTAATTGGCCCCCCAACAATTTACATTAGAATTTTATTTTACTAATAAACTTTCTGGGAAGCCTTTTATATTCTACTGTCTGAATCTTGAGGATCTGTATATTGGGAAAAATAGGTCAAGTTTTAAATAATTAACTATTAAATCTGTTAGACAAATTATTTAAAAATACAAATTCTTTTTTTTAATTTTGGATAGTAGTAGTTTCAAAGTCGGAATAAAGTCGATGTTAATATCTTTTAAATAAATGATTTAAAAATACGATATATTTGTAATTCGCATAATGAGCTTTTTATTTGATATATTACATGATACGTTTGAAAATTGATTTTTTTATATTGCATTTAATTCTATAATTTCTTATATTCCTATAAAATTACTATGGGGTTTTCTACTAATTTTTCTTATAAATTTCAACTGAGCCCCATTACCCCTAATTATTTTCGAAGTTTTAGGTAGTATGGTTTCGGAAACTAAGCTGGAAAGGAGATTTTTTGGTATCTTTTGGTTAATATCTTGTAAACAATTAATTTTAAAAATATGAAAAATATATATTTGTATTCCTCATAATTAGCCCTTTCATTTGATGTATTGCATAATGTGTTAAAAATACATTTCCTTATTTAGCGTTTAGTTCTATAATTTGCCGCCATCCATAATTTGTAGTGGTGCGTTATAAATAATTATAATTTTATGTTTTCCATTTAATGCTGTAATGTGCCACCTAAAATTAATATTAGAGGTTTCTCCTTATTTTTCCAGTAAAGTTCAGGTGAGCTCTATGTTCCTATTTTTTTTTTTCAAAAATTTTCGGCTTGTAGTTTCAGAGATAAGGTAGGGGCAATGGTTAAAAAATTTTATATTGTTGTTAATATTTTTAAAATAATTTATTTTAAAAATATGAAAAAAATATATTTGTTTTCGCCATAATGAGCCCTTTCATTTGATATATTACATGACGTGTTATAAACACTTTTAATTTTATATTTTTCACTTAATTCTGTAATTTGCCACCCAAAATTAATATTAGAGGTTTGACCTTATTTTTAGTAAAATTCAGGTGAGACTCTATATCTCTATTTTTTTTATTTTTGTTAATATCTTTAAAAAGAATTTATCTTAAAAATATGAAAAAAATATATTTGTTTTCGCCATAATGAACCCTTTTATTTGATATATTGATGGGTTAGAAACGATTTTAATTTTATATTTTCCATTTACTTCTGTAATTTGCCCCCCAAAACTAATAATAGAGGTTTCCCCTTATTGTTCCGGTAATATTCAGCTTAAGCCGTACATCTCTATTTGTTTCAAAGTTTTACTTCATATAGTTTCGGAAATAAGAGCGGGGGGAACGGTCGATTGTTTCCCCCAGAAGTACCCCGAAAATCAAAACGTCTCCATTTACGATATATACTCCTGATTGGGTCACCAAACTATACACTGATACCAAATTTCAACCTTTTCCGTCCAGTAGTTTTGAAGAAAATTGTTGTGATGTGACAGAGGCAGAAATCCAGAGTGATATTAGGGTATCCGTATATTGTATACACGGAACCCTAAAAATACGGAGAGACAACAATAATGAACAGACACAATAATAAAAGAATTCTACAACAATCTTTCCCAAATTGCCTTTTATTTTCTTAAGACTATGACTAGAAAATTCCCTTACATGTGTTTTAGAAACTAACGATGGAAATAAATGTGTAAATAACATTAAAAACGATCTGTAAATAATAATTTATCATTAAGAAAAATTGTGTCTTACTTCTATGCCTTATCTAGCAATCTACTAATTAAGAGAATGAACTCTTTGCAGTGCAGCTCAGACATTAGCATAAAATTAAAAATCTTTTGTAAAATATAATTTCCATTGTTCGATTATTAACCAAACCTTAAGTTTTGATATAATTGATCATAATTATCACAAAAATGTTTATGAAATTCTTATATAGATTAGAAAGTTCTATGACCCCTTCAGGTAAATAATATTATATTTCGAAGAAAAAAAAATTAAAGCATTGGAATTATCAAAATCAACTTGAATTTCCATGATAGAGACGAGATTAGCTAAAATCCAAAAAAATCAACAGGACATTGCCGCGTAGATATAACCACACCTTATTTTAGTATCTGTATATATAGACATGTAAAGCCTAATAGTTTATTCTTGAGAAAGGTGAGTATTGGGCTTTATTTTAATTAACTCCTAAGTATTTATTTATTTTGTCCTATATATTTTAGAAATTTGAACTTTTGATACTTCATCATACACAAGAGTGTAGTTAGAACAGCAACATGAAGACTATCTTTGTTTTCGCTTTACTAATATTCGTGACTATGGCTGCAAATGATGCAAACCTTTGGGAGGAATTTAAGGTAAGAACTGTAGATTACACCATAAATTTTTGTTGTTTTCTGTAGGATATTTGTGGCGTATTTTTTAATGTTTAAGTAGTATTTGGGAAATAAAACCACACGTCAACAAAATTTATGTACATTCCAAACGTTTCGGGGTATAGGTCAGACCCCGTTGTCAGTGGTTAAGATATTAAGATAAAGGCACAATCCTATAATGTAAAATTAAAATGTTTGACAACATCAATTATTTGACATCTGAAATAAATAAGAGAATTTTATTTGATAATATACACGCTAGCATAGAAACTTTTCAAGATCATATAATAATAGCAAAGCTCCTTTGAAATTGGAAGAATTTGAAAGGATGATCTTCAGAATCTTATGTGGCGCTCCTAGATGAGACCTTGCTATAAGTGCCTTTGCCAAAAATGCTATCAAAGAATTTTGTTGATTCAGTGATCCCATTAAAATAATAAGGGAAAACCTAGGAAAGACTTTATGAACTATCCCGATATTGGGTTGTTCACAAGGACATGACTATTAGCAATTTCTTCCTTAATCTTCGGCAACTAGGAACGATTGAATTCTACGGAGGTAGTAGCTATACAATCATTTTCATTTAACAAAATTAAAGCAGACACTTTAAGTCTTCTCTTGGTGTTATGTTCTTCTTAGTGTTATCTAACTGAATTTTGACTCTATATTTTATGACTTCTAGACCTCTAAATATTCTAAATTAACACAAAAATTACATAAAATATCGACAGTTTGACAAATCCAAAATTTTTGAACATGCTTGGGACATTGGTAATAAAATACTGCAGTTTATGTGACTTGTGTTATTTCCCAAAAAGTACTTAAACACCATAATTTTTGTTTTATCAATTTTTCCAAAAATATTTTAATTATTGGTACCATCTATTTTTTAGAAAAAACATTCAAAATCCTATAAAAATTTAAGCGAGGAGAAACAGCGTTTCTCTGTCTTCCGGGCAAACCTACGTTTTATCGAAGAGCATAATGCGAAATATGAAAATGGTCAAGAAACATATTACATGGGAATTAATAAGTTTGCTGATATGACTCATAAAGAATTTGAATCTCTTTACCTCAGCCACATAGAGCAACCTCAAATAGATCATGGTAAGATATTAGAAACTCCACGAGGAGTAGTAGTTCCAGATGCCATTGACTGGAGAGAAAAAGGTGTAGTTACGCCAGTTAAATATCAAGGTGCTTGTGGATCCTGTTGGGCATTTAGTGGTGTAAGTATAC
Organism: Octodonta nipae; assembly: GCA_034190945.1. Taxonomy (NCBI): domain Eukaryota; kingdom Metazoa; phylum Arthropoda; class Insecta; order Coleoptera; family Chrysomelidae; genus Octodonta; species Octodonta nipae. The sequence continues at coordinate 123,182,451 of CM067219.1, forward strand.
CTACTTTGCAGATATACATAGGAGGTCCAAAAAACTGAAATATACTTGTGCCAGAACTTTTTTCAATGTTCGAAACATTTCTGGAGTTCGCCTTCGATTATTTCTTTGAGTCCTTCCTATAGTACAGTGTTTATCTGTTTAATCGTGACTTGTCTTTTCATCGGTCATTTCGGATTTTGGATGATGAAGTAATTTTTTCCAAAAAAATTTCGAATAAGCCACGATTTGTGAGCATGTAAATTATCCTGGAGCAAAAGCCAGGAATTGTTTTCCTAAAAATCTGGGGGTTTTCTTCGTATTGCTCCACCCAAATGGACCAGAGCTTCTTATTAATATTCCTTGTTGACCGCTCAAACTTGTAGCCAGAACTCATGATGAACCAGGCCTTTTTATTCAAAGAAAACTGTGATCAAGCCTTGACATTTGACCATTATTGTCGTATTTTTTGGTTTTGGCATTTCCCTTTAGCACCACTAGGATTGTGCTTTGTTTTCGACTTCATATTACTATAGCCACGTATCGTCGCCAGTTATGAAGCTTCTGAGAAATTATGGATTGTCGTTGACGTCAGTCAACTGCTCTTGCGCGATGTTCTTGCGAGTATCGAAATTTATCAGTTTCTCATCCGAAAAAAAAATAGGGGTATGAGTCAACCGCTATACCGACATCCTCAGCAACTGCTGTGGTAATGATTCGATGATATTTCGTAATCTTTTTCTCACTGCTTGAACGTTTTCATCAGATGTTGACGTACGTGTGGTATCCAAGCCGGACTTTGTAACTAATATCTTCAGACTTCTGTGCGATTTATCTCCAATAAATTTCTAAAATACTCAAGAATATTGATTTAAAAATTATTTTTGAGGGGCTACAATATGTATGAAAATTCAGAATTATGCAATTTTTTAAACATTCTCGACTTCTAGAAGAACGTAAATAAGGTGAAAAAGTTCTAGGGGCTTGGTGTTTACTAAAACATATTTAAAATTTGGTTCAGTATTCTGTTTAAGTATGTGGCCTCGTTTACCATAAATGGCTCAATTCACACGAAAATCAGCTGAAGCTGGGGTTGTTGTGTCCCTAGTTTTTTTAAATACATATGTAAATATATATGTGGATGAACTCCTAAGGATATAAACAAAATATATATGGAGAAATTGTCGATATGTCTCTGTATATTTTACACAAAAGAATTAGAATTGAAAACACCTAGAATATATGTCTAGCATATTTAGAGTAAAATACCGAGTGTGGGGGTTACAAGTCAGCACCAAGACATAGTATTATATATGAACAGGAAGAGAAAATTCTCCTAAGGACTTAGATCTAGAAGAGGAAATAATTAGAATGTTTATATCAACATATAAAATTAACATCAAAGGCAGGAAGTTAGGAGAGAATCAAAGACAGAACATCTAATGGAAAAAAAGTAATATGAGCACCGAACTCGGCAACAGGGCAGAATTGCACCAGAAAAAAGGCAATAAGAGAATAACAGCACTATACTAGGGCTGTAATATGTATAGTTCCGAAGTTTCGCAATTTTCACAGAAACAAACAAAAACAACTTATATGCCGTTGGAATTGTTTATTGGAGAAGATCAGCAAGGAGATCCAAATTAGAAAGGAACAAATAAGTCAATATATGAAAGTATAAAGAACTGTAGTAGAAAGCATAGAAAAGCAACAATTGATTTTGTAGGGGCATGTGAGACGAATGTGAAAAAAGGATTCCTTAAATTTATCCTAGATTGGAATCCTCTAGAAAAAAACACCTACAACATAAATTCAGGGAATTACCAAAGCAATTACGTACAGAAATCTAGTTGACTGACCGCCATAATAGATACGCATAGCTTGTAGCAACTCAAAAATAGAAACAAGTAACAACACGGGACTGTGCAGAATTTCGAGGGAGATAAAGTAGAAAAAAATGCTGAAATCAGCATTTAAAAATCTAAAAGGTTTTAAAACTTTTTAGTGCTTGTGTTCAGTTTTTTCTTTGTTTTTCTATATAAGCATAATAGTACGAACAGTTTACTATATTTGGCCATCTTCTGTCCTTTTACAAATAACAAATGAGTCATTCCTGTCCATCCGGGTAATATTTATTTGAGAACAGATAAATATAGATGGTCCTCTACCCAAGAATTACAATTACACACCAATGTTTAAATTATGATACTTCTTTGCGAATTTACCTCAAAATTTACACATGTTGCTCCACTCTATTTAATTAGATAATTCGCTAATCATATACACATTTCAGACCGGAGCCGTTGAGAGTCAATATGCTATCAGACATGGCGTGAAAGTGGTTTTAAGTGAACAAGAGTTGGTCGATTGTTATAGAAGGGACTGTAAAGGAAGCACAGCAATAAACGCCTATAGGTATATAAAGAGTAATGGTATATCAACAAATGAGTCTTATCCTTATGTATCTGATGATGGTGTAGCCGGGATCTGCATGAAAGGAAAAGATTCGGGTGTAAAGGTCATTGATTATGTTACTATACCTCAAAACGAAGAAGCTTTGAAACACGTAGTCGGTAAGCTCAGATAATGTTGAAACTTTGTTAAAAAAATGAAGAATTAGAATGAGAATCGTTTTATCTACAATCGAAATCGTAACTAAACGAAGTTGGATATTGAAAAATTATTTTACATTTAAACACAATTTAAAGTTATTTTTCTACATATTTTTCCCTTTTAGTAATACATTTTTCTCACCGAACAGGTACGTTTTCAATGACGTTTTCGAATTAACACCAATTTGTGAATCGTTCGCATACCTCTCTTCCAGGTGCTTCCTTGAGGGACCCAAGAAACACACTGTAACCACACTGTGAACGGTTAAGGCTGTAGGAAGGGTAGTCGAGTGTATTATTTTCTTAGGCTTACATTGTGGGCTTCTCCTTTGTTAAGCATTAAAAGAACGTCTTTGATGGTCTGAGGACTCATCAAAAAGGACTGTTTATTGTACGATCATCTTAAAGAAAATCAACTAGTAAAACTTCTTGACAGCCCAAGAAATATTTATATCACCGTCCTTGCTGACAAGAGAGTTTTGGCTATTGCCCATCTAGCTTCTTTTCTCTCAACTCTGTATACTGACCATTTTCAACTCAGGAGTGTACTGGTGAATACCAATTTCATGGCAAATCACAACGGGTTTCAAAACGTTTTCTCTCCTTTTGGAAACGAGTAATAAGAGTTTAATAAACTTCAAATATCGCATCTTGTATTTCTTGGTTAACTATAGATGTAAACCCCGAAGTCGAGATTTCTGGAATTCAAGATGGTTTTGTGTGATGGTGACAATGGTGAGTACACTTTCAATACGTGTTCGCCTTAATTTCTACTAGGGTGAAGCGAACTCTCGTTCAGCTGTAACATGCCCAGTGTCAAAGATGGAGCGGAACGTTTTCGATGACTCGCTTTGTTTACTATTTTACGGCGTTCTTTTCGAGAACCTTAAACAGTTCCTCTTCAACAGGCCAGTTTAATATGTTGACGTGAAACGAATATCGACATCTAGGAGTTGGAGGGACCAGCTCAGCTCATAGAGATCCCAAATCGGGAATAGTGTTTGTAAAACAGATAGAGAAAGACTAAGGTAGAGACAAGACAGAGATGAGTTTATTCATGTGAGATAAAAAAGATTTATTTCGTCAACTAATAAATTGACATGAATGTTTTGTTATTGATTCGTTTGTAGCCCCTGGATATCGATAATTATTTTGCAAAAACAAATTAGATTTAGTTGTTTGCACCTAATAATAATTTGAGATTTTAATCATATGAGGGAGTGCCGCAGACGAAATTTCCCGTAAAAAGAATATGTGGTCTTGCGTTCACAATTGGGTTATACACAGAAGGACCGATTTGGGATCTCTGTTAACTATTTTATTCGGAACGTCCTAGACGTGGATATTCATTCCCCATCTTTACCATTATTGTTTACTAAATTACATAGATAGGAACTTTTTACCCGTAATATTCAAATCTAATGGATAAAATTTGTTTTTGTTTGAATTAATAAATCGCTTGGGTTTCGTTTTCAGACTTATTTTCTTCTCTAATTCAAATTATAAATATCGGTGGCAGTGTTCCAGGAGGTAAGACATTTTTATATCTTTCACATATCTGCAATATTTTTCGAATCATTCGGGAAAAACAAGCTACCTCTTTTTTACTAAATTGTTTATGGCTTTTGATAAATTTTTTCATCGTGACCTTTTTCATAAACATTCCGGATGCAATTGGGAATCGTCATAAAACCCTCTGATTATGAATTAGGGGTTAACGAAATTGAATTCGTTAGTTTGAGGCATGAGGCTTAGTTTAGGAGTTTTGGTTCCTTTAATTCGTTAGGTTAATGGCTATTATAATTTTCGTGCTATTGTATAATCTACATTTGTTTAATATAACTTATGCAATTTTTTATATTTAACTAGATACGCAATACAAAGTTTATCGAAAACATATATTTCAAACTCAGAATCAGATTGAGGCTCTGAAATGAGTAGAATACCGTTTAATATAATTATTATAATAATGAAATAACACCACATTTTAAAGAAAATTGCTGTATATTCCAAACGTTTCGGGGTCTAGGTCAGACCCCGTTTTCAATGGTTAAGAAACTTGAATAAAAAAGGCACAATTCTAAGGTGTAAATCAAAATATTTGACAATGTGTATTATTTGATTTTTGACGTAACTAAGAAAATTTTATTTGCAATATACGGGGTAGCATATAGCAATTTTTAAAGATCATATAATCATAAAGTTCCTTTCAAATTGGAAGAATTTGAAAGGGAGATCTTCAGAATTTTATGGGCGCTCCTGGGTTCGAGATAGTGCATTCGCCAAAAATGCGACCAAAGAACTTTGTTGATTCAGTGATCCGATAAAAATCATAAGGGAAAACCTAGGAAAAAAAACCTTATGAACTATCCCGATATTAGGTTGTTCACAGTACAATCGTTTACTCCTCTTTTTATCTGCTATGGATATATTTCAACTACAAGTTTGTTGTCCTTATTCCTCTTGTTTTTGCCACACAAATGTGTCATGTCAACTTTAATAGTCAAACAATTTATTTTACAAACCGATAAAAACTGCAATACAGTGAAAATTAGAAGAATATAACGCAAATAGGACTGATTACAAAAAATCGCATTTAGTGGGTAGAATAATCAGATTACTCCTCAACAAATTCCAAAATAACTTACAAAAGCAATGCGGATCAATTTCAACAGTGAACGTTTAGTCCAGCAACGCAGGCAGAAAACGGTATTACTGGGTAATTTACTTATCCTCTACTTCAAAGTTGACTCTGTGCCGGGAGAGGGGGTTGCTACCCCTTTTCGGGGGTGAAAAATATTAGAGGCATATGAAGAAAGTCCCGGATAAATAAATTATCTAATTTGAAGCAACTTTTGTTTTATAAAGTTTTTTCAGAAAGTCAAGTCTTTTCGAGCAAGTGAAAGTATCGATTTTTCAACCAAATAAGAATCATGTTTCATATGGTTTTTCGTAAATAACTTTAAAAATATGCACTTTAAGAAAATAATCATTTAGATAAAAAATGTAGCTTATAAAAAAACAAAACTCAAATGTTGGGTTTATGGTTTCTGTAGAACCAATAGAAACGGAGCTATAGCTTGTTGGAATTTTGTTTTTATTTATCAAAAGAAAAATTGAAAGGTTTATCGTGAAATAATAGAAAAACAATGCATTTTTCGCAAAAGTTTGTAAATACTTTCTTAAACGCTTAAAAAGTCCTTTAATTTGTTTTTTTACAAAAGTCTTTAGTATAAAAATAAGGCGAGTTTTGACATTAATAAGTTTGGTTTTTTGTTTTTTGACAAAAAAATGTACAAATTACCCCCTGAATACCACCCCCAGATGACATTAATTGCTACCACTTCACCAATTTGTAGGTTTTTTATAAGCTAAAAGATCATCTAAATTAAAAATGTATATATCCTTTATTTTTGATGGGGCTTGAGCTGAAAGGGTTGCCTAGTAGTACTATTTACGAACATGTATAAACTTTAAACGGTCATATCTAACTTAATGTTTATCATACAAAAAACCATCAATTAAAGAAAAAACAAAACTTAACATTTTGTATACTACAAAATTTTGGTTATCCATCATATTTTTTTCAAAAAATTGTCTTTTTTTCAGAAAGACAATTTTTCCCTTGAGGCTCGACTCTTGTCAAAACTACTAACTTTAAACCAGTCAAACATTATGAGCCTATTTGAAATTAGTAGGTCTAGTGATTTGTGAAGTGGTACCAATTAATTTCAATTGGGGTTGTATTTAGGGGGTAATTTGTTTTGTCAAAAAACAAAAAAACAACCTGATTTATCTCATAACTCGCTTAGTTTTCATGCTAGAGGCTTTTTAAAAAATCAAATTAAGGGATTTTTAAAGCACTTTAAAAATGAATTTACAAATTTTTCGCGAAAAATGTAATATTTTTCAGTTATTTCTCGATAAACCTTTGAATTTTTGTTTTGACAAACAAAAACAAAATTTCAACAAGCTATAACCCCGTTTGTATTGTTTCTGCAGAAACCACAAGCACAACATTTTTTTTTTGTTTTTTTATAAGCTACAGTTTTGATACAAATGATATTTTCTTAATTTGCATAATTGTAAAGTTATTTACAAAAAAAACAGTATGAAAATAATATTATGATAATTTCACTTCTGATTAACTCGAAAAGAATTAAAACTTTATGGAACAAAAGTTGCTTAAAATTAGTTAATTTATTCATTCTCGGACTTTATTTCATATAAGACTGTTCACCCCCGAGAAGGGGTCGCATCTAGCCCCCAGGAAAAAAGCAACCCCCGGCACGGGGTCAATTTTGAAGCAAAGAGCAAGTAGTACTCAAATCCAATTTTTTTGGAAAATTGGTGCTGCTTGGACAAATTACCAGGGAAAATAGTCATTGGCTGGACTAGTTACACCATTCGATAACGTAAACAAGAAACTAGCACTTCACATAAGAGCCTTATAATACTAATTTAGAAATAGAGGTTTGCTATTAAAAGTGTTATTTCAATATCTATACAGCAGTCAAATTCAAAAGAGAACAGCAAATGCTTTAGTAATTTTGAAAGTAAACCTTATAAGATATATAATTTATTGGAAAATATATTCAACACACTATAAAATGTATCAGACAAAACAAAAAATGTGTGCATTGTAGCGATAAGTTAATCAAATTAAAAAATATATATATTTTATATAAATAATGAATAATATTGATTCCAGATTCCGTGACAATCCTTTCGAAATTACTTTTAAAATTTTGGTTTAGTATTCTTCTAATAACAAAAATATCATTTAGATTTACGAGAAACACTTTTCGCTATACAATCGATAAGCGTCAAAATCATTCCAAATATAATCTGTCCCTTTAATAAGATTTCTTACCAAAAAATATTCCCACTTCAAGTATTTGCAAAATTGGATTGCAAAATTTCGAATATTCAAATTGATTTGATTGAAAATATGTCTAGTTGAATTTGGAAATAGGATATTACATTTTTCAATAGATTTACAACGTTATGACATTGACAGGTTAAATACCTTTTGCTGAACAGTACTCAGAGTCAAGATTACCCATGTTAGTACGTTCACAGATACAGAGTGCTATTGTGGATTTGTTGAATTAATTAATTTAGTTGTTGATTCCCCGGAAACTACTAACAGAATAATAGGTCTTGTCTCCGAAATGTAATTATCTCTTTAGTTTTTAAAAGTTTAAAGGAAATTCAAATATATCCCGACTAACTTTATAGTGTGCAGAAGTTATTGGATCCTGAGGTTTTACGATATGTGTTTTTATTGCTTATCTATTAATATAACCCAGCAAGCGCTACAATTTTTATGAAAAATTTTATGGATCCACGAGGCAAATATCTCAAGATATTTTTAAAATATTTTTTAATATTTATGTTTATTCGCAGAAAAAAACTTCATGGCTTTTTGAAGGCAAGAGGTCATATGAATGAAATGTATGTCAATCTAACAGGACCAATAAACTGGTCATCATTCTTCCCTCAAAACAATTTTTACGAATAATGGTATTTTTATCTATTCATTTCATCTGTGGCTATCAAATTCTATGAGAATAAGAGTTGATGCCTCCAATAAAGCTGAGGGCTTTCACATTAAACGTTTCTTAATTAATTAATCTACATTACGTTATTATTGTAACATAAATTTGTTCATTGTTTGTTCACTTTTATTGTTAGTTTCAATCTTATTAGGTTTGTAGAATTATAGATCAACTATGTAGACGCTTGTTTCGTAGAACATTATTTCCTTAACATTTCGAAAAAACCTTAACAAGAGGTAACGACAAAATGACCCGTCATAACCTACCCCTTTCACAAATAATTCATAGTTGAATAAAATTATAAATAGAGTATATACACGGGCAGATAACGTTCGCTATGGTTCATTTTTTTAGCTTAATGTACAAGCAAGAAAACAAGAAGAGCAATTTTTTTGGACTATTGGGAAGGGCGCAATATTTTAGAGAAGGTTTCTTCGAAAATATTGTACTAAATTCTTCAGAGAATCACCACTTAAATTGTTGTGGTGTACACCCTGTATATTAAATTTTTCGTAACCAAATGTATGGAAAATCTCCCCTTTTAGTAAAAAAGAGACTATCAAACCTTAATAACAAATGAAATTTATAGATTCAACTCAATTGTTTGTGGACTTATATTATAAAAACTAATTTAAATTAATTGTAGGGGTTGTTGGACCAGCCTCCGTTCATGTAAACGCTAGTGGATTTTCAATGTATGCTGGAGGAATCTTCAACTATCCACAATGTGGACAAGGGATTGATCATGCTATGCTAGCTGTAGGTTACGGTTCACAAAATGGTCATGATTACTGGATAGTCAAAAACTCTTGGGGAGACGGATGGGGTGATAAAGGATACATCTACATGTCCAGAAATAGAAACCAGCAGTGTGGCATTGGCATTAATCAATACTATCCAATTATTCAGTAGTTAATTAAAAGTTAATTTACTATAATTTAGTTTTTTTAACAAAGAAAACCTTTTAATTAAATCTTTACAAACATTTTGCTTTATCTTGAAGTCCAGGACTTTCAAATCAATGTGAAGGTTCACCCTCACCATTCATTTTCTTGTATTAAGCATTAAGTATATTGTCACAAAGTAAATTCATGATTCATTTACAAACATTTTTCTATTTCATACAGTAGCTGCCACGCGTTTATAAATCCATCGAACAAATTGGCTTACTCATTCAACTACTCTTCAAATTTAAATGTTATTTGCAATCTTTAATTAGTAATGTTTAATCTAAAGCCATATAAGTATAAATAATAACAATATAATTTTCGTTAGCTTGCAAGCAATTCATGCCGAATCTCCATTAAAGTACTCTGTCACCTGCTACACTCTTACCTATCAATACATTTCTTCCTTGGTGAGACCCCAAAATCTGAATATAGGACTGTTCAATTAATAAAATTGACATCAATTAAAGCATTTAATTTAGCAGTTTGTGATTTGTTTTCACAAATAAACAATTTTTTCGAAACCGAAAAGAAAGTTATTGCTAGAAAGGTAATATTTGGGAATATGAAAGTAACTACGCTTTCTAAGACAAAATCATCTCTACAGGAGCAACTACTCCTAACTTCAAAATTCAAAAAGTGCCCTAAGCGTGTAATCGATATTTAATGTTCAGACACTAGCTGTAACTCTCAATTTTTACAATATACACCAGAGTTCAACTTTTACATTTCCATATACAATATTTATTTAATTTGTCACTTTAGAATGAAGAAAAACACCTTGCCAGCATCCTACAACCGATAGTTGAAAAAGACGATACACATGTAAGGAATTCCCAACACTTTACATCAAATCTCAACAGCTTATCAATTGATTCAGGAGATACCATAGCCCGTTTTGACGTCAAGTCTCTCTACCCTAGTATACCATTAGAAGAAGCAATGAAACAAATCACGAAAATTGAAAACCTTCCAAGCCACTTAATCGATCTGTCAAGCAATGCTTTATGAACGCTTTTTTCATGTTCAATGATCAAATATACAAATATATACAAATCGTAGCAGCAATTCACATTAGAGTTCGAACAGAACAAGCATTCGCCTTTTCTTGATATCCATATAACAAGATCTGAGACCGAACTCCTAGAACACACTAACTATAGAAAGCCAACCTGAATGCAGATTCCTATCACCACCCCCTCGCAAATACTGGAAGTTGGCAATAAACTAATTTCAAAGTCACTAAAGCTCACCGACGAGAAACACAAAGCGCAAGAACTAAAACAGATTACTGCTGCCTTTCAACAAAAAGGATATACACACACCATGCACTCAAACAAGCAATAAACACAAAGCAGGCTACACAAGTGAAACAAAAGGATGATGAAAACCAAGAACCACCCTTCAATAAATCAAGGGAACAGAATGGGCAGAATTCTCCGAAAACACCGTATAACCGCCGCGTATAAACTATACTAAACCACAGGAACAACTTTGAAAAATTCAAAACCTAAAATCAAATTAGAAAATCAAGGTGTATACAGCATTGCTTTTGAAACGTGTGACATAAATAATGTCGGCCAAACTAACGCGAAAATCTCTGCTAAATTAGAAGAGCACAAACTATCTGTCAGGAGCAAATAAACAACATCTGCACTTTTTAAACATCAACTACAAACGTACCACAAAATACATTTCGATAGCTGCAAACAAATAGCTAACACAACAAATTACAAAACAAGGATAGTACAATACATAGATAATGCTAGGTAAGACCTTGACGTGACACACACACACACACTCACATATATATATATATATATATATATATATATATATATATATATATATATATATATATATATATATATATATATATATATATATATATATATATATATATTATATCTTTTCATTTGTGATCAGTTGACTGGTGGTGCAGTTGGATTTGTTGTTTTAACAGTCGCAGTGGTATTGAGGCATCAACTTGACATATAGCTCTGTCTATATCAGAAAATTCTGCAAGCTTCTGGAAATGACGATGCAAATTAGAAATTTGTTGATCCAGTAGTTTGAAGTTGTATAGTCAACAGAGCTTTTTGGATGTTGATTTTGAGCTTTAGTTAGTAGAACCTCTTAGAGAAAAGAACAAAAACAATCAGAGAAAACTATTGACGGGCTTTTGTCTAAATGATAATGACTTCTCGTCTGTCAAATCAATGTCCTTATTTCTCTTGTCGGGAACATAACCGAAATAAGAGTGATGCTATGATGAGCAGGAACATTTTTTAATATCCATATAATAATTTACAATTCAAAATATAACATTAATCCATAACGATCAATAATATTATTTCAAAAGGAAATTACATCAGACTGGTTGTACTTCGTCGCCTTTCCACGTCGATGCCAGCTTCGAGAGGACGGAAACGGAAGTGCCTCTAACGTTGGTGAATGACATCCGTTCCAGTACTGTCAAAGCTTCACCAAGGTTCAACCTTTCTCAAGGTGATCCAGTTGTCTGCGCCAAGGTTGTTTATTTGCTTTTGAGACTAAAAGTCAACAAACTCGAACTTTCCGTTGTAATTGTTTAATATCAGTCTTGCACCAATTAACTATACCGAAAGAGTAACTGAGCCCTAAACACGTGAAGTTGTTAATAGCATTAAACAACTACTAAAATATGTTGTTTTCTTCTACAATATTTGCTACCTATTGTTATTTTAATATGGACCACTCTGCCCCAATCGGTGTTTCTGTAAGTACTCGTTGGAAACATGTGATTTATTTTATTTTTATTTCATAATCTCTTGATAACAAACTGCTTAACGATTTAATGTTTTCTTTAACTCGACTTTTACATTTTTTTGCAGCAACTTTAGTTATATGAACAGTCGGATTTATCAATTTCAATATGTTTTTTCACTTATGTTTAATAGATAGTGAAAATATAATCTAAATTTGCAAAAAAATCTTGTCGCATTGATAAAATCACACCTTATTTTCGTACTTATAAATGTAGGAAAAACGTAAGGTTTCATATTTAATATATTAAGTGAAGGGTGAGTATTATATTGTATTACAATTTATGAACAAAAATACTACAATTTGGGCTGACACAATATCACTTAAGTTTTCTTAAATATGTTTTAGCAGGCAGTATTCGCAAGAGCAAAATGAGAAGTCCCATTGTTTTTGCTTCATTAATATTAGTTATTATGGCTACAAGTGATGATAGTCTATGGGCAGAGTTTAAGGTAACAGTTTGTATTGTTACCAGATTATTCAGTATATTTAATTTTGCTAATTGCAATTCATGCGGTTATGCTCTTGGATTGAATAATGATAATAACTATTAAATATGATTACTAACAGTAATACTTACTTTCTAGAAAAAGCATTCTAAAATCTACCCGAGTCTAAGTGAAGAGAGACGACGTTTCTCTATCTTTCAATCCAACTTACGAACTATTGAGGAGCACAATATAAAATATGAACGAGGCCAAGAAACATATTACATGGGAATGAATCAATTCACCGACATGACTGATAAAGAATTTCAATCAATCTACAGTAGCCATATAGAAGTACCCACCGTAAAATATGAGAAGGTATTTGAATTGCCATCAGGAATTGTGATTCCTGATGCAATTGATTGGAGAGAAAAAGGTGTTGTCACACCTGTTAAAGATCAAGCTGGATGTGGATCATGTTGGGCGTTTAGTGCTGTAAGTATCAATACAGTATTAAATAATTTCTTCTCCTTAGGTTAACTATCATCATAACAAATTATTCTCTATCTTCTGAGAATCTGAATCTATTGCCCTGAGTGCGCTAAATTGTCTGACTTTTTCCTTCTTCCTGGACACATTTTGTACTCTATTTTTTTTTAAATTAGCGATAATTTTTCTTTTTTCGTTGGTGTGTAGTAATGTCTGTTTGAGCTCTGTTGAAGATTTACTTGTCTCAAATGTTGGCAGCCCATGGGATTCTAAGCATTGGACGTAGTATCTACAGTTCAAGAGCCTCTGATCGATTCAGAATAGGGTAAGTCCGGGATATATGCCCAAGCATGATAGCGGCCTCAATATAATTTTGTAAAATGTAAGGCAGGTGAAAAAACAATATCTTGAAATTTTAACGCACTGCGCTCTTACTTCAGTCTGCCACAAAGTGTTTATGCATGAGCTTGTTTGCAGAAGCGGTAGCAACGTTCACTTGTCAAACAGTAAATAAGGAGTGAGGTATGTAGATTATTATTAATAACATTTTTTGAAAAAAATGAATAGATTTATCTTTTTTTTTTCTCCGAATGCATATATCCCTATGAAAACTGATATATGCTCTATTATGTTTTGGGATACTCGCCTATTATAATGATTTAGGTTAAAAATTCCGTGTAAGTACATGCGTAAAGGCGGCGTCCAACCGCGTATTATTACTTGGACAAGGATACACTGGTTGCACCTCTAGCAGAAATGCAAGATAAAAGACTGAGCGTGAATCATATAGCAAAAAGACACGGTATACCATCGAGGATGTGAGGTCCCCGGTTTGCTATCCAAAATAAGAATATTATACCATTAGGTCGGTACTTTGAATTTATTTTCACATTTGTAATAATATAGTAATTCCTACATTTTTTTAGGAAAACATCTAATTCTTGGATTCGAATATGAAGGCAGGCAGGTCGCTCATATTCAGTAGCTAGTTCGTTCTGGATTTCTTCCTAACAGAAAGACTGTTCGTGTCTCAGCTTACCAATTTGCGGAAAAGTTGAAAGTAAAACATAATTTTAACACAGTAAGAAAATTGGCAAGAAATGATTGGCTTCAAAGCTTGTTACAAAAGAATCTTATTTTATCCATTAGACAAACTAAAGGTCTCTCAGTGTCATGTGAATTGGCCCAGAACAGGGCATAAATCAATAACTTCTATGACTTCCTTACAAAAGTTCTAGAAGAAAATGATCCTTTAGATAAGTCAAATCGAGTTTTTAAAATGGACGAGACTGGGGTTCAGGTAAACAACTGAAACTGAGTAGGTGAAATGGTAGCCATGAGACCTACCCGACGGCTCACTGCATAATTTTTGGCGAAAAAGGCGAAATTTCACTATTGTAAATTGCTGTAATGCAGTAGGGTAATTTTCTCCCCCCCCCTCCCCTCAGTTGTAATAATTAAAGGGGTACATAAAAAAGAAGAATTTTTGGACGACCTACCTTCTGGTTCAAAAGTCTTTGTGACCATAAAATCTGCCAATAGATATAAATGAAGAGTTATTTCTGAGGCTGTGGGAACATGTTGTTTTTATGAAACCTTAGGGGAAAGTTTTGCTCATTTTTTATCGCTTTTCAAAATCGACAGAATACTTGCACATATCCGACTACAGATCTATGCCACCTCTGTGTGAAAACTAGACTTCAATAATTTGCCTCCCATATACCCATTTATGAAATCGAATTGATGCTTCCCAAAATTCCGATATATACATATACGGTAAATCCTATCCTTTATTGTAAGAATACTTTAAACATGTGGCTCACCTAACTAATTAGCATTTAATCATGTCATATTCTACGGTTGGTTACTTTTAGGTAAGGGAATAAATGGTATAACCCCAGTTTCACAAATGTGGTTAAATAGGTTCACCAGCAATGGCTTGTTATTGTTGTATTTTATTGTTATTATTTCTCCGTTTATCTAGCACCTTATTAGTTTTTGTTTGATTGTTATCAGTATAGAGAGGGGTAAATAAGCAATATTTTTTAATATAGATAGAAAATTGAGTTCAATACATTAGCAACTAATTAAAATAAATAATTGGTTGTCCTTCAACTGTAACTATAAGCCTACGTTCGGCAAAATAGATCTAGGGTGGTGAAGCATGCTCACGATCTTGGAGGTCATTTTACGATAAACTCGATTCTTTAAAGGGTAAATCCCCGATTCGGACTGAAAATTTTTGTGTTTGTCTTTCCTGGCCAGGATGTTTACCATGAGCTTGAAGGTCTTTTTAAGACAAATTAGTATTTGTTAATGTCAAATATTACTTTTGACCTCAAGTCTGGCAATAACAAAAAATTGTACCATATGACAACTTAAATATTACCTTAATGATAGCATTACCTGATACTTTGACCATTACCTGCCGGCCTCTGAATGTCAGGTCTCTTCTTTGAATGGAATCCACGTTCCTGGCCTCACCGATGAGAAAAGAGGGATTGTGATTTATACCTTTATGTATTAACTTCCCATTTATTCCCAAACTGAACACGAAGATATAAAGGTGAAATTATCATCATCAATCTTAAGTCGAAATTTTCCTATTTTATGTTTAATTCACCAATTTATAAATTTTGTTATCTATTAAACTCGTAACACTCACAAGTCTATTTAAATATTGTAATAGCTTTGTTAAAATATCTATAGATTATCAGTAGCACCAAAAACTGGAGAGCCAATGTATTTGTTTTTTTGTCTCTCCGTTAAAATCTAGAAAATTTTCCTTAAGGGGTTTTTAAAATTTAGCTATCTATATACATCTACCAATGGATATAAATCCAGGGCCAAGAATTGGATTAAAAAAGGCAATTACTTTATTTAAATAAAAATACATTCTGCAATTATATTTAAACACCTTGCATAATAATAGCAATATTGCGGGTATGAATATTATCAATAACGATATAAATTGTAAAGTTGATGAAGTGTTTGGTTATTGGGTGTAACATTGCTGTTTACTAGGTATAATAGTTTTATAAATTTCATAGAGAATCTGAGGTTGGGCAACATATTATTTATTATCTGAAATACAATTAACAGTGGCAAGTAGCTCAGCTCTGGCTTGCATACCTAATTGTCAATTCTGTAGAAAGGACAAAATACAGCGTAGCGTTTTGCATTAAGCCCCAATTAAATCCCAAATTATAAATTTCAATTTTCTATTAATAATTCACTAGAATATTCAGCTTTTGAAACAAACTCAATAAATATGCTTTTTTATGCCTGACAGACTCCCCCCAAGCAGTTATTTTATCATTTTCGTTTACGACTTTTTTTTGGGTATTGTTCCATCATTATATATTGATTTTTTAACAAAGGCGACAAAAAATCGTATGCGGATTTTAGGGATGTCAGTGGTTCGAATTTTCTGATCAAATCTTGTATTAGTAACGTCATAAGTATTGAAATCATAATTTACAAGGTTGTTCCTATAATGAAAAATCATATTTAAGAAATTGACTTGAGCCTGAAGTTCATGGTAAAGGTCATCGTCAATACATCTTTGTATAATTTGTCTCCAAAATGCATTTACGGGGTTTCCTTGCTTTTTTCAACCAGTATATGTTTGACTAGTATAATTTTTGCTGCAGACGGGTTCCGTGGAGTCACAATATGTCATCAACAACGGTGTACAAGTGGTTATAAGTGAACAAGAATTGATCGACTGTTCCGACTCGCACTGCGACGGCGGCTTTGAGATGGACGCTTATGAATATATCCAAAAGTATGGCATATCAACAAACGAATCTTATCCATACACCTCTTGGAGCGGTGTTGTAGGCACATGCAAGAAAGGTAAAGACTCTGGTGTGAAGATCATTGACTATGTCCAAATACCTGAAGGTGAAGAAGTGTTAAAACAGGCAGTAGGTAAGTTACTGATACAATACCATCTGGTCTTGAATATATAGAAGTTTTAAAAAACACCATACATAGAGTTGAACGGTGCTTTCACAGTTTGCATACATTTATGTTAATTTACGTTACGAATTTATTGCATTATTGAAGGGAATGCTTCTTAACGGAGGCCCACACTTACACATCAATTATGTTCTAATTTAAAATTTCTTTTAGTTTAGTAGGGGCAAATCTGAAAAAAATTGTAATAGAGATAGACAAATCACAAGACAAATTGTCCTAGAGAGACGATTAAAAAATATGGAAAGCTTTGTCGGCTTACGGCAGATTTTCAGTTCCTGCTGCCTCCACACTCAGTAGGTGCACAACGGCACCACACTATTTACCCTGATCTTGAAATACCAACACAGCTCCAGATAATATATTTAGAGTTTCTTCCTTTATCGAAAATTCATAATATATAGGAAATAAACTAATATAACATCCAATTAATATATAAAATGCACAAAATTTGCGTTTCTTTCTAATAAAAACTCCAATTCTGTTTTTACGATATATTAAATTAGAGACTTGGCATGTATCAATTGCCAGAAAGAAGATTATTAAGCTTGCCATTAAATTTGTATTCTGACTAGCTTCATATTATAAAGTAAACATTTTACAATAAGACTTCTTAATAGTAATTGAAATTTATTGAGTGGGAAAGCTTAATCTGTAAAAGTCACAAAGCATCCACGCATAGAGTTTTGAACGTCGTCCCAAGCCCGAGCCAGACGCCAAGATTTATAATGTTTCCCGCACTTACAATTCATCGGTAATTAATTTTTCCCCTGTTGGTTGCTTATAGGTAGTGCGTAGAGGGTGTATACTCAAACACGATCCAGATAGATGATAAATCTAGTTCAGGGTTGCATCCTTGCCCACACCAATGCCATACGGGCGAAACTATTGCCTAATCCGCATTCCTAACCAAAACTATTTCTTTTCCAATCGAGTTTCCAAAGAACCTGCAGTAGCCTGCGTGGTAAGGGTACACTGTTAAAAGAACTCCAAACATGCTAACACAAAATAAATTACCACGCTCAGTCTCGGGTGGCTTGAATTCCCCTAACCAAGGTAGCAGTCCGACTGGAATGAGAGCGAACGGTGCTAGATCTCCGAAAAAAATTAGGGTACCGTATACAGGCATACGCTTCCAAGTCAGCCTCCGAAGACGAAGAGAACTTCTAAGACAATTTGAACGAAGCCCTAAAGATATGCCTTGTTCATTTTAGCTTATCAACTGACGATTTTAAACCCAACTCGGAAGAAAGCAAGTCGAATGCGAGAAGTCCTCGGGAAAATATTGATATAACCAAAGAAACGAGAGGTAAAAATTTCCTGGGATTCTTACTATCTTTATTATTTTACGAGCTAATTCTATAATAAAAAAACCCAACACAAGTGGACATTAATTAGACTTGATGTCAGTACAGAAAATGAAATAGATTTCATCATTTCCAAGAAAAAATAAATAGTTTACCAAGTAGCAATATTAGACAAATTTGCTAAAAGAAGTGAACATAGAATGATAACGTTCAAAAATATCAATAAATATTAGAAGAAAACGTAAAACGATCATAAGAAACAAATAATAAGAAGTGGCCCTATCTTAGCAGCATAAAAAAGAAGTTCAAAATGATATCAAAGAATATTTAAACCCACACACACAAAACAACGCAAAATGTGGATATCGACGAGCTGACAGATGAACCAAGACAATTATGGAGTGGAGACCTAGGCAGTATGTATACAGAAACAGAGAACGTCCACAAACTGAATGGTCTAAAGATATAAAACGTATTTGCACAAACTGGACAAAAACAGCGCAAAGTAGACGAACATAGAAGCATTTAAGGGAGGCCTTTGTCGAGCAGTGGACGAGTACAGGCCGAGTGATGATGATGGTAAAGGTGGTTAAAAAAGCCTAGTAATTGTTAAAACTTCTCCTAATCCCAACCAAGAGAGAGGTTAAACCTGAGGCTAATTAAAACAACAACGAAAATCTTTAGTAAGAACGTTGAATATGAAAATAACATTTGCAACAAGGAATATTCAAGGTACTGCTACAATACAGTTTTCAAGGAATTTGACCGCCCTAGATGTAGTCAGTAACAGAAACTAAGGAAAAACACGAATTTATAGAAGACACAAAAACGTAATTGTATACAGTGGGGTGAATGAAGAATATAGAACAGAAAAGGAACATCAAAAGCTGTCCGGAATAATGTCAGGCGCTAATCTTAAATAATGATATTGTATAAATGAAAGAAATATGTCTAAACCTCCCGCCTGATAAGAAATTGTCTTTATTCTACCAAATGAAAATGGTCCATAATATGGCACACATATTTAACTAGGAAATAGGAAGGATCTCTATATTTCATCAGACTAAATAGACCGGTGTGTAAGTAAGAAAATAGAAAAGCCATAGAAAGGTATAGATAAGAACATTATAATTTTAAAATATAATACAGTATGGATTCTTGGAACATCACAAATTCGGTTGGACAAATCGTGCTTAAGTATGAGATATAAACAAGACTTAAAAACTCTAAAGTAAACGACTGTAGAGCAGTGGTGGCCAAGTGAAGCTTTTAAAGTTATATTTTGTTTTTCTTCGATAACCAGCCGAACCAATCATCCTCAAAGTGCCAGCGGTTATCGAAATAAATATTGTTCTTTTGACACAAAGGGTTCACCCATCTGATTCTCAAAAAAAAACTCGAGAGCATCAAACACTGAAGAGGATAACTCACTCGAGGGATCCCTATCCAAATACTTTTCTGTTTGTGGAGCAAAGGTGAAAAGTCGGCAGTATGTCACTTTTAAGAAGATTTCGCGTACATAAGACAAAAAAAAGTTGATGAAGATATAATGGTGAGAAAGTCGTGCGACCGGAAAGTGTATAGACGTTGCAGCTAGACGGATAGCACAAGAAATTCCTCAATTTATAATTACGTAGGACTTTAGTGAGTAGGTGTCCTATATATTATAACTAACTATTTTACTATTTGTGTCTGAATAGCGTAAAGGGCGATACATTATCTAAACTGAAACTAATATAATATTGAAAGATTAGTTGTAGAAGAAATAGATTTCAATGACATAATTCAAATAGCCAGTAAAATAAAGACACTACAGCATGTAAAATTAATAGAGATAAAACATAATTATAATAAATTCATATATTTTTGAACTCAAGCTATTAATATCTACTATCTGCTAAAAGTTTATTTATCATTACTTTTCTTGTCAATATGTTTTTATTTATCTTTAAATATACAACGAAAATAATTAAACCCGCTACAAATGCATCAATTTAGTTTTACCGCCACGAGCTGGCGATAGGCTTAGTACTTAACTGCTGTATTGTATATTGTGGAGCTGAATGCCCCTTCTTCTAATAGCCATGTTTTCGCTGTAAAAAAAAGTTGATACAAAATACAGCAACTATTACTGATAGAAGGTAAGAATAATGAAGATTTTAGTTAGAGCTGTTACTAGAGATCCCCTCTAAAGCCAAAATAAAGGAACATGATATAAAATTCATATCAAACCACCAATTCACTAAGCTACAACGAGTACATTAGAAAAGCGAAAAAGCGCATGGCGGAATGAGGTAATGAAACGAGAATGACATAAAACATAAAAGGAAGCTTGCAGCTAACGAATTTTCACTAGAAACACCTTTGTTAGAAAGTTCTATTTCATAATGAACAGAAAAACGACGCAACAATTCAGAAAAGAAAATACTGAAACCTGTGTTGACTGGAAGTGTCAATTTTTAAAAAATATTTGTCACTGTTCAGTGAACATTAAAATATACAGTTTCAACCCCTAAGCAGGGGTGAATATCACTCTTAAACGGGGTATCATGTGATTCCTCTTTTTAAAGGTCTCTTTTTTCCAATCTTTTGACACAATTTTTTTAAATTAAATTATTTTTTACAGGGTAATGACCTAGATACAGTAAAAAAAAAATTCAATTGTATTTGAAAAAAAGCATGAGTATATAAACCGAGAGTGAGAAAAAAATCCTTAAATGTTTTTGCGAAAGATATTTGCAACTGTAAATGTAAACAATTTATTATTAGTAGTGGGAACGTTGTATACGGACCATCATATTTCGACAATGGTTTATTCTTTACAAAAAAGAATTGAAATAATATTTATTTATGGGCAAGAACAAAGTGTGCACGCAGAACTGACCATGTTTTTCATCAGAGACATCCCGAAAAAATATTGCGCATCAGTATGTTGGATTTAGTTCATAAATTGTGTGCAATAAAATTGTCAAGAATCGTATAGTTTTAACTGCAGGTGCACTGGTTAGGATTTTAGGTCATTTTCCCATGAACATCAATATCAAAAGTATCCAGGTTAATAAATATTTTGGTCGACTCTGTGCCTAAAACGTTAGACCTATATAAATTGTTTCCCTACAAAATACAGCTTTTACAATAGGATGATTATGACAGAAGGTTACATTTCTGCGAATTAATGACTCAAAGGGCAAATGCAGACCATAAAATTAATAAAAATATTTGTTTTTCTGATGAGCCAGGATTTTTTAAAAATCAATTTGTCATATATATATATATATATATATATATATATATATATATATATATATATATATAATTGTAGATAGTGGGAAAAAACCAGCCCACAAAGTTTGTTTTTCGGGAAGAGCACAACCCACATCAACGTATGTGCCGAAATTCTAGGAAATAAAATTATGGGTATAATTTGTTTGATATGTTTCTGATTTCGATCCTAGGTATTACAAGAAAGCGGCTTTATAAACATACTGTGAGCCAGTTTTACTAAATACACAAATATATATTTTAGATTTCAGTTGAGGGAAGTGTATCAGATGAAAATTCTTGACTAGAAACAAAATATTGTCTTGCGTTCAATGGACTGAAAAATTTCGAAAAGTTTTTTTATGATTTCTGTTTTAGTAATCACAGGAAATCATCGGTACTCACAGTATTCCCGATTTGGAGTCTCTGTGAGATAGTTTCTGTGTGAAACTTATAAATGTTAAAATTCATTTTGGGATAAAATAGGTATAATACACTACCGAAATAAAAAAAAATTACATTAAAACTTAGGTCAGACAACTCCCAGTTCATTGAACCAATATTGTGTATCGTAAATCTGCCCGCCTACTGTTCATTATTTGACATACCTCTGTTCGAATTGTTAAGAAAATAGATTAGTAGGGTTTTTCAGAAATAACAATAGAGTGCGTCAAATACTTATTTTGAATTTTTAAATAACATATATGCAATGCGCTGAATTTGGACAGTAATTTTGTTCATTCTTGAGATACAATAAGTATTTTTAGAACTTTACGCATCCCGTACGATTGAACATCCACACTTTCCTGTATAGTATAATACACCTCCTTCAAATGAAGCTAATCAAATTTAAAAATTGTCTAAAATACAATTTGTTTAAAACATTTCATTAATGTGTAAGCTTCCGTTTAACTATATAAGAATCTATAGTGGATCAGTTACCTCGCCTACAATATGGAGCAGTGCCGTGCAATCACGATAGAGATACTACTTAAATATAGAATAGGTACATCAGTTCCCTAGAAATACGTAACGCATCGTAAGAGAAACAGAAAACCAAGTGGAATTACCTAACTTTGTCTAATCTCATTTCTGTTTGGTACTTCTTTGCGTCAGTCTGTTGATGTCTAGCTATTGCTTGCAGTTCTAGGCATAGACTAACGTCCATTTGGTTTATTTTCTCTGTCATTTTGCCTTACGATTCCTCTTGTACAGGCCTTACCTTACGCCTTCTATGTTTAGGTATTATTTCTATGGTTTTTACTATTACTCAACAAGTTGGGAATCTCCTTGTACTTGTTCGGTGAAGGTCTTGGCTGCCAACATTAAATCTAATATATGACTAATTTTGCGAGTTACCATTTTTTGTGAACTGTTGAAGCTTCTTGAGTACAAAAGTACGAAACAAAATCTGCAAAGTATTGATTTCTTCCAGGACTTATTGGACCAATTTCTGTTCATGTAAACGCAAGCCGTTTTTCACATTATGCTGGAGGAATCTTGAACCACCCCGAATGTGGACAAGGAATTGATCATGCAATGCTCGTTGTTGGATATGGTACACAAGGTGATCTAGATTACTGGATTGTCAAAAACTCTTGGAGTGAAGTGTGGGGAGACCATGGATACGTCAAAATGGCTAGAAATCGAAACTATCAGTGTGGAATTGGAATTCATCAATATTATCCAATTGTACAATAATTTAACTGATCTTAGCATTTCTTCTTAGTAAAATTTTTAAATATTCTTGTTTTTTTACAATCTCTGCTGCCCTTGATGTAACAATCCAAATTACTAAATTAAATAAAACTCATATTTTACACTTTAAAATAACGCTAGAGTCATTGCAATTTCCCAAAACATTTTTAAATAGACATAGAGCAGTAATAACTGAATTATTTATGTTCGCCATTAACCTATAAATGTTTTGTTCGATATTTTCTCCTAACAATGGAGACCCCTCAATTTGTACAAATATTTGGCTGCCAATAGCTACCAAAGTAAGTCTTGAAGAACATTGAAATAGAATGTTTTAAGATGAGACACAGCAAAGAACATCTACGGCAATATTTATGTAGAGCCTTGTCATGAACTCCGGGCAAAGAAGACTGTTTTGCACTTACTAGCTCAAACATGGTGTATGTAAGCATCGAAGGAAGTAGAAAGGAACATAGTAGAGGCAAATATTATTTATAACAACATCATTCGCGTATTATAAAGCTTGATACCAATCTTACGTATATTTTCATTGATTAATATGCATGTTAAAAAGATTACAATTTTGAGAGAACAATAATAATGACTGCCAGCTGGTAATAGATTTTTCGACCTCGCTGATGGTTGAAAAGTAGTTTGTTTTTGAATAAAATGAGGCAAAATAGCTGAGAAAACTGAGTGCCTAAAATAGAGAAAACTTGTTTTCTATTTTTCAGAAAATAGATGTCGCATGTGGTCATGGCGAGAAGAACGTGAACCTGTAAGTAAACGTAACACAATATTATTATTCTTACACTTGGCAGAAGGGAGAAAATCATGTTTTACTGTTATCTTTCCTTTGTTTCATTTGTTCAACATGACAAGCGAGAAAATCGCTCTAAAACATCTCTTTTTCTAATAATAGAAAACGATTTTTTCCTATGTTAGCCATGCAGTTTTCTGGCAAATTTCGCCTTATTTTATTGAACAGGTACACATTTTTCGACCCCATGTAGGCAGAAGCGAAATGGTGGACCAAATCTGTCACCAGCTGACCATCTAAAAAATATAAACGATAATAATTAGGATATTCAAGATACTCTTTGTTTTTTGAAACCACCTTAAGAGCGTACAATGACGACCAGTGGTTCAAAAGTGTTCCTAACGAACGAGTACAGACAAATTTCCGAGCTTTAAGTATCGGATTGATAAAAATATATTCCATTCATTCGGAACAACAGAATCCAGATAACGAAATTTGATTAACAAATTATAAATAAGGAGTGAAAAAATTATCATCCAATAAGATAGATATTTTATAGATTTCTACTGCAGAAAGAATTTTTTAACCCGTAATGATGTAACACAACTAAGACTTAAGCTAACAGTAATAACACAATTACTATAACATATAAATAATGAAAAAGAAATCACCTCCCTTTCCAAACCGACAAAATACTTTTCCCAATTAACTGTCTTAATTTTTGTTGGTAGACGACAATATGTTATTAGAAACTAAATGCTCACAACTCTGATTCAAATAAATGAGTTCATAAGTGCCATGTAAGTTATAGCTACTGATCTTAAGTGAGTATAAAACTAGATCGAGCACCAAATTTTGTTGAGATCCATACACAAGCCCTGTATTCAAAACAAAGTTAACACCATTGATTGTTATATGGAATCAATTACTAATATGAAACCAGGTTTAATTATTAAAGATAGATTATTTTTGTACAAATTTATACTATATATTCAAGATAATAAAATTAAAGTTTTCAATATTATTTAGATCTTTGGTAGTAAATGTAAATCGATAATAAGTATTTGTTATAGTTGAACAATTCATAACTGACCCATGTCCTAAACTATTCTTAGTCCTAGCATATGCATATGAGTTCGAGCTTCTTTTTAAAGAAACTGCATCCTCTTTTATGGAGAAGGAGGGCTTTTTAAGTTTAGAAAATCCGGCTAAACCACATTACTAGTTTGATTTCTATTAGGTATGGGATTTCGAATTGCCGAAGAAGGACGGTAAAATATATTGTTATATAGTCCGTGGATTCAATTTAAAATTATAAAACTAATATTCACTTTCACTTTTCTAGAACTTTTATATACATCAAAATTGTACAGAACAGCTGATTCACAATAACATTACAATATACGCTCGTCGTCCTGTCTAACTAACTTGCGATCGTGGGCTGCTTCCTTTTTAAAACCAGCATCGAAAATGCTAGTAAAATTCACCATCAACTCCACAGTCGCAGAGCCATTTCGAGAACATTTTTTATCCTAGAAGCGATCGGTGTCGTACTGAAATGAAACAAGGACGGCTTTGGTAAATTTCGTAACACTATCCATAGAGTTATGGAAATGCTGTGAAACCTTTGGTGCGTCACAAATGTAAAAACACACTTTTGCACCCCTCACCAAACTTATATTTTAAACACTCAATCAAATTGGTTTGGTTTGGTTTACTCATTGATGATAACAACTTAGAGTTGTTGAAACGGAGTTGAGTATTTAAATTATAGGTATAGGGTGCAAAACTGTGTTTTTACATTCATAGACATGAGACGCATATTATAATCTCTAGGTAAACTTGGGGTGACATCAAAATGGTAAATAATAGATACTTTGACTCTTTAACTATTTTGTTTAATACATGTATTTCTAAAAAATTATATTCTTGAAAAGACAGCCTTTTTCAGGCGTCAAGTGATCGCCTTTACAAAAAAAAATTTGATGTTAGTACTGTGATTTTCTGGGTTCACCACATCTAAAACAGTGAGGGAAACTTTGAGTTATTGTATGTTTATAACTTCAAAATTGAAAACATTAAATGATTTAATGTGAGAGGTGTCCAAACAACACATGGGAGCCTTTAGTTCCACCCAGTGACTTTCGTTGTTCGATCATGGTGATATTTCAGTAAACGATTTTTATTTAAGTTTTACATTGTCTTGTATAAATCATTTAGAATCACTCCATATAATGATTTGGAATAAAACAAGATCATTATAGATTCTTTTCATTAGGAGTCTAGTTGAAAGGACTGGTTGGGATGATTAAATGAAAAGAATTCAACTAAAGTTGATGTTGAGAAGAAAATTTTACTTAAAGAATATTTTAAAATAAATTAAGGAAGTTGAAACCAATTAAAACTTCCATTAAAAGAAGATATAACTCAATGATTACTGTCAATCCAAATTAAGTTTTCTTTATAGACGGAGAGCGACGGACACAATGTCACTTGATCATTGATATGATTAAAATTTACTGTAGTTATCATGAGTATTGCGAAATCTAGAGTGGCTAATAAAGTGGGAGGGGCGTTAAGTGGATGATAAAGAACTATTTTTTTCCGAGAAAATCAGTTCAACTTTGATATGCAATGTTGACATTGAAAGCTAATATTGTTCTAAAGTGAGGGTTTGGCTGATCGTTGGGGCCTGATTGTTGGGTGGAAGACGAGGGTATAGTTATAACTTTTTTTGGCACATTGTCTGATATGTCAGCCACTTGCAATCCATGAATCTCACATTGTAAGAGTGTCTAAGAGGTTGAGGTCTTTGTTGGGGATTTAGAGAATAAACGGTGTATGTAAGCCTGCTGCGATGCTTCAGTTCTTGGCGCTCATCAAAGTTCATTACATACAAGTTTTAGAAAATAATTATGTTTTACTTTTTTTATTATAATCGATATTTTTAATTTATAAGTTGTTACTAGTATAGTTTAGAAAA
Source organism: Octodonta nipae (assembly GCA_034190945.1). Taxonomy (NCBI): domain Eukaryota; kingdom Metazoa; phylum Arthropoda; class Insecta; order Coleoptera; family Chrysomelidae; genus Octodonta; species Octodonta nipae. Next base: position 123,209,259 of record CM067219.1, read on the forward strand.
ATGAAAAAATATTTCCCATTGGAGAACTTATTCGTACAATACATTTTCCAAATATAATAAGAGAAATGGATAATCGAGAAATACAAATGCCTGTGTTGTTTTAAAAGGCAGTTGTTATCCTTCCTCCTCTGTGGTTATGCTGGTAAATGTAGTGGAAATTTAAGGGTGATAAAAAGGAGTACAAAAACATTTCATCCACGTGTCTGGTGTTAAAATATTCAGAACACGTAAATTTTTTAATTATAAAAAACTAATAACATCAGTGAAATTATATGCATATTTAAACTTTGCAATGTAAAAGATGAAAAATGTGCCCTATAAGGAAAATATATAGAAAGTTTCTAAGAAAAAGTTTAAGGCTCGAGTTACATGAATACTAATATACACGAAGTGTATCGTACAGCCACACATGTGCTACTCAAAAATGAATGAGCAACAGAAATGTATATTATAATGTTGACATTTCAGTAAGCACTGGTAAATGAATGTAAAAGTGCTTATGACGCACATAAAACATAATTCAAAAATAAAATTTTCCTATATTACTATTTGTTATTATAAATAAACAAGTTGTTTTATAAAAACAAAAGGATTATTCTACTAGTAAAAAAAAACAATTAATTACCATTCAAAACCGATATGTAATGAAAATGCCGATAATAATAGCTGGGTTCTAAGAACTATGGCTGAACAAATTCATCAGCCACATTTACACATGTTTTCATTCATCTTAGGGATCGAGTCTTTCAAGTAGCTGACATATCAGAGGTGAATTTTTTTTATTTAACTTTTCCCGTCCTGTGTTACCACTCTCGCCATACTCTATCCTTCAGCCACCCAAACCCTAACTTTAGAACAATGTGAACTTTCATTTATGAAATTTTCATGCATATTGAGATTTTTTTCGTAAAAAATACAACTTTGTCGTTCTCAACCCACTTACCGCCCAAGCTACGTTTGTAGCTACCATTGATATGGTGCTCTCCAATATTTAAACTATTTGCAATATATTTTTGTTCGTATCAACAATAAAGTGGCTTTTCTGCGTGGCTCTTGAATCATTAGAATAAAAAGGGTGTTGAATAAATCATTATCGAAACCGGATTTATAATTAAGAAGAAAGCATCCTGACTAAAAACGTTAAACTGTTGTGACTGAGTTCTAGAAGACACAGTGATTATGTATAACGAAAAGAATCAAATTTAGGATAGCGTGCGTGAAATTGTGAATATTTGATATAATTTTCTTATTCAGTATTATCAAGTTATTGTTTCATAAATATTTATTATTGGAATACTTTTAAAGAGATGTCACTAAATCCCAGGAGAGCTCTAGAATAAAAAATTTGAGCTCACTAGGGTAGTGAAATTTGAGGCATAACATATATACCATTTTATAGAGCAAAATTGGACTCATTTTTGGAGATAAAATTCAACAGCAATTCGCTTATACCATGATGTCAGTAAAACTTTATAAAGAATGATTGCTAAGATTTTAACAGCAAACTATTTTTCCTGCTTACTTATATAATGAAAACTAATGAAGGAATTGTAATGTAGTTTACAGAAATGTTGTATATAATCAGAAATCCTTCCTGATTGGAATTTTTCCGAGAAATGATAACATTCGGATCCTGGAATATTAGTGTTGGTCAAAACGATAGTTTATGATGTTAAGTTTATATGGGGCTAACCATGGATACTATTAAATAAGTAGTTTTTGAGGAAATGGAATTTAAATAATTTGGAGAGCTATTTGGCATATCCCACCACCATCAGATCAATGAGATTTGTCCGATGGGGATATGGTAAAAATTTTTTGGAAGTTCATAAATTACACTTCAGTTTGTCTATCTTGGATTGGCGCTATAATGCCGGAAAATTGGTTTAAAATAGTAATAAATTTCCGATATTACAACAGTCAGCCAGCGGTGTACTGGCAATAGCTGTCAAGGCATATAGATCAATGTAGGCTTCTTGTGGTGGAGGCAGGGGATGGAAATTATGGTAAATTATATTATAATATGTTTCTCATCAGTTTATTAGGTTGTTATTTACATAACTATTATCTGCCCAGCTTGTTTCATTGGTTTATTAAGTTAATAGGTATCTGCATACCGTTTACTATTATTAATTAAATTATTTTTTCCACCGACAGGATCCTCCACTGTCAACACATCGGAGGACAAATAAGGGTCGATCGCTTAAGCCAATATTCACAAGCAGGATTAATACATTTTACGGCACTATAACAAATAAAAAACAAATATATAACAAGTGCATTTTAGGAGCTTTCAAAATATATTTTGCATTTCACTATCAACTATCCTGGTTAATACGATACGTTCTACAAAATATTTCTACGAATTATTTAAATCGCAAGATCTAGTTAACTTATAATGTCGATCTTCAGCGTTATTAATCTCAACGTTACAATGTTCCAGCTGTTATTAAGCTTTGCCTTTATTAAAAACACTAACATTATATCCGTTTTTTCAGTTTTTCTTTATGAAAAATGCTGTGATCAAAATATATAAATACTCATTTTGAAGATTTGTTAAGCCATTTGAAGATACTGAGCTCGTTTTCTACCTCACCAAATGAGCTTATGACTCGAACTATTATTAATGAAATTTTATGTGTGCTCTTAAGTGGATTCCTGGATGATTTGGATTCGCAATCGGATTAGGTAGATGGTGCAGCAATCGGGTTCTTGGAAAACTTTTTTGAACTCCTAAATAACTGGACCAATTTGACTGAATTTTTTGCGTATGTCTCTGAATGGTTTAGATTCAAAATTGCGTCCGATAGACTCCACGATTAGACTTACATACAGTTTAATGTTTTACTCCGGTAGTATATTTTACTTACATATGATGTAAAATTTCATTCCGTAAATAATGTACATAATTTTATCGATACATATTTTTAATAATTTTGAGAACCCTTTTTCAAATGTATTTTTATATTGATGTCTTTACATTTTTCTACAATATTTTTTTATGAAGTGTTTCTTGTACCCTTTATCAATAATCACTTCTCTTTTTTTATATATGTTTTATGACGAATATGCCGTCAAACACTAATTTTTCTTCCCTATATCCTATTCGCTCGTCAGTTGCTTATTTATGACCTAAATGAATTTATGAGTTTTATTAGCATCATTTTGTATGCTGTGTTCAATAAGCAGCCTGGCAACATTGCTAGAAAATAATTCTTTTCATGTTTATTTCGACTTCTTAACTAAATATTATAATTAGAATTAGAAAATACAACTAACGAACTTTGGCTATTTCTTTCCAGCAGACTTCTGGAAGTGCCTCCAAAAATATTTTAGTTTGTATATATAATAATTTCTATTTATTATATCCTAAAGAACATGGGTGTCAATTTTCTTAGTCAAACTCAAAATCTGTTAACATAGCCTTTTTCACAAACTTTCTCAGATACATGATAAATATTTGCTCGGTAACCCGTACTCAATAGAAAAATAAAATTTTCCAGATATCTATTATTCAAATATGTGCTTCTGAGAAACAATCTATTAACAATTGAATCTATTATCCTGAGATAAAGTGATATTGTAGCAAAATTCACTAGAAAATGATAGAATCGCATATATATGAACACACCTTAATTATTTTACATATAATGTCGAATTGTAAGACGAAATTGTAAGTTCTGAAGAGCTGAGTAAGTATTGAATTAGTTTTATTCCTTTGTAGTTCATTATAAGATTTAAAGTATTTCTTCTGAGTTGAGGGATTGTCACTTTTGGCGTTTTTGCAGAAAACAATTTTATTGACTTGTCTCACTTAAATGAGGAGAATGAAAATCATCATTGTTATTTCTTCCATAATTTTGTCTGTAATGGCAACAAATGATGCTAACCTTTGGACCGAATTTAAGGTAAGTATGTACAATTCTATTAAAATTAAATCTCCTGTTTTATTTTATCTAAAGTAATTCCTTATTTAGAAAAACCATTCGAGAACCTACAAGAGTTTAATAGAGGAGAAACAGCGTTTCTCTATCTTCCAAAAGAACTTGCGTATTATTGAAGAACACAACGCAAAATACAAAAGTGGCCAAGAGACATATTTTATGGGAATTAACCAGTTTACTGACATGACAGATGAAGAGTTTCAGTCCATTTATGTGCATCCTATAGAAGTACCTCCAACGAAACATGACAACATATTTAAAATGCCAACAGGAGTCAAAGTGCCTGATGAAATTGACTGGAGAGACGCAGGTGTAGTTACACCCGTAAAAGATCAAGGCGGTTGTGGATCTTGTTGGGCATTTGGAGCTGTAAGTATAACACCATATTATCGCGGTATTATTTACATATTTAGGTAGTCTTAGTTTGTAAAATATGCTTGTTTTTATATATAAAATTTAAAAAAATGCACCATGAACCACATATCTATATAATAAATATATACCATAAGAGATTTCCCCCTATTATTATCTGAAACTATTTTTGTTGTTGGTTGTCGATTGTTTCATTTTTAGCTAAAGCAACATCTAAAGTTTCTTTATGGGCGATTCTTTATAGCCTTTTTATACCTGATGGAAAACTTATGACAGCGTACTGGAAAATTGATAGTTAAGCCCATGCCCATCATACTCATGTTCGTCAATTTAGTATCAACATCTGTGAATAGAAAGTACCTGCGTCTGTTGCAAATAGTAGTATTATTCATTTAACTTCTCTTCTTGCTAAGGAAGAACTAATTACGACGGCATTATCGTGAGTGTTCGTTATTAACCCCTTTGCTACTTTCCGTATGGTGTAACAAATTATAAACAATATTTAGGATGATTTGATATTGCTAGAAACAAAGATATCACGTATCATCTATGATCCTTGTCACGATTAGTGGAGACGTAGAGACAACCAGAAACTAGAAGAAGTTTCTGTAGCCATTTCATAATGCCGCATCCGGACTAATCGTATATTTTATTGCTAATTTGTAGCGCTTCACACTAGACAACAGTAACCGACAGTATAAAATATCGCGTCTCGGTCTCGTCAAGTCCTAAAAAATTAAGTCTCGTTCAAGTCTCAGTCTCGTCTCGTTACCAGTTGTCTCGTCTATTCTCGTTACCAGTTGTATCGTCTCATTTCGTTTAAGTTTATATAATGATAATAAATATTATATAAACTCAATAATAATTTATAATAAATAAGTTTTTAAAGCTTTATTTATTCGCTATTATACAAATATATTTTAACAAGTACATAAATGTTTTTACTTTACAAACTCTTAATTTTATGTTCTTATTCTTTCAATGATGCACCTACGTGTTTTTGTCAATTTATTTTAAATTTTATCTCTACAGAATACTTGAAACATATTTTCTTGCATCTACTCGAGTATTTGGTAACAAACTTACGTCCACAGATGTAAACAATAAGTGTTCACATTTTTACTACAAGAGATAGCAGAAAAATCAAATAAAATTTTCGAAAAATCTGTATTTAGAGGCAATAAAAGTTGTCCTTTAAGTGTTGAATTTATTATGGGATCAGTCGTATATAAGAAAAGTTTAGTGTTCTGCTGTAAATAAGCGGATCTGTAGAAAATTTCAATCCAAACAAACCCTTTTAAGAATATATTCGTTTAATATAGACAGATATCCTCAACGGAGAGTAAGATAAAATATAAAAATCTGTCAGGATAAATATTTAAGATAAGAGATACGTAGTAACGTAGTAACGTAGTAACTCTCTTATCTTAAGCATTAACAAGTTAAAGTTAAAACGTGAAAAATGATTCTTGGTTATTGAGTGTTTTTTAAATTTACAATAAAATATTTCACAGATGGTCACCAGATTTTATTGTTTTCTATATAGACATTTTCTAAATTTTTGAATAAAACTTTATAAAAGAAATTTAACGAGACTCTTGGGTGGCAATGTGCGTGTTCTCGGTATCGCCCATAATAGTTTCCAAAAGTCTCGTCTCGTCTTGTTTTTCCGAGACGAGAAGAGAAAAATCTCGCTCTCCGAAGGATATTGTTGCTGACACCGTTTCCGAGAAATGATGGCCAATGTAGCTTAATACTTAAGGTAGATTAGCCATATGGTATATATGAAATGATAATAGCTATGAAAATGACATTAACGCGTGAGTTTTGTTGTTAATTTGTGATGTCAATTACTATTTTATTGCTCAAGCCGTTTCCGAGAAACTGTGCTCAATGTAGCTTAAGGCATTAGCCATGTGAGTATTTAAGAAATGAAAACTGCTATTAATTGATAATTATTAATGCTTAAGTCGTGCAGGAGAAACGGTGGCTAATGTAATTTAAGACTTAAACTACATTAGTCATGTTGGTATTTAAAAAATTAAAATGCCAAAATGCTGTTTAAAGATGGATCAAATTAATATTCCCAAAAGCATCCCCTACGGCCAAACACACCCCCATGTATCTCTATTTTGTAAAATGCGTTGGCGGGGTATTTTGTTGCTTATTCGATGCTTATTTCTGACGTTTATTACGAGTTTGTTGCTCTAGTTTTTTTAGCTTAAGACTTAAGATACAGTAGTTGTTAGCATTTCTTAAATACCTACATGGCTTATGCAGCCTTAGTCTTAAGCTACATTAGCCACCGTTTCTCGCCGTTTCTTGGAATGGCGTCTGCAACAAAATCGTAATTGACGTCACAAATCAGTAACAAAATATGCATTTAGTACGGATGTGGCACTATGAAATGGCTACTGCAACTTAATAGACATAACTAGAAGCGCTATACTGGAAGGAAAATATCGTAGGATACATCAAAGTCAATAGACTGACTTGGGCCGGACTAATTTGAGAAGTAGAGATCAGCGTTTCATTATTACTATATATTGGGATACACCAGAGGTCAGATGATTGGTAGGCACACTCAGAAGAAGATGAAAAGATGTTGTCACAGACGACTGAATGACAAACGCGCCTAAATATCTCGAGGAGTAAAAAGATTGAAAGATGCTGTCACAGAAAAAGGAATAATAAGCGCGGCTAGTATTCACGAGGAGTTGTGAGAGTCAGTGATGATGATGAAAGTATTGCTAGACCCACTGTCGAGTGTTTAATAACTGTTCTCCTTTCGTACGCCGTCTTGTTTGACTGGAACAACGGTAAATTCGCTGTTGATTTTTGAATTGTGTCTGTATAACATTATTAAAGCGGTCTAAAGGCTACATGCCAATTAATTTTTGTTGGTTCACCCGCATTTATGTTAATTTCTGCGCACATCACAAGAAGAGAATTGGGCTTCAGATTTAGATTTTATTGTTGTGAACATTTACCATCAAGATCCACAGTTCCTCAGCCGCTTCCACTTGCCGACGCCACAGATTAGTTCAGATCTTGCTAAAAACATTCTTAATTCCTTGGTATAAAATATTTTGAACTTAAAACATAACAGAAGGTGCGAAATGTAAGGACTCCAGCACAGTTTCTTAATCATATAGACTAGATCTTCTTACTCTTTACATAATAACAAAGTATTTGATTGTGTTTGGATGCAGTAGTACAATTAAAATCTCTGAAGCGATATATGGAGAAATAACGTGTTCAGTGGCTATGTTGTTGAAACTTAGTGTGACCAAATTACAGAAAACTTATAATTAATTGTACAAAATTTGAGGATAGTAAACATTCAGCTGTCAGCAACTAGACCTTGTTCAATGGGTAGTTGGGCAGAAAGTTGATGTGACGCCCGTGCTTCTCCGAAGGTTCTCAATATATTTATATTACTCTTGCTCAAAAATTCACTATACTTAATAAATGCAGATCCCCAGTTTACCATCCTTCGTAAGCACACTTAATGGTATAACTCAATATACATAACAAAACACAACAGTTCAAATTATTGTATTTTGACTAGAAAGATGCCCTTCATAATATCAATATTTTGGAAGGGAAGAGTCATTTCAGGAATCAAGCAAGAAGTGTTTTTCAAAAATATTCGCTTTTCTTACATCTAAGTCAACCAATATTCAAGAAGCCCATCACAGATTCAGACAGAATAGATATTGATCGCACACTATCTACATCACACAAGTTCCCTGTCATGGATTCGTTAGATTAAGATTGATAGAGATGATTTACGTGGCCTAAAAGAAACTAAGACCGAAAATATTTTACAGAGGTCAAAGATCTAATTCCAATAAAATTAGTAAATTATATATAGCCACCAGATTAACATTGAACACCAACGCCTTTATTTCATTCGTTTAATAAATCATACAAATTGACAGTGAGCGAAATTAAAATAATCTGTTATGGTGATTTAACACATTACAGTGGAAAGTGAGTACAATTTACAGAAACAACTAAATGCACTCAACAAAAAGACTAAAATCATACATAACCAGCAAGAAATCCGCCGCTACAACAGAAGCATTTTTATTCAAAATTAGATGTAGAAGTCGAAATTATAAAACAAGTAAACTACAAAGGATTCGACAAGGTAAAAGATCAATAACACAGCAAACAAAAGAGAAGGACTCTAGATGGTTAATGAAGGAAGGGTCTGTGATAGTATTGGCACTCCACAACCTGTAGTCGGTGGAGTTAGGTTTTATAACTGTTTCGTTGTTTCCAAATTCACCTCTTCAGTTAACATATTCGAACACAACTATTTTCAAATAATGATATCTGTTATTAACCATAGATAAAAACTAGCAATTCGCAACCTTGAAAAGCCTATTTGTCCATGTCAAAAATCTTTTGTGTTTTAATGTAATATGTGTGTTTATAAGTAAACCCCCATATCTTCTAAGGCTGTACGTTCAAATTGTTACGGATATTGCAAGGTCAATGACGTTTCAGAAAATCCAACAGATAGAAAAATATATATGGTTTATCTTTCGTTGAGAGCAATCATAACATTTGTAGAGAGTCTATTTTAAATGCATTCCATTTACCCCACAACTCTTTGTGCAGGTAATTTCAAGCTTGAGTGTTTATTATTAATATATATATATATATATATATATATATATATATATATATATATATATATATATATATATATATATATATATATATATATATATATATATATATATATATATATATACATATATATATATTTTTTTCTGCGTACACTTTATTATCGTTTATTAATTTCACGTAAAAAAATACGACCATTAATAGATGATCTAACTTGGTTATCTAAATCTTTTTTAAATTTAGACCGGTGCCATTGAAGGACAGTATGCCATTAAATATGGACATCAAATAATTGTAAGTGAAGAGGAATTGGTTGAGTGTCAAGCAAAGTCTTGTGATGGAGGCCATTCCTTGAAAGCATTTAAGTATGTAAAAGAAAATGGTATATCAACAAATGCGTCTTATCCTTATACTTCCTATAATGGTGAAGTGGGAGCATGCAAAAGAAATAATGATAGTACTGCTGTAAAACTCATTGATTACGTCGTTGTACCTCCAAATGAAGAAGCATTGAAACAAGCACTTGGTAAGTTTATTACTAGTACATAGAAACCAAAACGGATATCACAAATATTGGAGACCTACATATTCATAGCTATATCTATTATGCTTCTTCTTCCCCCCTTTTTCGAACTATGAATTTTTACCTGTTGGTCTCTGTATTATTCGGTTTCTGTGACTTTTGACTGCAGTTTTCTGTTCCATTTTTCTAATGGCCTCCCAATTTTTCTTCTGCTACAAGGCTTGTTGTTCTTCTAGACAGACCGATAACATTCTTTTCAGGTGTTCATTCCTCGTTATTTTCCATGTTTTGTCCATTTGATAATAGCTCTGGATGGTAATTCCTCTCCTATGCTGTTGTTTAGCAGTCTGTCTCTCAATGTTAGCACGTTTGTCGCCCGTTTATTTCCTTTCCATGTATGTTCTCACGTGTCTGCTACGTTTATTAAAGTGGGTCTTACTTTTGTTCTGTATACCCCCACTTTCCTTTCTATAATTATTTGTAAATTTGAGTCTAATAATTGAGTGATTTCCTTTCGTTGTGGTCTAAGGAGGTCACTTTCCCACTTTTCAAGGCATTCCGGGTATTCACTTGCTTTTGCAACTATTTGTAAAACACAAGTATCGGCTATTGTACTGCGCTTTCACTGTAGCCACTTTGTTGTTCCTCCCTATCTTATCATTTACTATTACAGTTGACAGTTTGAATGTACTGGTTAATAAGGTGATGCAAGGTAATTTTTTTGTCTCCTATCTTAAGTATCAGTAGTAAAACACTCTCCAAACGTTCTACTTAGTTTTTTCGGTCATTCATTATTTGTTTGAATAATTTTCGAAGCCATATGCATAATATTAGTGTTATGGTTAGTTCGTCTTGTGACATTTGAATTATATCGCCATTTTTCTTAATGTGAGCTTCCTCCACTTCTTCTCATATGAATTATCTCATATCTTTGTTCTGTCTCACCTATTACGTAAAGTGTTTATATTAAATGTCAAGTTTTTAATAAGGATTGATTGGGCCGATTACTGTTGGTGTGGACGTTACCGATTTTGCAAGATATCAAGGAGGTATTTTCAACTATCCCAAGTGTAGCGGTTATGCTAATCATGCCATGCTTGCTGTTGGGTATGGTACCTACAATGGTCTTGACTACTGGATCGTGAAAAACTCTTGGAGTACAATCTGGGGAGTAGATGGATACATTTTGATGGCCAGAAACCAAAACAGACAGTGCGATATCGGAGATTTCCAAACTTATCCAATTGTTGCATAGTTAAGGAACTGTTATTGTTCTAAACAATAATTGTATTTGTTTATAGATTCGTATAGTATGTGACAAAATAAATTGTGATTTTTACGCTATTAGTGCTTTGACTTAAAGGAATACTTTGCACCTTCTAGAAGAAAAATCTTAACTGAAAACTTGCTATTACTCAGAATATTGCAAAAAGGTAAATAGTTATCTCTATTCACATTGGCAATGTATACTGTTGCAATGCGTTTTTACTAATATTTAAAACACAATATTCAAAATGCACACATTTTTAATTATGAAAAAAAAATTCTAATCATTCTGGCGGATACAAATTGTCAGGAGCTAGAGGCTAAATATGACATAGTCGGCGATGTCGATGACAGTATGGCTAAGGTGTAATATATATTGCTGAAATTTTCTGCACACTTCACTTAATATTGAAGAAGATAATGATCCCGCCCACATTTTTCGAATAACCTCATATTTATTTTATTTTCCTTTGAAATTTTATTGTTTTTTTATATCGACTTCCCTCCATCTTCTTTGTTTTATATATTAGGTGTATTACTTGTTACGGTACAGGTAATTTCTTCGGGCATTTCTCTACTCTCTCTACAAATCCTATCTGTAAATTGTTATGTAACAGCTATACTAGTTTAATTGACATAAATCAAAAAACATAGTAAATAACATACGTTAATACCCAAAGTTAAAATTTATTGCTAATTAATTACTGAAGTTCTACTAGGTAAGCGAATTTATGCTCCCAGGTCTTTCTAGCAAACAAGTGCTAGTTGAGCTTTAGGCAAATGTTGGCATAGCCTTAGTTTTTTGGTATCTTGAAGTGTATGGATCAGTGGAATATTTATGGCTAACTTATATTCAATGCCATAATAAGAAAATAAAATGAAAATAAACATAGGGTAATCTACTTTTTTTCATATACCTCTCCTACAAACAACAACCAATTTGCCGGTTCTAAAAACTGCAAGCATAATCGCTTAGACAGCTGAACGTCTAATACTTTATTATTATCAAAATAAAAGTGTGGGAAACACCATTCGCGTGGTAATCATTGCATAGTAAAATCGTTCATTCAGACGCAATATGATTTATTTTCATTAACTCAAAATTTGTTAGACTAGACCAGAGCATAGCGGCGCATTCGTTTGCAAAATTGTTTTAATTCATAATTTTTTTTTAAATGTCTGGGGGGTCTTCTTGATTATAAAATGGGAAGATGACTCTTGATATCTTTTGACGGTATTGTTTAGACAACGAAAAACTATATAGCCTAGAAAAAATGCATTTATTGCAATTAATTTTTTTTTTTTACAATATTTCGAATGAAAAAAGTCCTCACCCCCATCATCGTATCTCCAACCCATTAATTGCTATATACTTTCAAAAATTGGAAATAGCCTAATTTTCTTGAATTAATTAATATAACTTAAAAATTGAAAATATATTAAACAAAATAGCCCAAGTAAATTTTAAAAATATTGTTTAGTTGTATGTTTTTTTTACATTATAACAATATGCTCCCTATGCGCCTACACTTTTGAGAGAGGAGTATCTTTATCCCACTCTCATCTCGATGTATAAGATAAGTAAGAGAAAGGCAGACAACGCACTTGTAAAATTTTTTGAATGAGAAACGGTTTACTCATTAATATAATTTTTTTACATTAAATTCTATAAGCAACAGTAATGTTATATTTTTAATGTATTGCCGCTGAAAAATCGCTAAAAAATTGTCGTCTGCCTTTGTCTTACTCATCTTATACATCGAGATGAGATTGACATAAAGATACTCCTCTCTCAAAAGTGCATGCGCCTGCAAAGCATATTGTTATAATGTAAAACAAAACATAGAACTAAACAAAATTTTTAAAATCTATTTAGGTTATTTTGATTTATATAGATGAAATTTTTGATAAAAAATTAAAAATTATAGCGTGTCAATTTTTAAGGACATTAAAAAATTACGAATTAAAACAATTTTGAAAACGAATATGCCACTATGGCCTGCACCAAACTATGGTGAGCGATTTCTTAACAAAAGAATCGATACCCGGAAAAATTGAATAAAAAAAGTCGACTAAAATATCAATAATCGCAGGAAAAATATTGATCTTTTGAAAAAGATATCTAAGTCGAACATCTCTTCTCTGAAATCTAAACACAATATAAGAAAAAAAATCAAAATTCACAAATGAATTCGAACGAATCAAAACACAAACAACAAAATCTGAATGCATCATAAAATTTCGTAAGAAAAAATTTTAATGGAATAATTAATAGTAATACCAAACTATAAAAGAGTTAATACATAAAACATTTTTTAAAAAAATATAACCGACTTCCACCTATAACTAAAACGCTAAAAATAATTTTAACAAAAACAACTCTAGCAAATAAATAACACATTCAATGTTGTTAGGTACCTACCCAAGAAGTAAAAAATCTCAACATTAAAAGGTGCTCATTCTGTACAAATTAATTACCTACCAATCTAATATATTTTTGAAGTGGGTGCCAAGCAAATCTAAAATCCTTCATTGCGTACTTATTTACTACTTCATCAAACTGGATGGTTGCTTAGCACCGACTTCAAAAATATACTAGATTGGTAGGCAATTAATTTGTACAGAATGAGCACCTTTAAATGTTGACATTTTTTACTTCCTGGGTAGGTACCTAACAACATTGAATGTGTTATTTATTTGCTAGAGTTGTATTTTGTTAAAATTATTTTTAGCTTTTTAGCTTTAAAAATGTTTTATTTTCAACTTTTTAGATTTTTTGTAGTCAGGTAGTTTTCATTCCTTATTTTTTATTTTGTATGTATAACCTCAATAGACAGGACCAGGTAACATCGAAAGCCTCAACATTACACAATGATACATTTTCATTTAAATTAACAGGTAAATGTTTACGAACAAAATGTACTAGTACGCGTTGACTTAATAAGCTCAAAATATATTTATGCCTTATGGACCACGCCATGTAACCTTTTTTCAATTCCACTCTACCCTATGTACCAACCATCCTGTACATACGACTGCCCACGGACAAGCATAAGTTTGTTTGCTGCCTTCTGTAAACTATAGGACGGAGTAGAATCCATCCCATATTTACGGAGTCAAATCGGTCCTATATTTCAACCATAAAGAATTTTATTTTTAACACTTTATATTATCATCCTGTGTAACATTAATTCCTCTCTACACTTTATGCAACTTCTATTGGGCTATAAAATAAATATTTTTTTAATAACACTCTATAAATATAATTCAACTTCATCATATATTTCAACCATCCTCCTGTATATGATTTGTGTACGTGCATATTTATAACAGTTTTTTTAATCACCCTATATAATTTTAATTTCATATATTTTCCAACATTTTTATACCACCAAACGTCCACTCTACTCTATATACCAACCATCCTGCATATACGGCTAAACGGCCTTACCTATATTTCAATCATCATTTAAATGCAACTCCTTCTATCACTTTACTTTGTGATTTTGTTTGCTATAACTAAACATCCTGTGTATAAACGCACCAAATAGCAGTTTAGAATTTGACATGTGTTGTCATTGAATTTTCTATTAGGCCGGGAGAACATGAAAACCAGAAGCACCGTCTTCGCAAAATGGAAAAATTATCATTTCAATAGGTTTTTGCCTGGTATACAAACAAAACGAGCTTGGTACTCATTGATTAAAGGAGCCGAAAATACTATGCTTTACTACCTATATGCTTGAAATGTACATAGAAAATTTTCAAATTCGCAATTAAAACTTCCAGTGCATAAAATTCCCGCACTATTACGTTGGAATTAAAATATTTATGAGGAAATGTCCGTTATGTCATTTCGATGAAATTTTGGAATTTTCGGCGATTTTCTGCAGAACTGCTAGTCGCAGAAAAGTATATGAGATCACCTAGGGATCTTCCTTAATAGATTAAACGTTAAAAAACTATACATATCTATAAGGAGTTTTGGAAAAATCAACCAATATGTTAGGGATATTGGTCGATTTCCATGCACGCATGTGCTCATTCACAAATTTCATCACTTTACCAATAGAATTCTTTTCCCAAATTTGAAGTTTCACCAATCCGGATATATACTCTATTAAACAAGACCATACTCATATGTTCATCACAGGAGAAGAAATCAGGTAGCATACACACAAAAAAAATACGCGACGAATTGATAACCTCCTCCTTTTTGGAAGTCGGTTAAGAACAAGAAATATTACGATTTTGAGGCTATAGATAAGAATAAAAATAAATCGACCTCAGATGCCCTATATACTTTTCTTTCAGAGAGTCTATGCAAGATTGTTACTATTCAGTCTCCAGACAATGACTTTGTAGAAATAGACATAGAGTGTAACTCAAAGTTTTTCCTAAACAAATTAGAACGTGTTGTTAAAAATCTATCGAGGTACTATAGCTAACAAAGTTATGCATATATTAGTTTATGAACAACTCAGTGGTTACCACGGTCAGGCAGGCTTTAGAAACAAACACTCCTGTGAAGGTACCACTCCGTATGTGTTTGCTAAGTAGAAAAAAGAAACCAGTAAGTGTGTTCACTGATCTCAAAAGAGCTTTTGAAACTGTCGATAGAGAAATATTGTTGAAAAAGTGTAAATCAAAACGGGTACGATTCTTCAATTGTTAGGGAGCTATTCAGATAATCGTTACCAACAAACAATAATTGAAACTAAATTATCACATAAAATTGATGTGAAATATTTTTAGTAAACATTAATGATGCACTGATCTACGCATAAATCGAGTGGCTAAAAATGATGAAAAGTGAATTAACAATTATTAACAAAAATTTCTGTCGATAGTAACAGAAAGTATTGTATATTGAACAAAGTGTAGTAAGCAATTTCGTAAAATTGCCCGGAATACAGATTCTTCCTCACAGTTTTTCTGAGAGAAAGAGATGTCTATAAAATGGTATTCCTGTATAAGTAATGTATTGTATATTGTGATCTGTGTATGGAGACGTTTTCAAGTCGTTGTCAATGTTAGTGTTGTTTTCGGGCTTTTTTCTAAAAAATTTTCGCTATGTCAGACACTGACAATTTGTTGGCGTTTGGTATAATCGTTACCAACAATTGTGTGTACAGTGTTTTGTGTGACTGTGGCCATTCTATTGAAACTTCAAGATTAGTAAGGAAAAAAGAACATCATATAACATCCAGAAGACATGTGGACAAATCAAATTTGGCCAATCATGTATTAACGAGCACCGGCAGCCATTAGATGAGATCTTGTTGAAAATACTTTGTATGAGTAAACATTCGGAGCACTTGATTTGGACTGGAAGAATTTACTGCTAACAGAAAAAAAAAAAAAACGGTTACCTATCAATGTCGCCAAAACAAATTGTCAGTGTTTTATCAATATAGCGCCTCGGATGATCCAGACTCGGATGTCTATACACAGATAAGTGGAATACTGGTTGATCATTTTATAGACATCTCTTTCTCTCAGAAAAACTGTGAGGAAGAATGTGTATTTTAAAATTGCCTTACTACACTTTGAATAAGTTACAGGAAAAAATTTGGAGGAGAGAAAACCCATGAATTATTAACAAATTGGTTAAAATGTAATAAATAAAAACATAATACATTTAAAACAAAGTGTATGGTGATAGGAAGCCAGAATAACTGTAAAACCTTTAAAGATAAAATATTTAGTATTAGTATAGATAGTGAAAACACAACATCAAATATTTAGGAATTCAAATAGATTAACATTTAAGTTCAGGCAAATGTGCAAAAACCTAGGGAAAAAAATAGGACTTTTTTCAGAATAATGGCTAAATTGACGAATTGGGCGGGAAGAATATTATACAATTCCATTATATACCCCCATTTCACGAATTGTGCGTCTCTTCGGCTGGCATGGAACAGAAACGACATCAACAGACTTCAAATCCTGCAAAACAAAGCAATGAGAATCATTTTGAGATGTGACCCATATACAAAAGTAATAACATGCTAAAAGATTTGAAATTAAATTAAATGTTTACCAAATAATAGAAGAGGCCCGCCTAATATTTATATGCAGGGCAATAAAAATAAGTTACCTAAGTCTATGCTAGATTTTTTGAAGAATAAGATTCGACATGACAGCTCGACATTTGAGAACTGGCGATAATTATTATATAGATGTCATACGGCTACACTTCAAAACTCTCTATTTGTCAATGGTTTAAAGAAGTTCACTAGTTTACCAAGGCAATTTCTAAAAAGAAACTGATTACTTTCAGATATAGAAATCACATGATGTGTTTTTTTTTGTTTATAAAATTTATATATATATATATATATATATATATATATATATATATATGAAGAAATATTTATCCGGGAATACATCCGTTCGTTATATTGATTCATGTTTGAATCCTGCAGACGTTTCGCCAAGGTCTCACTTGGCATTATCAATGCGTTGTTACGGTGAACTGAGAGGTGATCTGAGATCTTTATTGGTAATTTAAACTAGGCTAAGCCTTACATTTCTTTTACATGATTGTGTAAACTAGTATTAATGGTGATGTGTGGGGTGGTTGAGTGTGGTCATCATACCTGGCTAGACCATGTCTTTGATTTCTCTTAAAACGTTACGATGCGTTACAGGGGCGGGAGGGGGTCATTCTTACAATACGTTACGTAACATTATTTCTTTTTTTATATAAAAAATTAGGGAATTAAAACTCCCAAATTGGCAACCATTTTCGTTTGCGTTTTACGGGGAATCCCTAGATTGTGTTGTACGTCATTTAATCTTGTTTTTGTTGTCAGTATTCGTTAGTGTTTATGCAGAAGCACATTGCTGTAGTCGGTGTTATTAAAGTGAGTTCATAGACTTCATACTGTAATGTCCTCAAAAGAAGGAGATTTGTATCATCAGCTGTTCTTGACCTATAAAGGCTCTGATGCTGACTTGCCAGCGCAACTATGTCAAAAAAATGCCAGAGAAATTTGGAAAACGGCTAAAGAAAAACTAAAAAATAAAGTAAAGTTTATAGAACATATAAATGATGTTATACGAGAGTTGAAGGTGAAGGCCACGAAGAAGAAAGCAACAATGCTTAGTTATTTTACACAAGTAAGTTTACTATTAAAATGTAATAATGACATAAGTATTATATTTAATCCAAACCTTGATTTTTCATAAAAGAACTGGTCATAAATATTTTATATTTCTAGCTACCTATGCAAACTTTAAGCACGCCAGCAACACTAAGGCTCAATGTTCCCTCGACTTCTCGTGTTCCTCAACAAAAACAGGTGCATCTGCTTATATATGTTGTATATTATGTTCTTTTTTATCGCATGTGTCAATAATACCAATTCTTAATTTATTTTCTCTTGGTCTATAGGATTCGAAAGTTGTAGCTTTATCCACGTATTCATCTCTTATGGAATCAATTGTCGCAGTCGCTGGACATGAAAGCACTGCTGTCAAACGAAAGATGAGCGATACCCACGATGAGCAAAGTCAGAATACTGATGAAGAAACTGTGGAGACTGTCTACGGAACCAGACAAGACTTTGGTTGGTTCGGTCATCACAAAAAATGTTCCAAGCAAACCGGCTCAAGAAACTCTTATGAAGAAAATTGGTCTACTGCAACAAAGAATAAATGTTCTCACTGAAGCAAGGGACACTGGTATGGCCAAAGATGATGTTCATGACGAAATAAAAAAGCTACGCAAAGAGTTGAAAGAAGAAGAGAAACGTTTAAAGAAAAAAAGAGATTCTGCTAAGCGTGCAAAAAAATTTCGAGCCAAAGAAAATCTGGAGAAATCTGAACGTTAGAGAAACAATCCTGCTGCAGCACAACCTCGAACTGGCCCTGGACAGCCCCTTTTAGTTGACTCGCAACCTGCTCTTTTAGAGACCATAATTAATATTGCCATTCATGGCAGCGCTGCTGATGAACGCCGCCGAACAGAGATGATTAGGAGTTGTCTCACTCTGTCCGACCTGCATGAGAGACTGTTGTTAATGGGATTCCAAATTTCTCGAACCGGCACATATCTTCATTTACTCCCACGGATTTCTAACACACAAGAGGGAAGAAGACACGTACGTACTGTACCCGTAAAGTTAGCAAGACCACAGACCGAGATGCATAAAAAGCACGAGGACGGGGAATTTTGCACTGCTACAGTCAGGTCATTGGAATCCCTCGCTTCGCGTCTGGGACCGCAGCAAGTATTCGTTCTCTCACAAGACGATAATTCACGTGTACCAATAGGTTTACCGGCAGTGAAAAGTCAGAGCCCTCTTTTAATGCATATGGAATACAGAATACTTTTACCTGATCATGACTGGGTTGTGGCAGAGCGGCACAAACTTATTCCTTCTGTATACGCCGGCGTCAACGTAGAACCTAACAATTTCGGTAAGGAATAAGCTGTTGGGTACAGCGGGCCGACACACATATCCATAAGGAGCGGGAAACACTCATCCTCCACAGCGAACACCCACGCTTATGATTTCGAATCACTTTTATCAATACCTTCATTCAAACCCCTAATGATGACAGAATCGAACACTGTGAAGCCAGTAATCATCATCTTTGTAGATGGTGGGCCGGACGAAAACCCGCGTTATCGCAGTCACGAACTTTGCGATTGAACACTTTAAAAAATACAACCTGGACGCCCTGTTTATAGCGACTAATGCTCCTGGGCGGAGCGCATATAACCGAGTTGAGCGTCGCATGGTTCCCCTCAGCAAACGACTGGCAGGCGTCATTCTGCCTCATGAACATTTTGGTTCTCATCTCGACGACAAAGGAATGACTACGGATGATGATTTGGAAAAACGCAATTTTCAGCACGCTGGGGAAACACTTGCAGAAGTGTGGAGAGAAATGAAAATTGATAATTACGACGTTTCGGCGGACTTCAGACAGCCCGAAGATAGCATGCAGGATCCAGTAGAACCAAATCTGGCGTGGTATAGCGTTCACGTCCGTGAATCGCAATATTTCTTACAGGTTATAAAATGCGCGGATGAATCCTGCTGTTCACCACCGAGAAGTGCATTGAAATCTGTGTTTACGGATACTTTCATGCCGCTACCTTGCCCAATACTTCAAACCCCAAGCAAGCTCGTAGTACCCAGTTTGCTAGACAAAGGAAAATCCAAGTTTTCGCTACTTCTTGTGAGGTTGTCCGTTGATTTGTCACCTCCTCTAGAAGGGTTTAAACAGATGCCTTACGATTTCTTTTGTCCATCTGTACAATCCGACCTAAAGAAAAAAGTATATCCAACCTGTGGGATCTATTTTACATCTCACAGGAGTGTTCAAATGCACTGTCGTTACGTGCATGGCAAGACTGTCCAAGACTGTGAAACTAGAGTACGGCTACAGCGCCTTGCTGCCAGAATGGCAAATGAGCTTCGCTGCATTGTGCGTCGTTATGAAACATCGTCTGAGGATGCTGACTGGCTCGACGAAGACGAAGTTGATGCAAGTGGCTTAACAATTCCAGAAACGTCTTCGTCTGCACTCCAGGTGCCAGTGATGAAAGAATCTGAGTGGCTAGCAAACCCGTGGACAGAGGAGCAGTAATTTCAATCGAATTGTTTTTATAGACCTACTTAGATACTTGGTTAATAGTTGATTATTTTTTAATTTTGTTAAGAATACGATTTTATTTCGGGTAAAATGTTTAATTTCAGTTGGGTTTCTGTTTAAAATTGCATTGCCAAAGGTTAAAATAAATATGTTATTTTATTTGAAGACTTTATTAGTAAAAAAAGCTAAAATACTTAGGAGAATGAAGGAGAAAAACAATTGTGTGAAAAGTCAAAAATTTATAAAAGAATAAAGAAAATACGCAGGTTTTGCGAATTAAAAATCTCTTGTTTTATTATAAGGCAATTAAAACTATACCAAGGATAAAAAGTATAACATTTTTTGCGACTTCAGGGTAAAAATGATCACTTGAGTGTTACGTAACGTTTAGAGAGGGGGTGGGGGGGTACAGAAAAACGTTACGGAGCGTTACAGTGGGGGGAGGGGGGGTCAAAAATCTTCAAAAATTGCGTTACGTAATACTTGAACGCTCCCTAAGCTATATACCTTGCCTATGAATAACTCTATCTACTGGTGAAAACCGCATGAAACTCGGTTGAGCAGTTTTTGTGTTTATCTCGAATGGACTGACAGACGAGGCGGAGGAATTTGTATATTTTACAATATTTGTGATAGTGATGAGTGAAGTTGCGTTTACACAGGCAAACTTTTGTTCGTGCAGATATCTGTGCAGACTTTAGAAAAGGTCAAGGAAAGTGTGTGCGAGCCAGGCAGATTATGGTCTCAAACAACTATCACTGCGAACCTTAGTGTAGTCAGCATTGAACTTAATATTAATTCAAAAAACATGTCAGTTATTATTGGCAGCTGCAGCTTGAATATTATTCAACAAGAAGAATAAAGGATAAATTTGGTTGTAAGAAATAGTGGTTAAAACAACGTACGTATTTACATATAAATGTATCTACTGATTTAGCTTGGGTAGATGATGGAGATTATAGAAATTATTTACGTATTGACATAGATAATTACAGAGAAACCTTGATTACCGACCATAAATATAATTACTTTTATGTTTTTTTGGGCAATAACACCACAATAGAAATAAAATGACGTATATTGCAGGAATACCAAACGTTTCAAAGTCTATTCTGACTTCGTTGTTAATGGCTTTATATTTATTGATGTAGATTGCAAAATGAAAATTTAAAGGTAATCTTGTGCTAAACTATCTTTCTTATGTAGATTATGTAGATGAAGATATGTAGATAGAAAAAATAATGCGTTCCATATCGAAAAAAAAAACAAAATGTTATGTATAATGATTGTTCAAAGAAAATTAGTTACATAGGGTTACAGACAGTGTATTAACTTCACCTTGTCTTCTACCCTCCACCTTGAATGGGAATTCAATTTGAAGATTAATTGTGACACACAACTAATTATTGTTTACTACAGATAAGTCCAGAGCGTTTGCTTTTCCTGACGTTTTAAAATTTGGCCAAAATACCACACAGAATTATCATTAAATAAACCTAAGATACAACAGTATCCCATGGTTTCACCATTTGTCTATAGTTGTTTTCTCTTACCTCCTCGTCCACTGACAAACATAATTCCAAAACCTCCATTAGATCTTCCACAAACAAGCTCTTCGATATTACTGTAGTTTCCAATCCCATGATCGAAGCGAAAGACACAATCTCCTACACTATAGTTTACACAGGTACTGTCTCGAACCCCTAAAAGTCATATTCCACAACGCTCTCCAGAAAATAATTTCTTCCACGCAGAAGTTAAGGTTATCGAGGATCTTGGAGTAGTAAACGATGTGGGAGTGATTTCCAAAATTCACTGAGAGTGAGATTTGGCTTTAGTCACCTGAAAACAATAATCGAGGATTGCTTTAGTGTAGAGCTTAAAGTTAGAAATAACTTGCGGTCCATTAGCTGGAGTTATTGGAGTGGTGCTGGGGGGCAGAATCTGGATTTTAGTGAACTTGAATACTTCACGAAGGTCGTCTTATATGCCTGGACCCCGTAGGCAGCGGGGGGGGGGTCAGGGGTTCAAACCCCCCCGAAATGTTGGAATGTTTGGTTTCAAGATTCAATTATGTTGTTCATGGAATAAATTTTCAATTTATATAATTTTATATATTCTTGAAATACATGAACAAAAATATAAAATTTGTAGTCCTAATCAGATCAACACCAATCAAAAAAATTATCCAACCATCCCCCCCGAAAACCCACCCCGAAAAAATTTCCTGGCTACGGCCTTGGCTTGAAGGGCAATGAAGGCTAACAATATAATATAAAAAATGAATTAATAACCTCTTCCGTTTCGGAAGTCGGTTAAAATTAACTAAATAGTCAAAAATAGATAAAACATTGTCTTCTAAACGTTGTTTGTGGTATATTCTTGATTACTTTTATGTTTTTTTGGGGAATAACACCACAATAGAAATAAAACTATTGTGGTGTTATTCCCCAAAAAAACATAAAAGTAATAGATAAAACATTTTTTCAATATTAAAAGAATTCAAAGTGTAATCAAAAAGTTGAAAATAATTAACAAAACATAACACTACAATACGTTGTACATTCACTGTTGTTAAAACATATACTCAATAAAGGAGCTCAGTATGTTCCTTCCCCACTTTCATAAGGTTTATTGCTCTCCGCAATGAACGTAAATTAGATCGGATGATAACTTTCTCTCATCTTTCCTATTTTTGTAAAATATGAAAAGTTTTTTCTATAAAATACTTTACCAAGAAGTAGAATTACTCAAGTGCCCAAAACTTTTGTGCTAAAATTTGCAAAAGGGTTTTAAATGGTCTAATTAAAATTAAATCATAATATGCGAAAACACTCCGTACTTAAATCAAACTCCCCAGCGAATTGCCTCCAGCCAGAATAACGAACACTTATGATGCATAAACAATGATAGATTATAAAATATGAGGTCATTCACTTCAGCACTTATAGATACTTATAGATATACAAATTAGGGTGTGTTTATTAACTATTCAATAAGGATCTCCTCTTTACTATTTCGAAAAATGATTAATCTCCACACAATCTATAAAACTCCGCATATACAGGGTGCAACATATTGCAGTACATATTTTGGCAGGTCAATATGAACTAAATACTCTATTTTCTATAGTTAAGGACCTCTTGCATTATTATGTTTTTTAAATTTCTGTACATCTAGCAACCTTGCTGTGCGTGAATAAGACAGAACATAAAGAGTATACTAAAAACTTAAATGTATTTAAGTTTTAAATATCTATTATGGTTTTTCAAATATGTAGTTTTGTATTTATGGTATTCATTTATGAAGGAATATAAGTGTTACTTTACAATAGATTCTTAATAAATTCTTTCCAAAGAAGAGATTCAACAAACACACAATGTTTATAGGATATATTCATTTACTGATTCAAAAAAAAAAAAATATATATATATATATATATATATATATATATATATATATATATATATGTTCTGAGACGCTTCCGCGGTCATTATTATGAACTAAGCTAGGTTCCGGGTGAGAACCGCTTCTAAATTTATTAAATACTCGACGTTTCGACTCCTGCTTTGGAGCTATTATCAAGAGACAAAAAAATAAAATAGAGTTTCAGAGTCTAGATCGCACTCGGGGCCCCAACCTGCCTACTCCCTAAGAGTCACTAGGTAACTGAACTGAAGGTGAGTGTGCGCTGCTTCTTTTATATATAGTTATCGGTCGATTAGGAGAGGATGTCGTGTGATGAAGGAGCTGTGCGGTGAATGGTTGATTACGAAATAATGAACAATAATCCTACTACTTACTTAGGGAAAAAGACTCAGGAAATCACCAAAAGGACACAACGTCCTCTTGACGTCAAAAAAATCATCATTCCTTGTGAAAAGTCTTCTAAAATTCCGAAAATTTACGGACTACCCAAAATTCATAAACCGGACATTCCTCTTAGGCCCATTGTCAGTTCGGTACAATCTCTGACCCAAGAATTAGCCCGGTACTTAGCCAAAACCCTTCAACCTCTAGCCGAGCAAGCATTCTCGTACGTAAAGAACTCTTCTATCTTTCTAGATATGCTAAGTGCTTGTAGAATTTCAGAAAATGATATCCTAGTTAGCTTTGATGTTGTATCTCTTTTCACACATTTCAGAAACGTTAGATATTCTAAAAACTAAACACAATATCTCTTCTGCCTCATGGCAGAGATTCATTAGACTTCTTTCTACAACACCTCAATGGTATTAATTCTAATATAAAATTTACAATGGAAATCGAGTCCGATTCTTCTCTCCCATTTATTTATGTCCTGACAACAAAAACCAACAATGGCAAATTCTCACATACCGTTTATAGGAAACCAACCCATACCAATCGATACTTAACTGCCCAATCACACCACCACCCTGCCCAATTGAGTTCTGTAATGAAATCTTTGACTCTTAGATCTATTCGTTTAACAGATATTGATAATAGACAAAACGAACTTAATAATCTAAAACAAATCCTTCGACAAAACGGTTATCATCGGGACCACATTGCGGGTATAATTCATCAATCTCAACAAGCCCCTATCACACCAACCCCGTCAGAAACAGAACAACAACATCGAAAAGCCGTCCTTCCATACATTCGAGGAGTCACTGACAAAATAGCACGGATTTTACAACGGCATCAAATAAAGACTGTCTTCAACACCACTCAAACCATAGGCAACTTGACCGGTATCCCCAAACACAAAGTACCTTACGCGGATCGAGGAGTTTACGAAATTTCATGTCGCGATCGCCCACAAAGCTACATCGGTCGTACCAACAGGCGCGTTAACCATCGAGTATATGAACACTCTCAGTCAGTCAGTTCGTAAAAAAGATCCGACTTCAGCTCTCGCGCATCACCATATCCAAACAGGGCACTCTATAAACCTCGAGGACAGTAGGACTATCATATCTCTCAATTCTCTTAGGGCACCCACTATTCGCGAAGCCATCGAAATAGAGAAAAGACCTCTCTGTCTAAATAGACGCGATGACAGCACTCGCCTTCCCACAGCTTGGACCTCCGTAATTGCCAGATTAAACAAACCAGACACGCCCACGAACACCCAACCAATCACCGCACAGCCCCTTGTGTGTGTTTTAGGTGGTTTCCGGGAATTCATCCGCGTAGTTGATAACTGATCCCTGCCGGGATCGATGGTAAAATGACGACGTTTCGGCAGAGTCACATCTGCCCTCTTCAGGTCGGTTCGCATAATTCTCGTAGCCTGCTTTCGCTTCTAGTTACTCGAATACTAAGATTTTCAGCAGCGCTCGCGCTGTTATATAGTCGCGGCTCGGCGCCTATTGGTTGGAACCGTGAACGGCTGCGTGTGGTTGCCTCTGGGCGCTCAGTGGGCACGCCTCCCGCCTGCTGATTTGTTATTTCCGGTTGAGTTGTTATTGGACTGGTCCGGGCCGGTACGGTGTTTAATAGAATTCGAATAAGTTCTGAATTTCATTGCGTGCGTTTAGACTGTGAGGTCTCTTCGCTATTTCAATTGCCTCTCTTACGAGTCTTGATTTCGGGTTTCTATATTTGCCAGTACTCTGGTGTTCTCAAAGTCTATTCGGTGTGACATCGTGGTGGCGTGTTCCGCAATGGATGTTGTTTTTTCCTGCTTTCTTACAGCGTTCTGGTGTTCATCACGTCTAGCTTGAATTCTCCTATTAGTTTGCCCCACATAGGTTTTATGACAGTCTGCACATGGAATCTCGTACACTCCCTGTTGTTCTAAAAGGATCCTCGTCTTCGGAGTCCTCAACACCGTGCTTATTTTTCTGTCTATTGAAAATAGTATCGATATTGTGTCTCCGTAGAATTCTTGAAATACTGTCCGTGGTCCCCTTGACATACGGTAAATAAGTCTTGGTTATTGGTGTCTCATGCTCCTCGTCTGTTTGTCTCGGTTTTGACTTTAAATCCGTTTTGTCTCAGAGCTGTTTTTAAACTGTCTATTTCCTGTTTGATGTTATCCGGCTCAGCTAAGACGAGGAGCATGAGACACCAATAACCAAGGCTTATTTACCGTATGTCAAGAGGACCACGGACAGTATTGCAAGAAGTCTAAGGAGACACAATGTCGATACTATTTTCAATACAGACAGAAAAATAAGCACGGTGTTGAGGACTCCGAAGACGAGGATCCCTTTAGTTTAGTTAGTTTAGGGATCAGTTATCAACTACGCGAATGAAGTATACAGTACTTATTTTTAGAACATGCAAAACTTCAGTCAATTCTATGGAAGACATGTCTATTTGAAAGGTGAGAATACCTCACCGGATGACCCTAGCATTATGAATATATGAATAAACCACCGTTTGAAAGTAGAAGAGTTTCAAAATTTAAAGTATAAATACATATAAGTATTGAAAACATTTGGCCTTTCCGTATCAATTTTTTTGACGGGTCCATTGGAAAAATTGTTAAGGGGTGGTACCTGTGTAACTATATCCTTATAATAAATAATCTTAATGCAGACACCTATTTAAATTTCTCCGTTCCATACCTCTAAACTACTGAGCCTAAACATTGAGAAAATAGGAGAATATAGAGCCTCACATGAAATTTGTGAGAAAAGTAATGCACAATTTCTGATATTAATTTGGGGAGTGGCAATTTTGAATTTCACACAATTCCGTAATATCGCAATTAAAAGGGTTCTTCGTAAAAGATACAAATATAATTTATTTTTAATTTTACCATTTGATTGAAAGATTTAATAATTATTATTTAAATTTTCACCCATTCTCCCCTTTATCGTCCAAAATAATGAGCCTAAAATTCAGAAAAAATATTATATAGAGCTTCAATGAATGTTTATTTATGAAATAAATCGGAAATCTTAATCTTAGTTTTTGAGTCACAGTGTTTTTATGATGAGTCCTTTCATATAATGTACCATAAATACACCGAGTGAATGCCTATACATTTTAGACCAAGTAATTTCGGAGATAAACGATTGGATTTTGGTAAAATTTCTGCCCTAAGCTCTCCTGCTCAGTTCTGTAAAAGAAAAACCGTAATTCTATCTAAAATATAATATTTTAAATGTACAACCCGTCAATCGATTAAGCATATGTAATACCTGAAAAAAAAAAAACTTAATAAAATGTAGAAATTAGTAACAATATATTTTCTCTTATAGTTTCTAAATAAACAAATTGCTTAGATTTTCTTGACGCACCTCTTATTTCCTGACAATATTTTCAATATGCAGTTGTTCTTTTGAAATACATAGATTGTAAAATGAAAAGCAGATTTTTATCGCATTGATATAAACACACCTTAATTGGTATATCTATAAATGCTAACGTGCAACAGTTTCTATTTTATACTTCATAGATATATTCAGTTGGTTGTAGTTGTAGTTATATAAGCAACATGAAGACTATCATTGTTTTTGCTTCACTAATTTTCGTTATTTTGGCTGCAAATGATCCAAATTTGTGGAATGAATTTAAGGTAGGTAATTAGGGTTTTTGTAGATTTTAATTTAATTTTAATATCGTCTATTAAAAAAAATTTTGGGATTTTGAGTAATGCTAATTGTTGATAATGTATTTTATAGAAACAACATACCAAAACTTACAAAAATATAAGAGAGGAAAGGAAGCGTTTCTCCATCTTCCAATCTAATGTACGCATCATTGCTGAGCACAACAAAAAGTATGAACTTGGCGAAGAAACCTATTACATGGGAATCAATCAATTCACGGACATGACCGACAAAGAATTTGAATCTGTTTACCTTAGCTATATAGAGGGACCACCTGTAAACCCCACCAAAGTATTTGCAATGCCATCAGAAATTGCCGTTCCTGATGCCATAGACTGGAGAGATAGAGGTGTTGTCACTGCTGTCAAAGATCAAGCACTTTGTGGATCATGCTGGGCTTTTAGCGCTGTAAGAATATTTTTCATAATACAGAAGTCAATAGAGATTTTTAAGTGATATAAATTCAACAACAAACCGCATAAGCCATCAAGTAAAAATAATAGAATATAAGCGTCAATAGGCCTTTTCATATTCGAAAAAATTGTGAGTGGGCATGCGTCTACTTCTGTCATTTTTTTCGGACAAAAAAACATTGTATTTACATGTCAATGGTCTGAAAACTGACCGAAAAAAATGACGCATGCCCACACAAAATTTTTTAATATGAAAAGGCCTATTGATATAATTCTAACAGAAAACTCGTAGAAATAAATTAGTAAAGTGAAACTTTCTTTCCATCTATCGCATGTCGCATGACAGCAGGCCGCGGATTAGGAGGAGTAGAACGAAAGTGAATAGCGCTTGGCATAGCAGCCAAGGTCAGCATGGCAGCACATATTCTCACTCATTCGTTGAAGTGCTCAGCGGTATTTGTGTGTTTTGATCAGTGTATTGATGTAATGTTGTTGTTGACCTGATCGTGATAGACAATGATACAGTTAGTGAGTCAAAAAAACCTGTCAACAAAGGTAAAACCATCAATAGTACGAAAATATCCGACAATGACATGATTTTACGCCATAAGAGCAGAATGGCGAAATCATTTCATATTTATATTTGATGAAGTATTTTAATTCATACCGGATCAATTCTACATAAATCAAAAATCGAATATTTTTGCTAAATTTTCAGTTAAATAACACATTTCGAAAGAAAGTTTCACTTGGATCGTGGTTTCGTAAACCCACATAATGTTTTTTTGTGGTTCATATACCTCCAAAAATTTTTTTCCTGATATTGTGAATAATGCCGCCAATAGAAACGTTCTAGAGGATCAGAAAATCTTCGAAATAAGTGATTATAAATTTTGATCGTAACTTTTTGGTAGAGAAAAACTCGAAAAACTGATATAAAATGGTATTTTTTTTTAATTCATAATTTGATTGTAACCTAATCTTCCTTCTAACGTTGGGATTAGTTTGACTCAAGATTGACATTGACATAGTTCGTTAACCACAATCGTTTAATGGGTATATATACCATATATTTTGAAAGTTCATAAAATCCACTTCACTTTGTATATGCTGGATTTTGTTTCAGTGCTGGGAAATATATTAATAGTGCTTCTGAATATAGGGTTAATCGACTGACCCTCAGAAGTACAGCTAGTGGAAAAAAGCAATTTAATTAGTAACCGTAAACAGTATGCAGGTAACCATGAAACTAATAAACAAACGGAAAAATATACCAATAAGCACAGCTAATAAATAGGTAATTAAAAACCATATGATTATACAATTAACTATATAATATTCGTCTCGGGCCCACACCTCAAGAAAATCGTAGATGCGCCCATGTACCTTAACAGCTATTGTCAGCGCTCCATTGGCTGGCTGTACCACTTTTAATGCAGTATTTGCTATTATTTTATACCAATTTCTCGACATTGATGTGTACGTAGATAGACACGTTCTTTCAATTAGAATGGTCAAAACTGGGGGACGCTGTTTAAAAAAATTGTGGATGATATATCTCAAATAACAATTGCGTGATATAAAAAAGTCATATGTCAAAAATTGTCTTTCCTTAAAACAAAATCGACATGTAAGGGGAGTTTTTTCGAAAAACTCTCTCACTTTCAGAAAAAATTAATTCACTACTTTACTTTTTGAAAGTACTATATAAGTAAATTGACCATACGTCCCGTTTTGAACGGGAATGTGCCCTCTCTCGGTCAAGTGTCTCGTTGACAACAAGCAAAGCGCCAGGCCGCTAAATAGTCTCGTTATCCGGAACCGCGCGAAAATTTTAAATTACGGAGCTCGTGAGAAACGCGCGGGAGGGGAATCACAGATCGTCGCGTCAAATATATACCCATAGTGCTGAAAACTTAAAAATTGATGGCCAACAGATGAAATCATGCAATATTTTTAAATACCTGGAAACAACAATAAGTTCTAATACTAATTGTACTAATTGCATTAAGTTACACTTTTTCTAAAGAAAGAAAATTAAGAACTTGAGTTTATTGTCATTGTTAACCTATTAGCTGGTGTTTAAAAACTTATGTCCCGTTTTGAATATAAATATATTGTTAGTTTATGTATAAGGCATAAATACATTTAAATAATATATAAGTCGTTGCCGTACATACATTTAAAACAATTTCTTTTATTAATTTCAAAAAGTTGTTACTTCTCACTTTCCTTGTTCAAAAAGAAGTAACTCAAATTAATTTTTTATTCATCATATTCTTGTACAAATAGAACATAATTAACTAGTCATAACTTCTTCATTAAAAACTACATAGAAATTCATCATACATTTTTCATTATTTGACCCAGTAATACACATGGCTGGTCAAAATGGCTCATTTTTAAACACGGAGAAGCATGTTGTTTATTTAATGAACTTTGTGGAAAAGAAGTTCTGTAAGTTGAGTTGTCGTAAGATACCAGCAAATGGGAACTGTCAAAAATTTATGTGGCTATGGTAGACCTAAAATTAATTATGACACCACATTAAACGCTTTATTAACGTAGCAATTCCATCATGAGGAGATATGATGAGGATCCCCAATTGCTAAAATATGTTATGGCTTTCGATTAGGTTAATTTTTTGTTTAAATAGTGAAGTAAATCCTCAACTTCAGAAAAATTCTCCCTAAATACAAAAGATACACACTATAAGTCCAAATATAAATCAATGTTTGGGCCCTTATTTTTATGGGATCCATTTGAGAGCTGGGCGATATTTGCATCTTGTGTGGATCAATACTGACTAGCGTAATTCAAGCGGTCGCTACAGTATACAAATCAGAAGGTTTCTAAATACCGCCTTTAATTGAAGATGGATTAGTAGATATATATTTTGGTAGCATCATTATTATCATTGGTCACTGTAGGTGCAAAATTCACTTTAATTTTTTGACAAAACTAATGCTCTCTTTTAGTTTCTGTTCTAATCTGAATCAAAATATTTGCAATCGTACCATTCCGTTTACACTTTAATTCAACATAAATTTATTTCAGACAGGTGCCGTAGAATCACAATATGCAATCCAAAAAGGAGTCCAGGTGATAATAAGTGAACAAGAATTGTTGGATTGTTCTGTTGGTACTTGTAATGGTGGTTCCTCGTTAAACGTATTTATGTATGTCAAAAGAAATGGAATATCAACAAATGAGTCTTATCCTTACACCTCTGGTGGTGGTGGTGTCGTTGGGACATGTAAGAAAGGAAAAGACTCTGGTATAAAGGTCATTGATGGGGTGGTTATACCGCAGACTGAAGAATCATTGAAACAGGCAGTAGGTAAGCGATTAGTTCTTGTCACTTAATAAACTTCTATTAAAATAATCCTGCATAGCTGTCAATATTCATTGTTTTTAAATTCATCTCCTACATCTTTGTATATTAAATGTAGTTTGACATTATTTTGTTATGTGATTTGATTATATGCGATATTGTATAATACTTAAGATTTATTTCCGGTGTTCTGCCATAATTTGGTCCAACACTTACTCGAACATTGTGATTAAAAGAACCATGAATTCTCTTCTTAAGATCGTCTGACCCAATCACTTACTTAAGCTATTTTGGAGGTATTAACTAAAAAAAATACATATTACTAACTGATAACATTAGGTTTTATGAGAATTTTAAATTTATTTACTTCTTTCAATGAAACAGTTTTTTTATTTATAAGCAGGAGTTTTCATATTCGTCTCAAGTATCAGTGAAAATTAAATGGAAATATAAAATTTAATATAGTATACCAAACGGTTGACTCTTAGATGCGAAGCTGGGGACATGAAAAACAAGAGTTTATCCCTGTCTATATAAGAGTATACGTATGTGACGAGAAGTAAAATGCCGCAAATTGTTTTATCAGGCATTTCATTTTACAAACTTCTTTTAATTATAAATATTGTTTGCATTAGATTTGTATTCAAGGTAATTTGATCAGACACACATAATGCCATATATGTTTGGTGAACAGGTGGATTTACTGTTGTTAGCAGTATTCTGTCGCATATAAAATGGGTACAGGGAAACACAGTGAAATATAGGAATTTGAACAGTGGATTATGAAATATGATCCACTAGTTTTTTAATGAACAATTTTTACGCATACATTGAATTTTAGAAATCGACATTCTTGTTGTTCAATATTTTATCTCGAAGTGAATCTCGATATCTAGGAGTTTCAGGATGTGAAGATTCAATTCAAAACAAATATTAAAGTCAATTATATGTACTAAATACTAAATACCTAAATAATTACTTGGGCTTTCAATCAGTTGACAGGAGCGCAACTGATTGATCAAACACAAAAAACTTACTTTGTTTTCTATCACTCACTTAAATAAATGCGTATAAACTTGACTATAGTTTCGACACAGACTTAAGTTAACTTATATTTCTTGGTTTGAGAATGACACAAAATCTGTGTTGAAACTATAGTCACCTTTATACGTATCTAATCAAGTGAGTGATAGAAAACAAAGTAAATTTATTTGTGTTTGATCACTGACTATCACCTTTCTGTGGAGTATTATCATAGTTTGGCCAGATATAACTGTGGAAATGTAAATGTTCAAGTATAACAAATTATTAGTCTCATTAATAAAAACATAACTGCATAAAAAAACTTCTCATAATTGGAACAATGTTTTGTCAAAAAATCAATGACAAAAATCCTTAAATAGTAAGAAAAAAATTTAAACTACTAAACTTTCAATTTTAAGATAAATTAAGCCCAATCGATCACAAAATATCATCCTTACTTTTTCTCATATAAGACACGTAATATTTTGAAATTAATTTTCATCCTTTGTTCATTTAAATTACTAACCCTTTCAGGTTGATAATCGAAAACATGCTGATCAATGTAGACCCAGGAGCAAATCCTTCGATCTTGATGACCATTTTGTTGTATATAATAATGATAACTTATAATTTACTAGCCTCATTATGAGCTACACAACCGTCTTGTTTGAACAAAACACGTCCTAAATTAATAATTAGTGGGCCTGGGGCAAGGAAATCACTCGTTTTGTAGTTCACGATATTTATGAATTGCCCCCGAAATATTGGAATTTTGTATTTCAAAATTCAATTTTAACCAGTTAACCAGCATTTTCACATATATTATTTTAATGTTTTTATATATCCTGAAACTACATGAACAAATATATAAATTGTATAGTCCTAATCATTTCATCACCAATCAAAAACAAATACGGCCCTGCAGGTGACGTGTATCAGTAAGATGAATCGTGAATGGGCTTACGATATCTCGTATACAACTAGCATAAGTTAATTTCTATAAATATTGTATGAAGTAATTTTAATTAAAATTATTTGTTGAAGGACTTGTTGGACCAATTTCAGTGTACGTGAACGCCAGCAATTTTTCAAAGTATGCAGGCGGTATCTTCAACTATCCCCAATGTGGACAAAAGATTAATCATGCTATGTTAGCTGTTGGATACGGTACACAAAATGGCCTTGACTACTGGATTGTGAAAAATTCTTGGGGAAATCGCTGGGCGGATAATGGATATATTAAGATGGCTAGAAACAAAAACCAGCAGTGTGGTATTGGAATTACTCAATTTTATCCAATTGTACACTAGTCTAATAAATATATATTTTTCTTAACTATGATTTTTTAAATCCGAACAACTTTACTAAATGTTTGAAGACGGGAGATGTAAGACCGACATCTAGGAATGACAGAATGAGAGTATTTGCTAAATGTATTGCGAAATCATCTACATTTAGTAATTAGCAGGATAATGTTATAATTATTAGGATAATCAAGCAATAGTAAGTTTATTCCATTAGATTATGACAAGAATTCTTTAAAGATCATAAAATAAATAACAATATATTTTTAAAACCAGTCACACACAATGAAATAACCACGACAATATCTAAGCTAAAAAACAATTGTGCACCAGGACCCGACCAAATACCAACCACCACGATTAAAAACATTCATGAATATATAACTTCAAGACCTTAGCTATCTATGTGCAGAAATTCCTCACCAATTCAAAGAATCAATTGTCACCAATTTTTAAAGCAGAAGACCACAATAAGTTAACAAATTATAGGTTTATATCCATAATAAATAATTTCGCAAGAATTTTTGTGTGTAAAAGAAAGGCTGTTAAATTAAAAAAACACAAAGTCGTCAGTGACAGGCAATATGGCTTTACACAGAACTTGAACACCGAAAATGCTGTGGTAGACTTTTTAGAAAAGACAGTTGAGGATTTGCACAGATCGGAGAAGTGCTTGGCAGTATTCCTTGATCTTGCTAAGGCTTTCGTCACTGTCATTCATAACATTCTGCTTGATAAATTAACGGGATTTTAACGACAGACAAATAACTTGCTAAGAAACTATCTATCAACTAGAACACAAAGGGTGAAAATTGGCAACAATATAAGTTCTGAATCGACTGTTAAAATAGGAATTCATCAGGGAACAGTACTAGAACCAATATTATTTTTGTGTACATCAATAACATTTCAAATATTAACAAAGTTTTTAGGCATCTTGTGTGTTACGCAGATGACACAGTTGTTATTTTTACAGATGAAACATGGGATGAGCCCAAAAAGCAAGCAGAAGCTAATTTAAAACTGATAAATTCATTTTTAGATAACAATTTATTTGAATTTCCTGAATATCAAAAAAACTAAATTTATTTCTTTTACACCAACAATTATAGATCATTTGAAGAAGCGAGATGTAAGACCGACATCTAGGATTTTCAAGAGAATCAGTACATACAGGTTCCGAATCTGGAACCGTTCCGTGTAATTGCTGTTCTCCCTTAACTCCTAGGACAGAATGTCACGATAAAATTTTCAGGTTACTTCACCTGTCAGAGATATTGAATACTCTCTTCGAGATGTCATTCCTTTGAACGCAAGACAATATATATTATATATAAATATAATATATATTGTTTCTGGTCGGGAACAGCAATTACACGGAACGGCTCCAGATTCGGAACCTCTGTGTACTGATTCTCTTGAAAATCCTACATGTCTGTCTTACATCTCGTGTCTTCAAATTTAACGAAATGCATCAAATGCATTAAGAAGTGTTCGAGAGGACATTCAATTGTGGGAAGCGCAACTGATGAAGGTTCCCGACCAGAAACAATATATATTATATTTATATATAATATATATTGTCTTGCGTACAAAGGAATGACATCTCGAAGAGAGTAATTATAGATCAACCTAACGAATTTTCGTTGCAACTACATCATAACCCAGACTGTCAGGAGCCATGTGAATGTCCAAGACTAGAAAAAGTACTTTCTTTAAAATATCTAGGTGTTATTATAGACCAACATGGTCATAAGGAAATGCTGTCATAAAAAAGTTAACAATACTTTACAATTCATTGGTGGAATCCATTTTAAGATATTGTACAGTGGCGTGGGGCGATGCTTTTAATACAACTTTAAAATTTTACAAACAACACAAAACACACATCTGAAAATAATTTTCAAACTTTATGATGAAATCAAATATTAAACCTTAAACTAATTTTTATTTACCAAACCATTTTAAGATTATATTCAAACCAAACTCAATGTCAGTACAAAAACAAACGAGTAACCCGTTCGACTGCCAATATGGAATTAAATGTCCAATTTTTCAATAAAACACTAAGTCAAAGGTCCTTCTACTTTGGACCTTAATTATATAACCTAATCCCTATAGAAATAAAAAAATACCCAATTTCAGAAAATTTTAATTAAAAGTCAAAAACTACCTGTTATTACATCAACACACATTTTTTGACCTACTGTCAAAAAAACACTAAAACTCTCGCATGGAAAGTGACCATATCCCAACCATCTACTTTCTCACCTCATTGTTGTGTTGTATAATTGATTTCTCTGTTAATTTTAATTTTTTTTTCTCTGCTATTTCTTATTTAGTCGAATTATGTTTCCTTACCTGCAATCTATCATTTATATGTACATTTTACAACAGAGGCACACTGAACAGACACACAGACAGTCACGCCTAGGCAAAGTGTCCTTCTATCGTGTCTCTGTTAATTATTTAGAAGAATCAGCCCTACATTTTTGACGTATAATTGTACATTTAATGTGATGCTGATGAATAAATTGAATTGAATTGAATTGAAATTTAATAATACATTCCCATAAGTATTTGGAAAAAATATAATTTAAGCATTTTTTTGTAAATTCGACGTCTAAAGGGATGAGATCGCATATCAAATTGTGCACTTACGTGATCTTGATACAATTTTTTTTGGAGTATTTGGAATAAATATAGTTTAAGCATATTTTTTTTCTAAATTGGGAAGATAAAGAGATGAGAAGGGGCTACGAAGTTGTTACGAAGAGGTATAGGTATTGTATTGCTTTATATTCTTCATATTAGCAACATATAGCCTTTTATAAAAAATTATCCAGTCCGTCTCTGGTTTCATTCGAATTAGACATCGATCGCTGGGAAAGAAGAAAAAAGGAAGAGCCAGAAGGTTCGGATGAAATTAAAAACTTATATCGAAATAACTCGACAACTGTAAAACTGTAAATTTTTTCGTGCACTTTATATTTGTTTATAAGGTGAGTACAATAATTTTAATGTAATTTATTAATTTACTATTAGCAGTAAAGTTTTAATAGTTATAAACTTAAAGTGAGCTATGAGTATCTTCTTCTTCTTCTTCATGCTGTGTATAGGCATCTTTGCCTGTTTCTCTTCACATCCTTGCCTCTACTCAGTCACCTGGGAGGTTGTCACTCCACCTTTTCCTAGGTCTTCCAAGGCTTCTTCGTCCTGCTGGTGATTTGTCCCTTAATATTTTCACAATTCGTTCTTCCGTCATGCGGTCAATGTGCTCATTCCATTTTATCTTTCTGTCCAATACCCAGTCATTGATGTTATCTATCCCGCATGCTTGTCTTATGTTTTCACTTCTTCCTCTATCCATTAGTGATTTTCCCGCTATTCTTCGAACTATTTTCATTTCTGTGGTCTCCATTATCCGTTTTGTTTTAGAGGTCTCAGGTCGTGTCTCTGCTGCATAGGATAGTATAGGCCTGATTGCGGCCTTGTATATGCGGGCTTTGGCTTCAGTTCGAATGTATTTATTTCGCCAGATTGTGTCATTTAGGTATGCTGCTGCTCTTGTGGCTCTTGTAGCTTGGTTTCTTACTTCCGTCTCCACTTCCCCGTGTCCAGATATTTCGATTCCCAGATATTTAAATTTCATTTCCTGGTGAATTATTTTGTTATCCACCACAAGCTTGCATTTGATCGGTGTCTTGGAAGTAACCATTGCTTTTGTCTTTGCCGCTGCTATTATGATATTGAACTTTTTTGCTGTTTTGTTAAATTGGTACAGTAGCCTCTGCAGATCGTCCTCGTTCTCCGCAACCAGTACCGCATCGTCTGCATAGCACAGGATTTTGATCTCTTTATTTCCCATTTTGTATCCTCTTAGTTTACGTACTTGTTTTATGATTTCGTCCATCACGATGTTAAATAGTAGCGGGCTGAGAGAGTCCCCTTGTCTAATCCCATTATTTGCAGGTATCTGTTCAGTTAGGTCACCATCTATTTTTGCTTGGATCGTATTTTTTGAGTATATATTTTCGATTGTTTTAATGACATTGTACGGTATCTGTCTATCGTAGAGAAGGTGTATTATATCTTTTAATTGTATTCGATCGAAGGCCTTCTGCAGGTCAATGAAACACATGAAGGCTGGTCGATTATATTCGATCGATTTTTCCGTTATTTGTCTTATGACAAAGATTGCATCCGTACAGGATCTTCCCGACCTAAAACCCTGTTGTTCATCTGCTAATGATA
The DNA here is from genome assembly GCA_034190945.1 of Octodonta nipae. NCBI lineage: Eukaryota > Metazoa > Arthropoda > Insecta > Coleoptera > Chrysomelidae > Octodonta > Octodonta nipae. The sequence continues at coordinate 123,247,474 of CM067219.1, forward strand.
CACATTCATTTATTTTATTTGTTATTATCTTTGTGGTTAATTTCAACGTTGTGCATAGTAGAGTTATTCCTCTATAGTTCTTGGGCATTTTTTTATCTCCTTTCTTAAATAGTGGGATCGTAATGCTATTCATCCACTCATCTGGTATTCTGTGCTGGGCAAATATTTTTTTGACTAAGGTTGTTAGTTGTTGGTTTAGCTTCTCTCCTCCATATTTAAGTAACTCGTTGGCGATGTTATCCGGACCTGGGCTCTTTCTGTTTTTTAGTTTTTGGAGTGCTGTTTCTATGTCTTCCCTTTTTATGTCAGTCTCATCACTTATTACTATCTCTGGTGTATTTGGCTCGGTTTCTGTCTCTTCTTTCTTATATAGTTCTTCTAAGTATTTTACCCAGGTATCTCTCTCTATGTGTCTGGTACTGATGAGTTCGTTTGCTTCTGTTCTCTAATTTCTTATTAGTCGCCAGATTTGTTTTTGTAGCCCATAAAAGTCACTTTCCATTCTTTTGGAGAAGGTTTACCAGTGGTTGTCTTTCGTTTGTCTCACGAGTGCTTTTGTATCATTACGGATTCTCTTGTATTCTTCATATGCTTCTGCCGTTTGTGACGACATGTAGTTCAAGTACGCTTTCTTTTTCTTTTTACACTGTTCTTTGACCTTGTTGGAGAACCACGGTGTTTTGTTTGTTCTTTGTTTTTGCGGTCTTATAGTCCGAGTTCCAAGCGATTCACTTGCTGCTTCTATTATATTTTCTTTTAATCTCTTCCAACTGTTGTTAATATCGTCATTTTCTTCTATCGGGTTTTTATCGATTTTTTCTTTTAAACGGTTTTGCTATAGTTCTTTTATGGTTGTATCCCACATAGATTCGTTGTTTATTTTCCCTGTGTGTGCTCTTGGTTCTCTATTCCTTCTTAGGTTAAGTTTCATTTTGATTTTTCCAAGAAGCAGACTGTGATCACTTCCTACATTCGCGGAGTTTAATGTCCTTACTTCTTGTGTCTGTGCAGGGTGTATATATCTATTGGTTATAATGTAATCTATTGTTGATTGCTGTCCCCGGGAGTTATGGAAGGTGGTTTTGTACTGTGGTTTAAGATCAAAGAAGGTGTTATTGATTCTTAGATCACATAACGAACATAGGTTCGTCAGCAATTCCCCGTTGCGTTTAATATACTTTCGTTAAAGCGTTGTTTTACGCCAGGTATCACTTCGTTACCGATTGGTGCATTAAAGTCTCCAAGGATTATTATCGATTCATTCTGGGGTAGTGATTCTGTAATATTTTGAAGTTGTTCATAGAAACTTTCTCGCTCTTGTTTCGGTTTATTATCTTCAGGTGCATATATCGATATTATATTTAATTGTTGAGATTCTGTTCGCAGTTTAACGGTTAATATGCGTGACGATATATATTGACATTCTTCTATGCTGTTTGTAAATTTCTTGTGTATTGCCAGTGCCACTACTTCTTTCGCGCGTTCGTCCTTGCTGACTCCACTGTATATTTTTTTTTGGTTTCTTGAAGGGCGCAGATATCAATGCGATGATCTTTTAGTTCTATCATAACTTCTTGCTCCTTGTTGTTAAAAGTTTTTATATTCCAGGTAGCAAATCGCAAAACGTCTCTCCTCCTCCAATTCGTTAGCCTTTTTCTCGCATGGGTCGTCGTCTTTAAATCAGTCCTATTCCGAGGCAGGTTTGTGGGTCTATGAGCTATATTTGGTTTTCCGGTGGATGGGCTGCTAACCCGTTCCACCAACCCTCCTCCTTTTTCCGGGCTTGGGACCGGCAACACAATCGCTAAGCTACTCAATCCACCCAGCGATCATGCAGGCGGAGTTAACTATGAGTATGACAATTTTAATTAACATGTATAACATTTTATCAATAAAGGATGGAGCAAAAAGCATTAATGTCATGGAATATGTACGAGCCATATGTACAGTAAATCATTTTTGGAGAATTTGTTTGACTTTATTAGTTTTCCAAAGCCTTGCATCGAATCTCGTCGAAAGCTTATTAGATCAACGAAAAGAATAAACAGTTCAAAGTTTATCTGATATGTGCTAAATGTGATATATGAGGTAGAGATTTAACTAAGTGATGATCGATTACAAGTAATTGATTATGTAAATAAAGATACATATACGTGTTCATGTGTTCGCGTTTTTAAGACAACTAGCTGTCGCCCAGTGGTCGAAATTCGACCAATTGCGTCAATATCTCTGGCAGGTTAAGTAACATGAAAATTTTATCGTGACATTCTATCCTAGGATTTTAGGGAGAACAGCAATTACACAAAACGGATCCAGATTCGGAACCTTTGTGTGATAGATTCCTCGAAAATTCTAGATGTCGGTCTTAGATCTCGCTTCTACAAATAAGTAACGAAATTCAAGTTTTTTTCAGATATAATTCATAGAACTTTATTTGTGTTCAAATTCGTAATTCTTAATTTAATATGACAACAATTCAACTGCTAATGGGCTACCCTACATATTTATTTTTTCTAACCCCCCTGTATAGCTATAATTGCACTCAATTCTCTAACATTTATTAAAATCCTCATTATAATAATTCCATCTCATTATATATTTCCACCACCCTGTATATGCAACTGCTTATGAACCACGCATAATATTTTTTATTTTTCAACCACCGGGTAAACCATTCTGTATATGCCACAGCCTATGACCCACCATATTTACTCTTTTTGTTTATGAAATTTTTAATTATCTTTTGTAACTATAATTCTACTCCGAACTATATTTCAATCATTATATATATGGAAGCCTTCGTGTTCTACTCTATAAATCATTTCCTTTTCTAACATTTTTTATCATCATTCTGTATATCTATAATTGCTTTTACCCTATATTTCATCTTAATTATATATACAACTACTTATGGGTTACGAAATGTTGCATTTCCATTTCCGCCACCCTGTATATGCATCTATGTATAACATTTTTTGCACCACCTGGTATAACTGTAATTTTACTGCACCTTCTATTCCAAGAACCCTGTAAATTCAACCGCTAATAGGCTTTTCTATATAATTATTTTATTAGTTATAATTGCACTCTACTCTATATTTTAAACACCCTATATATGCAACTGCTCATGTGCCACCCATGAAAAAAAAATTTCTAACATATCTGAATCGCCCTGTATAATTATAATATTCAACGATTACTTTACCCAACAATAACAACGCTTGCATGCCACTTCCAGAAGTACATGCTCTAAGCATATAACAACATTGGTCTGTCTATATGTAATTACTCAATGGTTTGAGTCTGGCGGCGGCGGCACATTCATTTGTTTGGCATTGACATTATTGACGTAAATAATGAATTTTTATTATATTTTATTTAATGAATGAACCAATATTATAAATTAATATTAGCATTCTGCACTGAAGGTCGTCAGTAGCTACTAAACAAAACAAAAATGAAGAAAATCGGTTGAGAAACAGAGGAGAAAATGGTACCTAATTGTTTTGTCTTTGCCTATTTATATATAGATAACTTGCTAATAAAATAAAATGAGTGTAAACTTTTTGATATTCAGTTGTACATAATGTATCGTGACCAGTTAATACTGAATTTTATATTTTATTTGTACCACCTGTACAGCCTTTAGCAATATTAAAAACAATTTTTGAACAGATTTCGTGAAAATCTTATAAATTAAATTTCATATATCTGTCAGTCGAAATATGAATAGCCAAAATAATTTAAATCACAAAATGTAGCAAAAAAGAACATGACTGATAAAACCATAGTAATAATAAATTAATTAAATTTGTATTTTGTATTACTAATGTTTATTTTATTAATTATCAGTATATTTACTATGAATCTAATATGAGTATCATTTTTGTCCTAACCTGCCAAATACATCAGCCTTATTTTCACCTTGTGGACGAAAATGTCACTTTAAACACTATCATAATTTAATGCAGTAAACTTCATTGATATGAATAAGAATATTTATACTAGTTCCCTATGCATATTTGTGAAAAGTGTGAAAAAGTGCACAAAACTATCATATTCCCGCCTTTTTACCATGCCAAACGCGCCTGCGCATTACAAAGGATAAAAAGATCTATTCGATGCTTATTTTAAAAGAAGCGACCCATCATCGCAGGAGTTAGTTAGGCAGTGAAGAGCTTATGTCGTGTTATTATTTAGATATTCGAATCAGCTGTTGTGAATATTTGATGTAAATAAAAGTTTCTAGCAAGTGAGAGGGAAAAGTAGTATTTAAATTTTAATTAGTTCATTAGTTAATAACAATATATAAAGGGCCTTTCACAAAATGTGCTTTTATAATGTTCTGAGCTTGCCATTATTTTCTGGTTGTGAAATTTTGACGAGTTAAAGAGCTCTTCTAAACAAATTTATTTTCATTGATGTAGTTCTTTCCGTCTAACTGGAAGTGTCAGCGAGTTTCTTATTACAAATTGAAACCTGCATTTTTATTTATATACTCTGATATTTGATTTTCAAACCTACATGTTTTTTGAATTTTTTTGGTTTAACTATTTGTAGTGGAAAAATTACTGATTCTTGGTATTTAAAATTGCATATCTTTTTGTAATAAGTATGCAGGGTATTTAAAATTTCTTCTTGAATATTTAAAATGTCAAAATGTCAGAACTCAATACTGTCAAACTTATTTGTTAATTTTTTGATGCAAAAATAAATTTTGGATAAATTAATATAAGGGTTAATTAAGCTTTTATGTCGAGAGGGAATGACACCTGGAAGAGAGTATTCAATATCTCTCTCTGACAGGTGAAGTAAGCTGAAAATTTTATTGTGACATTCTGTCCTAGGAGTTAAGGGAGAACAGAAATTACACGGAACGGCTCCAGATTCTTAACCTCTGTCTGCTAATTCTCTCAAAAATCCTAGATGTAGTTCTTAAATCTCGCGTCTTCAAATTTAACGAAATGTATCAAATACATAAAGAAGTGTTCGAGAGGACAGTCAATTGTGGGAAGCGCAACTGTTGAAGGTTCCCTAACCAGAAACAATATATGTTATATATAATATATATTGCCTTGCGTACAAAGGAATGACACCTCGAAGACAGTATAGTGATCAATATTGATGTAGATGTATTAAGCGATACCACAGACACACAAAAGGAATAAACGCTAAATAGGTATTAAATCTTAGAAAGAAATATGTATATTTGACTCATTTGTATTTAAGATGCATGTTGTTTGAACAGAAATGCTTTTACAGATCATAACTGATCTACCACAAAAAGTGGTAAGCATACTTGAATAGCGTAGTGCGGACATGCTAAATCATTTTATGAGCGCCTTGAAGCAGGAACTGAAGTTTCTGTTTGTCACAAATCGTCCTGTGATGGAAAGTTCCAATTAATGATCGTGAACTACAGGGCCGGATCCTTTACTCAATTTATCAAAATATAATTTCAAACCCATATTTCTTGGACTATTACATTAAAAATAGTCGATATGTGGTTTAAAACCATAGAAGTGACCTCCTTCTAGGCTCTTGGAGTTAGTATTACCCCGTTTTAATATTAAATTTACTAACATTGAGGTTCTTGGTGGAGCGATCGTCCCCACTTGTAAGTATCTTAAGACTCTCAGTAAATTTATATCATTCCAGATACCGGTGCACAATCTAAATAACAGCACTTATTGAAAATATTCCTCACTACTAAAATTACTGGAATGATGCCGATTTAAAACTGCTACAAAAATCAATTTTGCCAACAACAACAACATTTTTGGATTTGCTATATTTTTCCGGGTTTCAAGTGGTGAAGCGCAGATATTTATACCAGTTTCGATTGGAGTGTGGTCTGTGCTGATTGGCCAGAGGGAACTGAGTGGGCAAGGAAGCATAGCAGAGTGTTTTGATATTGCCCGTCCAAGTTGAGATACCAGTTTTTGTTGAGTTTTAAGACGTCATCTCTCCAATTTAAATATGGCTTTTCACTGTATTTGACAGAATCGATATGCTGGTATTGTATAATGTGCACTTCTAACACTAAAGCATGCTCAGCTGTAGCCGATGTTTTAAGTTGCATAAACGCCAATTTCGTTTGTTTTAAACAACATAACGCTGTGTGTTACACAAGAACACATCATCCATAAACTACAGATGAGAATTTAGGGAAACTGGGATCTTTAGGAGAGCGGAGTATTTGGCTGGCGAAGTTGCTGGGTAGGATAGTGAATTGTTTTGACATGATGTTTTCTGAGTAGTTGCGCAAAGCGCTCCGTGGTGACTACTTTGTTTTGAGATAGAGGTGGATTGATTGATATGTAGGTGGATTTCCATCATGAATTAACACATCTTGTTATCTCATTCCCTGATTAACGAGTCGCCTGGAATGAACAATCAGAATAGAATAGTTCGTCTTTTAGATTACATTATATATAACACCTTTATGGTTTGAAGTCACGGGGAAGATCTACTATTGTACCTAACAAGACATTTGAAGAGTCTGCATCCACGGATTCAGTTGACAATGGAATAGGAAATAAATATCGATAACTGACGTTTCTAGATGTGCAAACTAGGAGAAATTACGATGGTATCCTTCACCACAGCGTATGGAAAGGCTTCTAAAACGACACCAGGCTAAAGCGAGCACCGCTTTCAAAATTATAACTTATAAGCATAGTCTCTGGGCTCAGTGACCATCTTCCCGCCATAGTAACAGGCTGGCGTGGTTCACATTTCCAAAAAACAATACGTCCCTTGTGCGAAAAATGCTAGTTTTCTGATTTTTGCGCAAAAAATTAAGGTATGTAGAAAATGTTTTGCTTAAGAGGGAGTACACCATGTTACTATAAAGATGTGATTCGTGCATTGTGTTTAATTTACTTTAATTTAATCACATTTGCATCCAAATATTGGAAATAATTTTGTTTAGGTTTAATGAGAGGTCTAAAAGGTAGAATGGCAGGGCAAAGAAAACATGCCCACTATGCCCGGTGTTGTCAAGTTTATGAATGTAGCTATTAACTACTATTTTAACCATTTATATTACAAAGTAGGAATTATCATCTGTAACTAGTGTTCTTTTTTTTGATAGTGAATACATATGAAAGGAAATCACAAGGTTCTTGGATTGAAACTTCTATGACAATAACGATACAGGAAGTGAAATAAATAAAAAAGCTATAAAATCTATCACCAGAAATGAAGGCAGCTCACAGCCCGCATAGCAGGGACTTCTCCCTTTCAAGTTTCTCATATGTGCTGCATAATGATCAGATTGCTCTATGTATTTTTCAATTTTAATTAATACCTGTAGAAAAAATTATTATTTCTTAAGTCTCCAATTAATGTTCTTATAATTTAATGTGTCTCCATCAAGATATTTTTTAATACTCTCTTCGAGGTGTCATTCTTTTGTACGCAAGACAATATATAATATATATTGTTTCTGGTTAGGCGCTTCCCACAATTGAATATCCTCTCAAACACTTGTTTATGTATTTGATACATATCGTTAAATTTCAAGATGCGAGCTGTAATGACAGATGGGTCTTTACATCTCGCGTCTTCAAATATTTCTTAATAGTTGACATTAATTTTCATAACGATTATAACACATAATGCATTCTCGCTTTACCCAATGAGTATCCATTTTGCTCTTATTGCCATGCCCGCTTTAGGCCAACCTCCAGAACAAAGCCGACATTCGAAAGGGTTTCTTATTTGAGTTCCACTTGCATATTTTTGAGACATTTGGAAAATTTAAACATTCACCATCAAAGCACTATAAATTTTACATCTAATAGCAATAAATGTTTTTTTTATAATCGCCACCCCAGTAAGAAGCGGACTGTAATTAAAATTGTTATAGATCGAAGAATCAGAATCTAAAACAAGAACGAGTCCATGTAGAGCGTGAATTTCAGGCGAATGGTTACTCAAGACGAAAATCCACCCACAGCGAAAAAAACGCCATCTCAGTTACTTGAGGACAACTTACCTGCCCTATATAAAAACACTACATTTCGTGCTCTTGTGACTCCGTATTTCTATGGGAAATAGTATCGTTATTATGACATCTAAACTCCTGTAACAAATTTGTTGCAAAATCGTGATTAGAATCGTTTGATATGATAATCAGAAAATTGCATTTCGAAATTACTGTGATTTCTCCTACAGATATTTGCAGTTTTAGATAATGTAACTAATTCTGAGATTTCTGAGAAACAATGTTTCTAACTTACAGATTACAAAATCGAGTTCAGCGAAAACTGAGTTATGAGTATACTTGAATTTAATCGTTGGGTGGGTCCATATAAATATATAGGTTGTAAGAAAGATAAATAGTTTATGTTAAGGCATTTGTTTATCCTGGTAACTCTATATTAAGAACGTAGTACCCTATCTTAGTTTCAGGCCATCAACTATGTATTTGCTGACGCTTTTCGCTTATCTTGTACTGCCAACAGTTGCTCCACAAGATGCTGATCTTTGGAAAGAATATAAGGTAAACAAATATATACACTTTTCCCATTGTAGTCATACTCACCATACTTTTGTATTTGTATACACTCAAATATTGTAATAACAATTTTTCAGCAAAATTTTTCCAAAACCTACAAAAGTCAGTTGGAAGAAGAACAACGTTTGTCAGTTTTTCTGTCGAATGTACGCATGATTAATGAACATAATAAAAGATACGAAAAGGGTTTGGAAACATATTTCAAGAGTATTAATCAATTCACTGACTTGAGTAACGAAGAATTTCGAAATATGTATACAAGCGAACTAGTAGGGTTCACATTAAAAAATGATGCAAAATTTGAATTACCACCTGGAAGTTCTGTACCTTCCGACATTGACTGGAGAGATAAAGGGGCCGTGTTGGCTGTTAGAGATCAAGGAGGATGTAACTCGTGCTGGGCATTTAGTTGTGTAAGTTACATTGTTACATTATGTTCAGAGTAATAGAAATTATTTCTAAACCGTTTATCTTTTTAATACGAAAGTAGTTCAAATTCTCTCAATTACCTATTTACTCAATTTTCTTACATATTCAATTCTAGAATATTTTAATAGTGAAAAACTGGTTTTTGGTCATGACCAAAAACCGAGAAAAATTTTAATCAATTTATATGAAACATATTGCGAAAGAAAATCTTAAGTAATAAATAAATTCCATGGTCTTGTGGGGCAACATACATTGATGAAACAGATCGGTTTATACATACCCATATAAGTCAACTCAGACGCTATTTGACAACGGCCGAACATCAACATGATGGTCATTAAATTCAACTCTGTCCAGAATACATACCCATATCACTTGAGCAGAAAATTACAGGTGGCTAAAAAATCTCCAAAATATTCACCGGCAGCAAGATTTTTATACTTCGCCTCTCTGCCAAGCATGCTTTTAAATTTCACTATAAATCTCATCAACATAATAAATTCATTAAAAAACCTCCGTAACTGATTCCCAGGAAGGTATTCCAAATAATATTCTTATTATCATCCTTATAATTAGAAGTAAATCCACTAAGTACTTTCGTAAGCTCTATCTTATCTAAATAATTTTATAGTCAATTATTGTATGTCAGTAATTATCCCGAGAAAACTTCATTGGGCATATCCATTTTCGTAATCACCTTTAATTTGTGCATTGTTGTGACAAGTTTAAAAGTGAATTTCTTTTGTATATTATGTATAGTGCCCATAACAGCCGCAAGATAAGTGCACTTAGTAAAGTTCTGCCTTGAAAGTTGTAAAACTTTAGTATATGTTTGTTCCAATATATAAATAAATTAATTTTGACAAAAAATGGCGTTGTCCAAATTCGGGAAAATCAGCTATAAACTTTGTTCTTGTATGTTTGTATAGCAATTTTTCAGTCAAGCGCATTTTTTTACCATCAAAGAACATAGGGTCGTATAAATAGAGGTGTAGGATTCTTTAACCATAAGAGTGGCTGTTCTAAAAAAGTCACAAATGTGATTATTCCAAGATTTCAGTTGGTAACGACGTTGTTCCTGGAAAAACGCCACGATTCTAGGTAAATATTTGTAAAGATAATTTATATTTAAAAAAGAACCGAGTGCAAGTGGCTTAAAATGCATGCACACACCTACAACTGTATACCATATAGAAAACATCTAAAAAAAAATTCTTTTCGATACGCTAATGGTATATTTTGGGCCATTTCACTTGACTTCAATGAAAACCGTTACAAATACCCTGTACAATATACGTTCATGGCATATGTTGACATTTAAGCTAGATATTTATGATGAAAATTTGACATTATTATTATTGTTTACCGTGTTTTTGTAAATATTTTTACAATTTTCGGACAAATGGTATGTTTAACGTTATAGATAATTATACTGAATGAAGCTGGAACATCTCTTTGTAGAATACATTCTAAAATATTCAAGTTGGTTGAGCCGTTTTAGGGAAAACTGTGTAGATTTATTGAAATTCACTGAAATGTAGTCCCTTAATTACTGATTTTCTGGAAAACTGTAAATCTCCCGCTATAGAAAATTATATGGTTCCTTTCTGTAATATTCCTTAATACAATGCCCTTTAAATCATCAAATTTTCCCAAGCCGTTTTTGAATAATCACTGAGCATACATAAAAAAAACGTAGCGACGAATTGATAAGCTCTTCCTGTTTGGAAGTCAGTTAAAAATAGGGCATCTTCATCCAGATCTATACATCACAAGCGAAGTACGAATAAATAACAAACGGAAAACAATATCAGTACATCTTTTAAGCTGTACTGATACTGCAAAAAGACGAAAGTTGTATGAAAGGAGACTTAAGAAGCAATGAACAACAACAACAACCGTATTCTATAAGATGATTGAGTAAAGAAAAGCTGGCTGAAATTCAGAGTGAATTACTTAAACTGTGAGAAACCAGTAAATCACGATTCAATAAAGAAGTTTATACTTTTATATCTTATGATGACTGCAATGAGAAGACAAAAGCATATCTGGAATACTAGACAAATAAAAAAATTACACGATAGTTCGCAATGAAAGTTTGTAAGAATAACCTAAATAAACACTGCGAACGCTTCTCAAACAATATGGAATACGACTCTAATGGATTTCAAATGGAAGCGTGGAGATTTTTAAGAGGACAAAGACAAGACCTGAAAGTTATAAAAATCAAGCATGTAGAAACAAACACTTGGATAGATTAGTTCAAAAAATTATATTCGGACAATTAGGAGAACAAGCAACACATGAACTCACAACCAAGGATGAGACTAGAATTAACATACAGAGGACTTAGGGCAAGTCTCTAAAGCTCATACCAGGTTGAGATTAGCCATATGAGATAGCCTAAAGGATCAACTACGTGGTCGATCGCTTTCGGTGGAATCCGAGGGCCAAGATGAATGTGATGGTGGTTGTGATTCAGCTGGAATGGCTTCCTATCATGGAGATCACGATTCTGATCGGGACGATCAGAATGTGGACAGTTTTACAACGTTTTGTTTTTCATGAACAATAATTTAATCCTCTAGAAATTAATCATTTATTACAAAAGCCATAAAAAACTGCAAGAAAACGATAACCGAACGCACAAGTGTTGGCAGAAAAAAGTTAGAAAATTCTTCCTTTCCTTTTATTCAAAGAAATGATATATGTTAGAAAGATAGGATCATTACGGAAATTGTTTAAACAAATAATATTAACAGATTTTTTGACCTATAGAAGTTTGTGAATTATGATGGAGAGGCAGAATAGAAAGTAGCTCATATCATCAAATATACTAAAATTTCCTAAAAATACTTCAAGTTCATAAAGATCAAATTTTTTTTAGTGTTTTTTTAATTAAAAAGAACTTATTGCCATTTGGTTATCTAGTTATCCGTTTTAAGCATTAAACATTATTTTTACTGGGTATACCTGAATTATTGAAATGTCAGTCCCAACCTAAATAAGCAAAGTTATTTTACGACGTATCAATCGTTCAAATTGTAGGTCCTATTTATACATTCCAAAAATCATTTAAACGTTCTTTTTATAAAAACTATATCCTAGCTTGGAAAAACGTGAAACCTCTTTTCGGACCTCTACCAATTCTTAAGGCTACTATTATATAAAACATCTTTGTTGAGGATTCATTAACATTTATTAGTAGATTAGTATATTTAGTTTGGAACAAGAGTTTTGGATTAGCAGTGTAATTCCGAATCTTTTCTTTTGTATTTTTTTTGTTTTTGTTGGTGATTTTTACGCGCATACTCATTGCCAGAGTCGCTTAATCCACCGTCTGGAACGGATATAGAGACATTCTCGCTCGTAAAAGAACTAATCTCCCTAGTTCTTCATTGTTGTAGTTTTAAGTGAAATACGACCGGTCGTGAAATAGACACAGTAAAATCCACTAAAGAGCAGTGCGGGGTCAACTCCTTAAAATACAGTCCACTTCAACTACAGAGCGGTCAGCAGAGCAAGCAAAGACAAAACGTAAGTACTCTGGCATGATCGTACTTTAAATTGTTACCAACATATCATAGTTAAACCCTTCAATCCATTTCAATCTTTGTCAAAAATATTTGATAATGTAATAGCAAATCTTTTGTAGCATAATTATTTGGCATAATTCTCTTATCATATTTACCTGCAGCCTCCATTATTTAATAAAATATTTAACTAATGGTCATTAAAAATAAAAAATTCCAACTTCTATGTTTATGTGTGAAATTGTATTTTAAAAATCTTAATTTCTAAATTTAATGAAGATTGATTCTGTAAAATATTAGAAATGAAGTCTATAAAAATTGAATACATCTACAATAAAAATTATTAGCTTTATTGTCGCTAGACTTATAAAGGCTCTTTGTTAAACCTCAGCTGAATAAAAGATAAAATACTCTACTGAGAAAATAAATAGCAACATATAACTCTGTTAATATAGAGAATAAAGAGCGGTCTACAGTTTGAATAGAATATTCTGAATTTATTACACTAACAAAATTTTTAAAAGTATATTCTTTTGTAATTGAAAGAGTCAACTTTGGCACCATCACTGCATCATCCAATCTTAGATAATGCTTAACCATTAATTTCTTCTGTGTCGGTTCATTTAATATGTTGGAAATTATACCTTTTTTGATGTTCCTAAAGAACTTAGGAACTCACAAGACCACATGAACGTCACGCTCATATATTCTATTATTTAGCAGAAGCGAGTAGCACGCTATTTTGATTGCTCTACAAAAACTTTTATTTACAAACAGTTGAAAAGTGTGAATTTATATACAAATAAAGCTAAATTTATTATCTATCGAGTAGTGTAATATGTCGTTTACAGCAGATTAATAACATTAAAATCATAATTAAAGCAATATAAATGAATTATTCTGTGATGAAAATATTATTTGAACATCACTTTGACCCTGTCTTTAAATACAAAAAACAATTATTCAATATACATTTTTGGGCTTTATAATGAATACCTGATTTAAGTTATAAGAGTTTTGCTCTCACTACTTTTTCAAAATTTTGGAATGTTTGGTTTCAAGATTCAGTTTTAACCAATTAATCATGTTCTTCATAGAATAAATTTTATATTTATACAATTTTATATGTCCTTGAGATATATGAACAATAATATACATTTTGCATCATAATCAGCCCATCACAAATCAAAAAAAAATCCAAATTCCCGGCTACGGCCTTAAACATTACCTAATATATTAATGACGTACCGTGAGAGTTCGAGCAGTTGCCAGTTGATGTCATAAATACAGAAAGTGAGTGATATTCTAAATGTTGTACAGGTTTTGAAGTATCCTTTCTTTCTGCATTTCTGCAACACTTTGGTATACCTGTTTAAATTATTTAGTCTGGTTTCTTCTGCAAGGCCTTGGTTTCCAACACACATTTCTAGAGAAGTGATTGGTTGAATTGTTGACTATTTACGTTGCATTCACTCATGTCTAATTGAAGCTGGTCAATTGGTAATTTCGTTTATTATGATAAGTATATAGTCTAAGACCCGAACCTAAGTCGACCTTCACCGAGCTGATAATAGAATGAAATATATTTCATAATAAATTTAGTATATTAGAAAATATATTAAAAATCTGTTGGGTAAAAAAATCCTGGACAGACTATTTTAAATTAATTTTTATAAATTATTGTTAATCTTAAATTGTTCTTGGGAATACCTCAAGGGAGTGTGCTTGGTCCTGTTCTATTTGTAATATATGTAAATGACATGCCATACTCTGTGCCTAATGCTGAGAATCATCTACTGAGCTATGCTGATGATACAAACATTTTAGTAACTGCCGAGGACGTAAACAGTATCGTTAGAAAAGGCTCTCATCTCATAAATGGCATTCGGGAGTGGCTCTCATGTAATGGGTTAGTTCTGAATCAAAGTAAAACCAACTGTGTCATCTTCAAAACTAAGTGGTCAAGGGATGATACCCCTGAACACATCTTACTGAACAAAGTCAACCAAAGGGTGTCGCCTGATGTCAAATTTTTAGGGCTGAGACTGGATGAAAACCTACATTGGGGCAGGCACATTGAGGACATCAGTATTAAATTAAATAAAGTGCACTTCTCAATCAGAGTATTGTGGAAATATCTGAGTAGGGAGATATTAAAAATGGTTTATTATGCAAATTTTCAATCTTTCCTGAGATTTGGTATAATATTTTGGGGTCAATGTTCTACTCTGAACCGAATTTTTGTAATTCAGAAAAGAACTATGAGAACAATATTGGCATGGAATATGGTAGGTCATGCAGAGGTGTTTTTAGAGAAAATAACATTTTAACTGTGATAGGATTGTATATTTATGAAATTTTATTGTTTATGTTTAAAAATATTTCGCATTTTTAAAGATTTGCTCATTAAGAACATTAAATCTGAGGTTACCGAGACACCGCCTTTGCATTTTCGAAAAGGGGTGTTTTTATTCAGCTATTGTAATATTCAACAAGTTGCCAGCTACGACTCAGTGTCAGGGGACGCTTTGTAGCTTTAGGAAAGCTATTTTTGACTATATAAATGAGGTTGAGCCTCTAAGTTTTAATTTTTTGATTACTACCTTGTAACCGTTTGTTTGTTGACGTCTTTTCTTTTTAATTGCTTGTGTATTCAATTATTTTGGAATTAAGAACCGAATAAAGAATATTATTATTATTATTATTAATTAAATGTTGCATCATCCCTGAGTAAAAGGATAAAAAGTATAAATTGTGTAGCCGTTGGGTTGCCTATTATTTACCTGGACGAACTACTGGTTTGCGAGGTATGAACAGGTATGTCCATGCCAGTTCCTTTCACATGCTCGTCTAATAGAAAAAATATACATATATTAACATTCGCCCTGTTTTTTTTGCGAACACGTTGATATTTCAATTGATATTTTCTATGTGACTTAATACAACTGATTCTATATGTGCGAAGTTAAATCCTGAAAACTACAGTTGGCATTTACATGTTTTTGAAAACCAACTCGGTTTATCGGAGATGAAAGTTCTTTGAAAATCCAGGACATTTTCGAAATGGAAGAAAATGAGGAAGAGTCTAATAAATTAGATGAATTAATAATAACAGTTACGTTGTGATGAATCAGATATTGAATAGAAAATATTTACTAAAATTTAGTTTTCAATAATATTATTTTTGTATGTTCTTAATAAAATTTTTAAACGCAATACAAAGTCTTTAGCCTACCTTTTTATTTTTTAATTAGAATTTTCGTCATTCCACTTTGTTTTTTCCAGAACAAAGAGCAAAAAAATTTTAGAGTAGGTAATTGACACATTTATTATTTAAGTTATCATATTTTAAGTTACAGAATCTTTTCTATTACAGATATATTATTATACTTATAAGGTTACAATATATATATGAACAAGGCTAGGTTCCGGGTGAGAACCACGTCTGAATTTATTGTATACTCGACGTTTCGACTCCTGCTTTGGAGTCATTATCAAGAGACAAAAATGAAAAGGAGTTTCAGAGTCTAGATCGAACTCGGGGTCTCAATCTGCCTACTCCCTAAGAGTCACTAGGTAACTGAATTTTTTTTTTCACTTTTGTTTCTTCATAATGGCTCTAAAGCAGGAGTCGAAACGTCGAGTATTTAATAAATTCAGACGCGGTTCTCACCCGGAACCTAGCATTGTTCATTGTAATGACCGCGGAAGCCTCTCAGAACACACACAAACACACACACACACACATTGATTCAAAATAATGCTCACTGTTTACTGGAGTATCGCTGTCAGTCTCTGTTGTATAAATACCGAGCATGCACACTTTCTTATATTCGAGGTCCCATCACGTGCGACTTGTGACTGCGATGTTGGGTCCTTTATTATTACAAGGTATACTGACCTCGGACTGAAATCTTTAAAATTCACAAAACCCTATTAGGACAGCATTTTTTGCAGACAACTCTATATCAACGTGTTGGCAAGAAAACAGGGCTTATGTTGATAGTTTTTTTTCTATTACCCAATCAAGTGAATGTAACTGGCATCGACATACCTGTTTATACCTGGCAACCCAGTAGGTTCTCCAGGTAACTAATAGGCAACCCAACGACTGTCAATTTTATAGTTTTACCCCGGATAAAATTTTCTTATTATCTTGATGATGCAACATTTAATTCAAAATCATTTTTAAAAATTAATTAAAAATACTTTGTCCTGGATTTTTTTAGGCAACCAATTTTTAACATACTTTCTATTATACTAAATTTATTACGAAATATGTTTCATTCTATTGTCAGCTCGGTTAAGGTCGACTTACTTTCGGATCTTCTACTATTATGTGTTGGATGAGTACTACGAATGTTCTTGTCCTTGGTGATAGCGTAGTACAGTACGTAAGGTGTGTAATTGGAGATTTACTATTCTAGATTCAATATCTAAAAAAGACCTGCTAGTAGTGTCGTGGACAGTGGAACGTACTTAGACATTCAAATTTTTTGTTATATTATATGTGTATATAGTCATTATTCCCAAAAAATCAGTTTGTATTAAAATTTTCCTGGAAATATTGTTTATTTAATAATACTTAGGTCTATGCATTACGATTCAACATTATTCTGATAAATGATTTTTTTGTTAATATTTTCCCACAAAATTGTGGGCATTTTATTGCTAACATTCTTTGTCACCTTTTTTTATTAAGTTTGTGTTAAAGTTTTCTGCAACTCGAAATAGTTACAAATATACCAAAACAAATAATATAGAGGCATATTTCTACATTTCAGGTAGGTGCTATAGAAGGGCAAAACTTTATTAAGCATACGAAAAAAGTTGAACTAAGTCAACAATATCTTGTAGATTGTTTCGCGCATAGCTGTCAGCCTATGGTAATACTTGACGCTTTTAATTTTGCACAATCAAACGGTATTGCAACATATTCATCGTATCCCTACATATCCGATAATGGACAAGTTGGAAGATGTAAACCTGGAACCGATTCTAGAATTAAAATTAATGAAACCATCCAAATGGGTACTGAAGCCGAGTTAAAGCAAGCTGTTGGTAAGGTACTAAGTTTAAAACCTAATATACAAAAAAATACCATTAAGTGTTCAATATCCTGAAAAATAAATATAATGTCATATGATAGGGGAGCGGATTCTTCGGTTACATTAACCGATGTTAGCCAATACTTTCTCTCTCCTGCTGTAGTCGTAATCTCGTATACAGAATTTCATAATCTGCCGCCAGTGAAGGGTAAGTAGTAGTGATTCATATTGAAGTTGCATTTTTTAAATTGAACCCTTCATTTTTTCCGCCTTTATGCTGATTATCAGAGAGGGGATTTTCGACAACTTTAAATTACGCTGTGGAGTGGACTGCAACATTATCGACCCTATCTTGTGCTACCTATGTTCGGTTAGCCTCGACTATAGTGTTGCAGAGACCGACAAGGTTGGAATGTGGAATGGCATCAGGTCGTCTATAATAGGAAGCAGTAATCGGTGAAAACTAGTGAACACCCTCCATTAGACGAGGAGCCAATATAACAATGATAAACTCTGCATTGCGCCAGATATCATCACTTCAATTTTGATTTGATTTTTTCAAATTAAACCCCCATATTTTTTTCACGTTACCTGATAACGAATTTATCTTGTTTTTTCCTAAGTAATCAAGATGAATTAGAATGATTTATGCTTTTTGAGTATTTTGTTGGTACTTACAAAATATATTTCTCATGTCATCTAATGTGACATTTCATTATAATTCCAACGATATAAAATTATATGTACTTGTCTTTCCTTATGGCCCTCAATTCCTTATTACTGTGGAGTTTTTGTCATTAGTTACAAGTAAAGTTGGCCATCGAAAACAAAGATTAAAATTATGTCACATTAACTTCACTTTGATAATAATTTCATATGTTGTTTGTTGCCGAGAAAGCAAATTATCAAAATGAAATCATAGATTTGGTTATCATTCAGGGATTGGTAAGTACAATGTACTAAGCACGATATCCTGATCGTCAGAGTCCTCCAACAGAAGAAATTTTTAAAAATTTTATGAAAGATCAGGGGTGCATATCCCAAATGAAGAAATTTTGATTTTAGGGGTAGGTTATTCTGGGATGAAAATTGATAAAATTAGACTATTCCCCCCCTTATTTCCGAAATTATTGAACCAAAATTTTAATATATATATATATATATATATATATATATATATATATATATATATATACATATTTTATATTATTACTAACACAATTAACTTTTTAAAAAAACTTTTTATTTTAATTACAAAATTAAAAACTTGAAAATAACAATATTGAATAAAATATAACTTAATGAATTTAAAACACTTAATGACGCTCGCTGTCGTCGCATGTGAATTTATAATCTTGGTTTTGCAAGCTAAGCATCAGCAGATTACACGTGCGAGGAAGCGAAGCGTTGTCCGTGGGAATTGCTATATCGTGAAATACGAGATGTAATACGATCTTTATGAGAAATGATTATTATATTGTTGCTATGGTGTAAATATTCTAAGTGTGGTTTATGACGGATATATCAACTCCCCTTACCAACAAAAACTTTTTTTTCGCATAAAATAAGTACAAAAGCAAATCAGGAATAAAAATCTTAAGCTAATACAAATTTCCAAAGGAATATGAAACATAAGGTAATTAAAATAATAAAATCAATAATCTAAAGATAATAATAAATTTTCATACACATTATTACATAAAATAATGAAAATGGTAAAAGAGAAAACGCAATAATCAAAATTTACAAAATCATTTATTTACTTGAAGTTCGATATCTTCGGCAGTTTTCTCCTCTAGGATAGGTCTTAACTTTGGTAAAAGTCTAGACAGTCTACTTTGTGATGACTTTGTAGGGTTTTCGTCCTTTTGAGCTGTGTGACCACTTGTCCAAAACGTTTTAAGCACCAAGGCAGCGATAATAATAACTATGGAAATTATGGTGGCATATGTAAACAACGAAATATTTTTGTTGACGAATGGTTGGTTAATTAGTTCGTCCAACTCTTTCGAATACTCGTTGAACTTATGATTGGCGATGTTTAATTCATCCACATTTAAGTCGTTAAGCTTTAATGGTTTCAGCTCTGGGACTTTCTCTGAAATCGTGTCACAACAATTGAAGGGGACGACAATTGGCTGGTAATTGTCTATTATGTTGATGGGTTTGAATGCTTCTGCTTGGACTTTAGTTATTCCAACAAAAGCACTGCATTCGCTCTGTAACTTTAACAAGGCATTGTTCGTAATTGTTAAAGTCTTTGCACTAATATTTGGACAACTGATAGTGATGCGGAGGGGTTCCGCAACCATGACTAACCATACGTTGGTTTCTAACTTTTGAACATGGTAGCCTTGGGCGAGTATCACTGCACTTTTACAATTATCTGGTACGGTTTTAAAGTTTTTGAGGAATTAAACTTCACACAAAGCACTCGAGTCTATTGGGTACGCATAAAGTTTTGAAAACAATTTCTTCCGGATCGTTAATGGTTTGCACTCACTTAAGTCTTTAATGGGGATATACAGCAAAGAATCATCGTTTTGGCAATATAATATTGGGGAAATGACAGTACATGATGCAAGCCAGTTCTATCATTCTAGACGGGAAATGATTGTTGTTCGATTAAAGGTATTCTAAATATAAAAACAAGGTCTGAGTCTGTTTGAAAAGCCTCTATTTCTAAATATCGCGCAATGTGGAATATTTAACAGGTATAGGCAAATTATTCATTACGAGATTTTGCGATATTTCCTGTAGGGCGGTTATGAACTGTTCGAAGGTTAAAATAGAAGTATGAATAATTTTTAAACGTGCGAATGTAATTGAGTTTATCACGTCGTTTAAGCTTCTAAGAATAAGTAGTTTTCCATAAGTCTTTCAGTTATTTCTAAAAATGAAAGTCTAGCTTCCACGTATGTCATTTTATCGCTTAGTTTACGTATAGTATTTTCAATTTTCCGAATATTTTCATTGAACGCTTTCTCTTCAAGTTGGATTTGTTGTATAGTATTGTTAAAGTTTTTTATCAATGAAGTTGTTACGCTAATTTGATTTTTCAAAAGGTTTTCTACTTGAAATTGTCCCTGATTTAATCAGTTGATACTATTTGTGAAATATTCCCCATCAGCGGCATTTAGGTTGCCAGTTATTGCCTTGAAGATTGTACCGGCACCATCTATTAATCCGCGTTTATATCTCCTGGTATCCATATGAATTTCGCTAAATTTGTTATGTATGGATTTCGAAATTAGGTTAAGTCGATTTAAGTGAGTTTGGACGTCGGCACGGAATAGGTTCATTGAGTTGAGGTTATGAGAAATAGATCGTGTTAATGTGTCAAGGAGTCTGTTATTAGTAGTGAAGACTTGTTCAAGCGCTGAAAGGTTTTTATGAACTAATAGTGTCCATTTGCAATTTGAAACGTCAATTCGTGCTTCCTCGTGATAGTAAATTCCTATTGTGTTATTTATGGTTTTTATTTCGAACTGGGATGTTGCTGATCCGAACAGCAGGATGACCCTGTAAACAAATTAGTCTTTTATGAATGGTTTCATGCGATCAAAGTTTACTTTCGTATTTTGGTTAGTTCGGGGGTTTAATAGAGTTGCTGAATTTTTATGGATTTCTAGTATTTCGAAAGGTCCGTTAAACTTGTTCTGTAGTTTGTCTTTAAATTGAGTTATCTTATGTACACTTTATCACCTACTTGGTAATTAGGAGGGTTTCCCGAAACGTATTTGTCAAATCGGACTTTAGCTTTTTATTTCTGTTGTTCTGTCCTTTCACGGGCGATCTTATAGTAATGAGAAATTCTATTATTGAGGTCTCTAATGTATTTTGTTATCAGGTCTTTTTCGTTGTATATAGTTTCTGGGGGTCTGCTGGAAGTATGGCCGAAGATAAGTTCATAGGGTGTGAACCCATGTGTCTTATTCGCAGAGTTGTTATATGGGATTACCGCATAGGGCAAAATGTTAAAGGGGTGTTCATCGGGATGTTCTGCTTTATGAATTCGTAACATATCTAGAAGAGTAGAGTGAAATCGTTCTAATGATCCATTGGATTGCGGGTGTCCAACACTTGAATATGAAAGTTTAATGTCGAAGAGTTTAAGTAGGGCGTTATCGAATTCGCGACCATAGTCACAGTGTATTCTAATAGGTGTTCCGAAATGTTGGAAAAATAAGAGAAGAGTATTGACTACTGTTTTAGCAGATTTGTCGGTGATTGGGTATGCTTGGGAAAATTTGGTTAACTCGTCTCGTATAGTCAAGGCATAGTTTTTATTCGGGACATCGAGGATGTCAATGTTAAGTCTTTCGAATGGAGTTCTTGGAGTTTCAGTAATTACCAGAGGGCTATCGAGGTTTTTGCGAAATGTTTTATCTGTTTGACATATTCGGTAGTTCTTAATATAATTGTCAACATCTTTTGTAAGACACTGCCAATTATAGTTTTCCCTAATTCGCCTAATTGTTTCATTAATACCCCTATGTATGTTGGTTTTTCAGTTATGAAACTGTTAAAGAATTATTGGCACTTGATCTTTTTCGATAGTTTGAGTTATGTTTTGGCAAACTTTCTATTTTACGTTTAATTCTCTAAAGATAAAAGAAAGCATTTCTAAAATTGGTAATTCCAAGTTATTCTCGACGCAATAGAGTTCTGATTCGGTTAGTAAATTTTTGCTTTTAAATATTTAAGCAAATAGAATCTCGTTTACGGTTTCGGGATTAGATGGTAAGGGTATAATATAGTACCGTCTTTTTCTAACACTTTTGCTGGAGAATACGTTAATTTTATATCGTTCGAAGTCGGCATTTTCTTCAAAGATATCTTCAAAGATTTGGTGGAGAAAGTCTTTAAGATTGTCGGTTTGAAAGAAAACTAGAATGTTTTTATTTTCTCTGTCAAGAAGTTTACAGTTGGAGTATTGTATCTTACTGTAGTCAATTGTTACGTTATATTTTTGCCGTAGTTACTCAGTATAGATGAACGCGTTTAGGATCGGTCAAAATGTTACTTATACGTCTGTTCCGTTAGCTATCGCTAACCTACCGCCCTGATTTTGACGTATTTATTGTGTTCTGTTCTGATTTATTTTTAAAGGAAATTTGAATTTGACATGTGGAGGCGAAGTGATTTATCGAATATTTAGTAGTTGGCATTGTGTGTTTCTTTACAGTGGTCATTGTCGTCGACAAGGCGGGAAGCATGTGCATGAAGAAAAGTGTGTGAGGTTAACTGGAGAAGTCGTGCAGTTGTTTTTAAGGATTTTACACTAATATACTGTCTTTAGATAAGCCATCCGAGTTCGGGAGTTATATGGAAATCCCTACATTGTGTTCCAGCATATTGTAGTACTGTTGATTTGTTGCTGGGATACTTCTCTCATTGAGGATTTGAAAACTTCTGTTGTTGCGTCATTCTTCGGAGTGGTCATGGTATTTGGGGCCACCCTCACAATGAAACCTTTGGTATAAGAACCCCTTTCGTTGATAGGGTAAGTGATTTTTGTTTGTTCTCTAGCCGATTTCTCGTATTGTCAGACTATTGATAGATATTTTCTTCTTTTTTAGGGTTCATCTTCTTTCCTTCTACTTCTGTCGTATTTCTTCCATTTGTTTTTGTTTCAACGTGCTACGTTCTTGTTTTTTGTTCTCCATCCTGTGAGATTGGGGTTGTATTTTGCTGTTCTGTTACGACCCTAGAGCACGGATCTGGTTAGGCATTATGGTATCATGCCGATCATGGAGATGAACTAGTTGATGGTTCATACATGAACACTGTATTATAGCTAGCTGGTATTTCTTTCATCAGAGTTCCAATGGTGGAGCGGTTGCAAGGGACTCTAACTTCAGCTTCAGCTGTGGTTTCAGATAAGTGACAATTTGTGTTTCTGGTTACTGTTTCATTATCAGTTATTTTTACAATAATAATATAAACCTAAGTATTTGATTTGAAATTAGTGAGATGGATTTGTTAACCGAAAGTAAAGACCAATAGCCTACTATCGGGTTTATTATTATTATTATTCTGATCGATTGCACTTACCCTCGAGCTCGAGTGTAGTATAGATGAGACATCAACGTCGGAATTCTGAATAATATTGAATGATAATTATCGCTTGCCATTAATGTAGTATTTGATATTGACGATTTATTTAAATATTCTATTGATTAGAATTATTGTATTAGAGGAATGTTTAAATATTTGTATCCGGGTTATTCAGGATCTCACATGTTTATATGTACAGTTTGAATCTCTGTCCATAAGTGTATATTTGTTTTATTTAATTTTTTCCTTAGATATATTTAGCTTTAACATTCTAAGACTACTTTGCATTAATAGAGTGCCCTATGGCATATTTTTAGCGCCTTGTACTAGATTGTTCGCGCAAATTAAACTTATATTTTGGAACTGATGTATGTTTATTATTCCTTTTTTTTACAACATTTATTTATTCATATTTAGAAATTTAGCGCCCCAAATTAGCAAAAATTACTAGAGCAGATATTTTAGGACGGGTAGGTGTCCTGATTATGTGTATTTAGAAGGTATAGGGGAATCTACCTGGCGCCCTTATTTTCTCTCTTTAATGATATCGGCCAAGCAAAATCTGGCATATACGTTCGAATAAAACGAACCCCCCCCCCCCCGTCTTCACTGAGACTACCGGAGATACCTTCTTGCTACCCTTAGCACAACTAAGCTAGGGTAAAAATTTGGCGACGCGTAGCAATTGTATATTAAAGAAGGTGCCATAGCAATTTGACCCGTGAGTGAAACTGTTTTTAAACGTTCTACGAACATTCGAAATGCGGTAAATATTAGATTATCGTCGTTATTCATTCCAGGTTCGTCTGAGTCGGTGTCATCGTTTTCGTTAAGGGAGTTTATTGGAAAGTTTGAAGATTGTTGGTTGACTGGAAATGGATACATTCATTGAAGTGAGTTATTTTAATGCGCGAAAGGGCGTCGGCATTTTTGTTGACTTTTCCTGGCTTGTATATGATTTCGTAATCATATTCCTCAAGTTTGAGGCGCCATCTCGCAAGTCGACTACCCGGATCTTTAATAGAAAAGAGCCACGTTAACGGGCGGTGATCGGTCAGGAGTTTAAACTTGCTGCCAAAAATTATTGGACCAAAGTGTTTGACAGCCCAGACGATGGCCAGAAGTTTGCGCTCTATCGTTGAGTATCTAGTCTCTGCTTTGTAGAGAGTTCTAGATGCATATCCAATGGGCAGATCTTTGCCTATTGGTCCCTGCGAAAGTAGAGCGCCGATTGCGAAAGCACTAGCGTCTGTAGTTAGAAGAAAAGGTTCGTTGGAGTCGGGATAGATCAAGATGGGAGTGGACGTGAGAGTTTGTTTTAATTTGTTAAAGGAGTCAACACAGTCTGAATTAAAATGAAATGAAACTTCTTTTTCGAGCAATTTTGTGAGAGGTTTGGATATTTTGGCGAAGTTTGGTATAAATCGATGATAGTAGCCAGCCAGACCAAGAAAAGATTTAATGTCTTTCTGGTTCTGCGGTTGAGTATAGATTCGACTTTGGATGGGTTCGGTTTTACTCCGTCCTTTGTAATGAGGTGTCCTAAATATGCGACCTCCTTGCGGAGAAATTCGCATTTATCAGGCTGAATCTTAAGATTTGCCTTCCTAAGTCGTTTGAATACTTCAGTCAGTCGGGCCAAATCTTCATGTATAGTTGGTGAGTAGACGATTATATCGTCCATATAGACCAAGCATGAGAATGTTGTCCATCACCCTTTGAAAGGTTGAAGGAGCATTCTTCAAACCGAAAGGCATGCGAACGAATTCAAAATGACCGTTTTCTACAGTGAAAGCGGTTTTTTGAATGTCCTTCGATTCAATTTGGATCTGGTCAAAGCCAGAAGCAAGATCTAGTGTAGTAAAGTATTGGCATTTGCCAAGTTGGTCCAGTACCGTCCGTTATGTTAGGTAAGGGATACTTATCGTCTACTGTGAGTTCATTAAGTTTTCGGTACTCCACGACTACGCGCCACTTTTGTTTGCCGGATGCGTCCTGTTTTTTTTTGGGACAACCAACAAAGGGGAAGACCAAGGGGAATTTGATGGGCGAATGATACCTTGTTCTAACATTTATGAGACTTGGGTTCGAACTTCCTCTTTATGGATTTGGGGGTAGCGATACGATTTGGTGAATATGGGTTTCGAGTTATTTGTATCAATAGAGTGTTTTATTTCGTTAGTGAAGTTAAGATTGTCTCCTAAACAGAAAATGTCCGAGTAATTGATGCAAAGTTGTTGGATTAATTCTGCCTCTTCTTCGTTGAGATGTTCGAGTCGAAGTTGTTTGTGAATTTCTGTTAGTGTGTCTATGTTAGAGTTGGTTCCGAAAGAGATTTATTCGCAGTGATTAATAGAAAGATTCTGAATGGGTTCTAACTGGATTTTGTTGAAATTTATAATTTTTGGGCTAGCATTTGCATTTGAAATAGAAATTCACCCTTGTCATTAACCTGGACTAAAGCGTTTGGTAATCTTACGTTTTCTCTTACGGTGGAAGTTAGAATGGCCTCCGTATTTCGTAAATCGCACTTAAGTTTAAAAATGCGTTCCGTCCGCGGTTCGGTACTGATGGTATTAGGAACTGTTTGGTCGTTTATCTGTGGTTGGATGTCGGTTGATAATGTATCTTCAATAACTTTCATGAGCGGGATGGTTTTGAAATTTGTGACGAGAACTTTCTTATTAAAGTCTATTACACAATT
Organism: Octodonta nipae; assembly: GCA_034190945.1. Classification (NCBI taxonomy): domain Eukaryota; kingdom Metazoa; phylum Arthropoda; class Insecta; order Coleoptera; family Chrysomelidae; genus Octodonta; species Octodonta nipae. The sequence goes on from CM067219.1 coordinate 123,273,772, forward strand.
GTAATGTTCCAGGAAATCGGATCCTAATAGGCCATCGAATTCGATATCTAGATTGCATATGTAGACTTTGTGTGGATCTGTTAGATTGAACGGGACTAAAGTGGATTCGCTTATGAGAATTTTTTGGTTGGTGATACCTTGTATCACAACGTTTTCAGGAGATCGGTTTGGAAATTTTTCACAAGTTTTGGGCTTGAAGATTGATAAGCCTGCTCCTGTGTCGATTAACAATTTGTAAGTGTTAGAAGCGTCATTGATGTAAAAGAGGTTCTTTGAGTTAACTGAAAGTGCGGGCCTTATAGGAAAGCGTTTTAAGGGAAGTTGAGGTTTGGATTGAAGCTGTCGTTGAAATTCATTGTCTCGAATTGGGATTGAAGATGGGGAATTTGAGTGTCCGGTGGTTAGTCTACGCTGAGAATTATCAGGTATATCAGAGCAGAATTCAGGATAAACATTTTCATAATTGTCGTAATTTTCATAATTGTGAACCTGACAGTAATATAAATCGTTAGTTTGTGTTTCAGTATTCAAATGTGAGTATGCATCTTGTTGAGGGTAATCAGAGTCATAGAAATTGTTGGACTGATCGTTTGTGTAATTAGGAGTGTTATAAAAATCTGACTGGTTAAAGTGCTAGGCCCTTTGTTGCTGATTTCTGAAAAAGTTTGGATTGGGTCGAAAGCTGTTAGGATCTTGATTTTGTCCGCTAGTTGAGGGTCGATTTTGTTGAAATTGTTGTCTATTCTGGTCAAAGTTGGGTCTGATTTGGTTTGCGGGCTGAGAAAATTGATTAGTTCGAAATTGTTGGAAATTATTATTGTTAAAATTCGAGTTTGGCTGTTGTTGCCTTTGTCTAGTTAAGCATTCGTTAAACGAATGCCCTGTTCGTTTGCAAAACGAGCATTGCTTTATAAATGTTGTAGCGTTTGGTCGTTTTTGGTGTTGTTGGTTACGTGTCACTTGGAACTTTTGGTTTTCTAAGTGACACAGTTGTATCTCCCGTTTTATTCTAGAAACAGCAGTTATAATGCCGTCAGGGTTGCTGGCACGTACGATTTGCCCTATTTTCGGCTCTAGACCTGTTAAAAGGCTGTTCAGAGCAATAGAGTCAATGAGTGAAATTTGTGCGTCTTTTTCTTTTGTAGTTATGTTTTGTTTATTGACAGCCGCGTGCATTTTGGCTTCGTGTGTTTGAAGACGGGCTGCGAAAGTTAATGGGGACTCATTGGGAAGTTGCCGCATTCTCTGAAGATCTTGAATTAATGCAGACAAATCGCGTGAATCACCAAAGTGTGTTTCAAGGAGCGTTTTGATGTCGTCCCAAGTTGATGGGTTCCGGGAGTTTACAAGTTCGGCGGCACGACCTGTCAACTTGTTTTTTATGTGAAGGATTAATAAGGCTATTTGATTAGCAACAGCCATGTTGTGTGCTGTTGTGCAAGAGCTAATAAAAGTGTTAAGGAAAATGTCGTATTCAGGAATAATCGCAAATATCTCTGAAATTTTGTAAGGTTCTACCGTTGGGGTTGTGGCACCTTGTCTAGTCGTTGCCATTTTGTATTTAGAATACGGTTATTGCACAATATTACAAAATTCAGTGACACAAAACAATAGCAGTAGAAGAATGAGAATTCTACTATCAGATTAAAGTATATAAAATGTTACCAAAAAGGGATAATAATAATTTGCTCTGAAAAATATTTAAAACCTTGTTAATATATTGCGAAATATTTTATCGATATATAGTGTAGGGAAATGGTAAATTAGTTAAAAAGGAAATCAAAATTCAATAAATCAGTATAAAAATAAATAAATATGTTAAAATAAATTGTCGTTGATGACAGAAATGTTCGATCAAAAATAAAAAATAAAAATAGTAATTAAGTGTAAATTAAACGTGATTCTTACAGCATAAATCTCGGCATGGACTGTTCTGTGAGGAATGCACTGGTTAGCCTGGCTTGTTCCTGGTGCTGATTTACTCACACTTGTGCTCGAAGATCGTTGTTCCACAAAGATTTAGAAACCACCATGACGAGTGAGAATTTTTTTGTGTTCTTGCCGTGTTAGAACAATCCTACTGACTGCGCCAATTTTTATATTATTACTAACACAATTAACTTGAATTACAAAATTAAAAACTTGAAAATAACAATATTGAATAAAATATAACTTAATGAATTTAAAACACTTAATGACGCTCGCTGTCGTCGCATGTGAATTTATAATCTTGGTTTTGCAAGCTAAGCATCAGCAGATTACACGAGGAAGCGAAGCGTCGTCCGTGGGAAATGCTTTATCATGAAATACGAGATGTACTACCATCTTTACGAGAAATGATTATTATATTGTTGCTATGGTGTATATATATATATATATATATGTAGCTCTCTTGATGGTCCGGGTGTTCGTCCGTTGAAAGTTTTGTCCCTGTGAAGGAACGGTCGCCTGACTTTTCGCCAAAATCTCACTTGGCATTTTCATGAGGCTTTTCCTCTTTTTCCAACACGAAGGGTGGCTGCAGGTTCGGACCTTTCCGGACTACTTCGTATCCGAGATCGTCGGCTAGGTCGTTCTCCGCTTGGTCTGCTCTCCGTGGCGTCTGAAGTGGAAGTGAGCTCCGATATGTGCGCGCCGCTATTTATGCTATCTCCCGAGTCCCCTCCTTTTTTTTGCCCCGCCTCCGATTGTGTTGAGGGGGCGGTGCCGTTTGTTTTGATTGGGTGACACCATTGCGTTGTCGCAAATTGTAATGATGACGTGGTTCTGTTTGCACCGATGGCGGCCGCAGATGTTCGTTAGAAGGGTGGGCGTCCTGATAGTTAATTACGAGTGACGGAATGCAACGTTGTGGTATTGTGGCGCTCTCTTTTAATTTGTTTTTCCTTTCCCGTAAGATGATCTTCCAGGCTTGATGGAGGTGTAGAGCTTCGTTACGGTTATTGATTTCTCCTTCGTGTTCAATTTCTATAGCTTCCCTAATTGTTCTTCTTTTGAAGTTGTTTTCTGTTGCCAGATGCTTAGAGCCCTCAAAGTTAATACTATGTCCTGTTTGCTGTTGATGTTGGAACAGGGCCGAGGTTGTGGTCTTGTTTCGTATGCTGAGTTTGTGCTCTTCGATTCGGGCTTCGACCCTACGGTTTGTTTGACCTACATATGCTTGCTCGCATCCGCCGCAAGGTATCTTGTAGACTCCGTGACTCTCTAGTGGACGTTGGTCTTTGGGATTGCCTAGAATGCTTTTTATCGTCTTATGAGGTTTGTAGGAAGTTTTGATGTTGTTTTTCCTAAGGTTTCTTCCGATCCGATCTGTCACTCCTTGTATGTACGGAAGCGTGGTCGCTGCCTTTGGGGGGTCTTGTTGGGTTTCTTCGTGCCTTGGTAGTTCTTGTTGATTCAGGGCTCGTCGTATGGTGTTGTTGCTGTACCCATTCCTCCGCATGGTCTGTGAGATGGTGTTTAGTTTTCCTCTTGTTTGTGTTTTGCCGTCTGCAATGCTCGTGCCCTGAATATAAGTGTATTTGCTACTGCTTGTATTTGGGAGGGATGATGGTGGGATTTAGCATTAAGGTATCTGTCGGTGTGTGTCGGCTTTCGATAGACTGTGTGTTCTAGCGTCCCTGTTGTTGTCCATTTTAAGTAGATGTCCAGAAAAGGAAGGCATCCATCTTTTTCCATCTCCATGGTGAATTGGATCCTTTCGTGTAGAGAGTTTGCCAGGTGTAGGAAATTGCTGAGTTCCGTGTCCCCATGAGGCCACACTATCAAGATATCGTCTACGTATCGTAGCAAGACTTTTGGTTTCAGGGGGGCTGTGTTTAAAAGGGCCGTTTCGAAATAAGACACGAAGAGGTTTGCCACCGCTGGTGAGAGTGCCGAGCCCATACGTGCACCGTCGACCTGTCTATAAAGTTGCCTGTCAAAGGAGAAATATGAGTTTTTGAGGCAATGTTCCGCGAGTTGTATGATGTGCGCAGGAAGGTCTTCATTCATGGCAATTTGGTCCAAGGCTTCATCGACGGGGATGCTTGCGTAAAGTGATTTGACGTCGAGACTTACGAGGCGGTCTTCTTATTGTAAGTTTAGGTCCCCTATTGTTATGAGAAGATGTTCGGAATTTTTTACGTAGGATGCGGCATTTTCTACTAAAGGTTGCATGGCTGCTGCGAGGTACTTCTCGAGTTGTTGAAGAGGTAAGTTGAAAGCACTGACTATCGGGCGCATCGGGACTCCTTCCTTGTGAATTTTTGGCAGACCGTACAGCTTGGGGCATCTACTGGATTTTTCTCTCGGGATGAGTCTTTTGCGTATGTTCTCATCTGGTATGAGAGCCTGAATCTGGATTTTGGTTTTTTCCAAGTAGGTTGTCGGGTCTCTCTTTATTGGTTTATAGGTTTGGTCCAGTAGAATTTCTTTCATTTTTGAGTTGTAGTCATTTGTGTTCATGACTACCGTGGCGTTTCCCTTGTCCGCTGGTAGGATTGTGATGTATTTGTTTTTCCTGAGGTTAGTGAGTGCTTGGTGTTCTGCCCTGGATACGTTTGGCTCTGTTTTTTTAGCAGACCGCAGGATTCTTGCTACGTCTTGCCTTATTTCTTCGGCTTTCTCCGGTTCGACGTGGTGTAGTGTTGATTCTACGCCAGAGATGATATCTTCGAGCGGTATGATTGTTGGAGTTATTGCGAAGTTGAAGCTTTTACACAGGATCTGTTTCTCGACAGCGGAAAGTGGATAGTTGGAAACGTTGTGGATTACTTTGTTATAGTCTAGCGGCCTAGTATTTGTGATCGAAGATATCATCTCTGGCGTAGAATCAACACTACACCACGTCGAACCGGAGAAAGCCGAAGAAATAAGGCAAGACGTAGCAAGAATCCTGCGGTCTGCTAAAAAACCAGAGCCAAACGTATCCAGTGCAGAACACCAAGCACTCACTAACCTCAGGAAAAACAAAGACATCACAATCCTACCAGCGGACACGGAAAACGCCACAGTAGTCATGAACACAAATGACCACAACTCAAAAATGAAAGAAATTATACTGGACCAATCCTATAAACCAATAAAAAGAAACCCGACAACCTACTAGGAAAAAACAACAAAATCCAAGATTCAGGCTCTCATACCAGATGAGGACATATGCAAAAGACTCATCACGAGAGAAAAATCCAGTAGATGCCCCAAACTGTACGGTCTGCCAAAAATTCACAAGGAAGGAGTCCCGATGCGCCCGATAGTCAGTGCTTTCAACTCACCTCTTCAACAACTCGATAAGTACCTCGCAGCAGCCTACAACCTTTAGTAGAAAATGCCGCATCCTACGTAAAAAATTCCGAACATCTTCTCATAGCAATAGGGGACCTAAACTTCCTACAAACCTCATAAGACGATAAAAAGCATTCTAGGCAATCCCAAAGACCAACGTCCACTAGAGAGTCACGGAGTCTACAAGATACCCTGAGGCGGATGCGAGCAAGCATATGTAGGTCAAAAAAACCGTAGGATCGAAGCCCGAATCGAAGAGCACAAACTCAGCATACGAAACAAGACCACAACCTCGGCCCTGTTCCAACATCAACAGCAAACAGGACATAGAATCAACTTTGAGGGCTCTAAGCATCTGGCAACAGAAAACAACTTCAAAAGAAGAACAATTAGGGAAGCTATAGTAATTGAACACGAAGGAGAAATCAATAACCGCAACGAAGCTCTACACCTCCATCAAGCCTGGAAGATCATCTTACGAGAAAGGAAAAACAAATTAAAAGAGAGCGCCACAATACCACAACGTTGCATTCCGTCACTCGTAACTAACTATCAGGACGCCCACCCTTCTAACGAACATCTGCGGCCGCCATCGGTACAAACAGAACCACGTCATCGGTACAATTTACGACAACGCAATGGTGTCACCCAATCAAAACAAACGGCACCGCCCCCTCAACAGAATCGGAGGCGGGACAAAGAAATAGGAGGGGACTCGGGAGATAGCATAAATAGCGGCGCGCACATATCGGAGCTCACTTCCATTTCAGATGCCACGGAGAGCAGACCAAGCGGAGAACGACCTAGCCGACGATCTCGGATACGAAGTAGTCCGGAAAGGTCCGAACCTGCAGCCAGTGTTGGAAGAAGAGGAAAAGCCTCATGAAAATGCCAAGTGAGATTTTGGCGAAACGTCAGGCGACCGTTCCTCCACAGGGACAAAACTTTCAACGGACGACGAACACCCGGACCATCAAGAGAGCTACACATAGTTCCGTCCGTGCCAACTTGTTTTCAAAGATATATATATATATATAATATATATATATATATATA